>CM035591.1:134807856-135307856 GCA_020423425.1 Chrysopa pallens
TCTAGCAGGTAATTTTTAATTTGCACCTGATGAAAAGTAACTTCTCCAAGTACTTAAAAATACTTAAAAATTCAATCTTGATAATCTAAATTATTCATATACTAATTTAGCAGCCGAATCTTAGACTATCTGTGCAAGATGCGATTTTGTGTTTAATTCTGAATGAGGTAGGTTTACAGTTCACAGAACTACTATTTGTTTTAATACTGTTTTGAAACTGCGCATTTCCTTATGAATAGAAAACAAAGTTTTAAGCAAATAAACTTTTAATTAAAATATTTCTGTTTTATATAATAAGCATTAAAATGGTTTTTATTTGAAAGACAATGGAAGTAAAATAGTTAAGTAAAACAAGATTTATATAAAATATACAGGATGGTTTGTTTGTTTGTTTGTTTGTTTGTTTTTTTTTTTTTTTTTTAACTTGGTGAAATGCGGAAAACTCGAAAAATATGTTTAATACAGGAAATGATTTCTAACCAATGGTTATTCATGTTTTTCAAAGCTTTGATTAATCGCAAGAGTATGGATTTTTATTTTTAGGAGAACTGTTTCTTGGTAAAATGAGGGTTAAACACTTAAAAATGTGAGGCAGATTCAAACATTTTTCGAAATATGTTTCAAACAAAAGTTGTTTGTATTAAAAAAAACACAAATAATTATTTTAAAATTGAATTTTTCTTTTATCTTTGATAAAACTTGTGTCAAGGATTCATTAGATCTAATGCAAAGATTTTGCTCGTTAACGAAAAAATACTTACTTTTTATATCCAGAATACACTACTTATTCAACTCGCTATTTCTTTTCGTTTTTGAATTATCTTGATGACGGACAGAAGGACGGGCAAACAGAAATTGACACATTGATGATTCTTTGCACACTTACTCCAAAATTTTAATTGTGGACTTAATATTTTCTAGCCCTGATAAAAAAGTTGTATTCAATCCTATAGAAATGGACTAGGAATTAATAGGAAATCAATTGGATTAAATAGGAAATGAACCTATTCAATCTTATTCAAATTTTGAATAGGAAATCATTTTTTTAATGAAATTTCTTATTCATTCCTAATAAATTTCTATAGGATGTAATAAGACTTTTTTTTATATCAAGTAGCGTTTCAAACTTTAGACTAAAATTAATATACTCTGACAAATTCTATATAAGTCGAGCATAAAGATTTCAATGCACGAATATACATTGCAAAGGGCATTGGGATCTCTGCAATAAGCGTACTACTTAATGTAACATCTTACAATTTTTGGGCATAAATAACAGAAAAAATACTTATTCAAATGTAATGAAATTTCGTATTCAAAATATTTACATGAAAACTGATGGTAGAATATCATTTGGAAAATTATTCTTGCGTGAAACTTGGAAGATATTACATTAAAGAGTGTGCTTATTACAACAATTCCCCTTAATAGTGACGTTCGCCGGTAGGGAATTGGTTACAATAAATTTCAAATACTTTGTATTATGTAAATCAACCTTTAACCATTTGACTTAAACAAATATATTTACATTTAAAACTTTTCTGTAATGTTTACGAATGTTTACGAACGAATTACACTACATAATCGTGAAAATGTAAACGGAAAACTTATATTAATAGTTCTAATATGTATTATATTATATATATATATATATATTATATATATATATATATATATATTTACCATCATACATGCATCGTTTTTGGTGTTTTCCTTAAAGTTTTCAGAACAATTTCATAAAACTACAATTCTTTATATCTTTATATCGGTATCTTCTCTTAATGAGTGATGAAACAAGAGAACAAGGGTAATCCGTAAAATGAAGTTCTTAGGGTCAGCGTACACCATATGATTTTCTGATCAGAAAATCTGACGTTCAACGCAGACCAACGGACAGTCTTATAAGAAATTCTTATAGGAAAATCTGATCATACTTCAGACAAAAATCTTATGCAAGCACATATCATCGGATTCGTACAACGAACCACAATGAAGTAATGAACTTTCAAATATTTTAAATTTATTAATTACTTTTTTAACTAACAGACTACCTTCTATAGATAACATCGTAAGATTTTTGATCAGAAAATCTAATGTCTTATGTAGAATTCTTACCGTGTGCGGGGTCTGACATAACATACATGGTAAGAGTTACATCAGATTTTCTGATCAGCTAGCCTGATGGTATGCGTTGGCCCTGAAGTTTTTAGTTGATCGACTACGGAAAGGTGTCAGACTGAAACTTACTTCATGATTGAATTGAACAGAAAAGGTTAAGGGGATATGTACGTATGTATTTTCGGGCACAAATAACTCACAAAAGATTCAACTAAATGTAATGAATTTTGGTATACACAGCCTAAACATGAACACGGAACGTGTGAAGGTTTTTTCGTGAAAAAACAATTTCTAACTTTAATTTTACAAAATTTTTTTAGAATAGAATCCGAGAAAACAATGTTTGATAAATGGTCGAGGACTCGCAAAGTCCACACGACGAACTTTCTCCAATGAGAAGAATAAAAACAATAATTTGATGACTATTACGAAAAAGGGTATTTTTTGTATTTTTTATTCTCAACAGAAAACGGCTGGATCTATTTTGCTGAAAAGTCATTTAGTTTTAAGTTATTATCATTAGACGTCGAATGAAATTGGCTCTACGTCTATATCATTATCTTCTATTTTCGACAGAATCGAGACCCCAAAAACGCTGTATTTGGGGTCTAGAGACCTTGAAACGTTTAAATATGACAAAATTTGAGATTCGGAAAATCTGCTCCATTACGAGAACTTACACATCCAGATATCTCCCTAAAAATGCTGTATTTGAGGTCTAGTGACCTTAAAACGTAAAAGTTGTTTAAAATTCTATATTCAAAAAATCAGCACCATTACTAGAACTTTCTATTTTTAATATTTGAGAAAATTTTAACAAAAATTCTATGAAAGAATACGGTCCTCGATTTGTGTACACTCAAACATCTACAGCACCTTCACTATTAATGTTTATTCCGACTATCAATGTTTTATTTCATCCTGGCGAACCTCCTTGATCGATCAGCTCAAAATAACATACGCCTTATTAGAGGTGCACCGCTCACCTACAACATTGTAAACATTTTATAACGAATTCTAGTTTCGAGTTTGTGAACAAGCAAAATAGACAAGTGGTTCCCAATAATTTATGAGCTTTTTGAATGTTTAAGAAATATGTTTTTATTTTCAATAAATATATGTAAGTTATATTTATATTTTGAAGTTATATTTCTTTGATCTATGTTTTGATAGTCATAGAATTGTCTACTAATTATTAAAGAGATAGTAAAGGTATATTCCCATATACCAGTCATTTCATCACAGCCAGAAATAAAATTATTCTTAGTTATTTAATATACCTTCTATTACACTTTTCCGTCACAGTTTAGACTTTGAGCGATTTAGTGTGGCTTCATTCACAGCTCAATTATTACGTCGACAAAGAGACTGACGTGCATTTCTTGTTGTGTGTTAGTGTGGGAATACATAGCCATTGAAGAAACAAGGATCGCTGATAAAAATGTCCAATTAAATCTGATTGAAATTGAGTCAGATTCAATGGAAATTTCCAATTAAATTATATTGATTTTCTATTAAATCCGATTGAATTTGAATCAGATTCATTGGGTATTAAATGGAAATTTCCAATTGGTTTTAAATGAAATAAATATTCATTTGAAAATAATTAATTTTAATTAAAACCAATTTAAATATTTGAATGGGTTTTACTCGGATTGGATTGATTAAAAATGGGAAAAATATCCAATTAAAACCAATTCAATTCGATTAATACCAATTTAAATATTTGAATAGGTTTTAATCCAATTGAATTGGTTTTAAAAGGAAATTAAATTTTCGATTGAATGCATTTCTCATTAAATCCGATTCCATTTTAATTGGATTTAATCGGAAATTTGTATTAAGCACGAATACTGAACTGTAACGGAACTGAAATGCGACGGATATGATTTTTATCTCTCAATGATTTTTATTTGAAATTTTTCCATTTACCAAACGGTGTATCAAAAATTGTAATTTCGATGTAACTAGTATATAAGATGATGATGTATTATAGATAAAGCTTAGGCTAGGTACTATAGTTTTTAAGCCCACTTGTATTTATATTATGATGTTAAAATAAAGAATTATCAAACTTTAAACTTTAGTGTTTTGCATTAAATTAATATAATTTTCTATATTTGTTAATATAATTATACGTGATTTAATTAAGAAAAAACAACGGTCTGACTTCTAACAAATTAATAAAATACAAGCTCTGTTTCATACCTGTTGTTTGTTAATTAATTTAATAAAAATTTTATACCGAAATATTAAAATTTAATATTTACTTTATTTAATTTGTTATTAAAATTATTTTCACTTATCAAATTATGGAAATATGATTACATTAATATTATACAGACATTTAATGCATTGTTTTACACAGACAAAAGAAAACTAAGCACACTAGAGAATTGTAACACTTCGTTGATTATTGTAAATTTAAAAAAAATGGGCGCATATTTTTATAAGCCGCATTTATGTAATATACCAGAGTATATTAAATTAATTCTGAAGTTTATAACTTTATTAACCGTACAAAATTTTTAGAATCATATAATTAATCCTAGACAACAGCGTGGTTATTTGAACCCCTGTTGCAGTTACAAATGTGTAGATGTTGGACCTCGTAACCAGGTAAATCGTCTGTATAATAAATTTGCAAATTGTAAAACAATTAATTGTATAATAGATTGGGATAGATCGAGCTTTGTGGCTGCAGTAAAAAAGCATTTAATAAATATTTGTCCATACTCATTAGAAGAAGTTTTGCAGTGAGCCTTGGACACGATTTTCAATCTCTTGAAAATTATAGACAAGCACTGTTTGTTTGCGGAGTGACTTACAATGTGCTTCGCACAATTGTATTAAAAATATATTTATATATACTTATTTATATTTATTCTGTAAGGATATTTCTCCCTTCAAATTAGACTTCTCAGTTAAATCGATAATAACTAGTCGATTTAAATATTAATTCTAATTATGTTGATTTCATTTAGATTGATAAATGTATTTTTCTTTTGGTTTTCTGCTCTTGCATCGATTCAACTGGGAAACTTAACTTTGTTGACAGCTGTAATTTTACAGCTTTTATTTAAATCATTTATTTAAATCAGTACTTCATCTAAGTATTAAGTGTATTCTACATACTGAACCGAATCACTTCCTCAGTGATATTCGTGAGGACTTAGATGATTAGTATCGGGTGCCGGCTATCCTTAACGATAGTTTTCTATGGTTCTCCATTTGGTTTGCACAAAGTGAATACTTGGATAGTTTCTTATAAACCATAGCTGCATACGTTCCTATTACCTTTATATGTCCCACCCTATTTTTTGACTTATTCTGTACAATTATGTATTGTTTAAAAAAGAATAAATAAAGAATTGAATTGAATTAAATCCATTTCCGTTTGCCCGTTCGTCTGTCCGTCATAAAGATAACTAAAAAATGAAAAGTCATAGCTAGCTGAAATTTTGATGATGTATTTTAGACATAGAAAGTGAGTTTTACTTGGTGAATGAACAAAATTAGTCCATTGTTTCCAATGAATCCATGGCCCAACTTTTAAACCATAAAAGAAAAATAATAGAAGAAAAATTCATTGACATCAAATGTATTTTTAAAATAAACAACTTTTATTGGAAATATTTTTTCGTACACTGTGTAGATTCGCCACAATTTCATATCAAATTTAGATAATAAGCATATATTATTATTGTATACATATGTTTGTAGCTTTTTGTACTGCATATTGCGAGTATTTTATGACTGCTAAATATTAAAAATTGTTAAAATATTGATACTCCATCATATGTCGAGTATCTAAACAATTAAAACTGTTAGTTGGTATTTTCACTTGTTTTTGTTTTAATTTAATATCTTACTGATTTTGTTACCTCTTGCCACCTTCTGTAATAAGCACAGTTCTTAAAGTATTATCTTTCGCGAATAAATAAAGCCTGGATCATACGATGTTGGTTTGCCTGCTAGATTACTTGTTTGCTGGGCATTACAATGGCTTCTATGCGATGTGCGCTTCACACGATGCTTGATTTCAGCGACTTTTGTATTCAGCGCACTAGCGGCAATTGTGGCAAACAAAGCTCATGTGTCTTAATTTATCAATTAAAAAATGCGTAACCATTGAAATAAAAATCCAATCATGTAAATGCAAGAATATATGGGTTAATATAAAAAACTAGCCGAGGTGAAAGTACGGGAAATATCACTAAATTCTAGGAAGTGTCCACGCAACAAAGCTTGCAGTGACGTAATTTCCCATTACAACTTCCATCACAGCACTGCGCAAGGTGCAATGACATTTGGTACGTACAATCTTGGCATGAAAACGGCGGCCGTATCAATGAGTTTTCACAAAAAACATAATTAAATGTATAATAAAATTTTTATTTTTCAACTCTTTAGCGACCAAATTTGCATAATTATTCTTTGAATTTTTTTATGCACGTAAATTGAAAACAACAAAAATTGTATTACATTAGAGCATTAGAGATTGTCTTTAATATAGAGATCTCATTTTTTTTTTGAATCAATTCCTCTTAAGCCTTGTCAATTGATTGATATTTTCTCATTGAAAAGATAGATAATATATTAATAATACACATGTGAGTTGTAAGTATTTAGTATTAACTTGTGTGTCTATTATTGCCAGCCTTTAATACCTTCAAAGAAAACTGAATAATAGGATTTAGTCAGATAATTACTGTAAGAGACAAACACAGCTTCTCTATGTTTTATACTTATAATATATATATTATCTTGTATCATAATTTAATTAATATATAAGCTAAACCAAGCAATCTTTACCAGGGTTAGTTTTGTAATAACACATTCATGGAAGCGAAAAAAATGTATATATAATTAGTTCAATTAAATTTAGTTTACAATTATTATATAGATAGAATTTCTATGTAGTTTGTTCAGAAGTTTGCATGTTAAATGAAAGGAGAAACTTAGTCGGTTGATTTGCGCTACAAGATATAGAAAATTTACAATAAAACCTTTTTCTTGTTGTTAAATTTGATGCAAATCCTATTAAAATACAAGAATAGTGTGCCATAAGCAGGGCCGAATTTATCCTTAGTACCACTTGGGCACTATGCAAAACACCGCCCCAATACCGAAATTTTACATAAAATCAGTCTCTATATATGACGGTGACGGTTTGCGCAATCCGTCACCAAATTAGCAACGAGTAACATCTCCTCAGAGAATCATTACAACTTGCTAATTTATACTGATGATGACTACTTTGTAGTCGAAATACGTATTTATAAAAATACAAATTAATTTGATCTAGGAAATTAGGGGCAAAAAATCGAAATTTATGCAATATTTATAATTTTGAATGATACTCTTGATAATGGGAAAAAAATTTTATTTAATGTAATTTGAAGTTTTTAAGATGACACTTTCTGAATTTCTCCGACCTCAAAAATTTGGTACCATAGGCATTAACACCGCCTGCCCCTATCGTAAATCCAGCGATGTAAATAGGTGATGATTATATGAATAATTAATACGTTTGGATACAAAAATATTTGTTATATAATATTCTTATTATTTCTGATATAGAACATGGAATATAAAATTTAACGATTAAGTATATAGTTGTGATCCGATTGTTGGATATAAAACATCAGAAAAATAATTAAGTCTCAGTTTTAACAATATTAAAGAATACGAGACGTCCATAGAAGCTCTTATTCAAAAAAACTTTATTACTTATCTTAACCACCAGTTGGCTATAGTTGTTTAATATCGGTATTGAATGTGATTACCAGTCGCCACCAACAGATGGCTATAGCTGTTGTATGTTAGAAAAGAATGAAAATGATAATCATTGATCAAACAAATGCAATAATGAATTAGAAAACTGAATATAAGTTTATCTGATTATGGCAGCATTATATGTACGGACACACCATCAGATTTTCTGATAGGAAAATCTGATCGTGTGCGGGGTCTCATATAGAATACATGTTGTTTAATTACATCAGATTTTCTGATCATTTCTGAATTTCATTTCTGAATTCTGGTCAGAAAAAATTTGATGGTGTGAATTGGGCCTAATAGATCCCAATATTGGAAAGCCAAATGGTCAGATTAAGTAATAAAATTTTCTAGTCAGAGTAAGTAATAAAATGAATACACAAAAATTGGACTCTATGAGCTTTTATGGTAGTCTGTATTCTTTGACAAAACCTACGATAATCATATACAGGATATTTAAAAATAAAATTCTGTTACTTGTTATCTATATATTATCGAGATTTTATCGAGATTTGTCAACATATCGCTTGAACTATGGTGGGAATATTGACATTCAGATCAGATAGTTGGGGACGGCGGCCAATGAGACACTTCCATTAATAAATACGTTTATAATAAATACATGTATTTGACGGTATGTATGCGTGTAAATTGTAATTGACGAGGTCCTTCTGTTTGCTGTATTTAGTCGTTGGCATCAGTGTTGGTACTAGTGATATTGGCCTGACAACTTTGATGTCCATTTCCGTTTGTGTTCAGTATGTTTGTCAACCAACTTAATCTGAAAACTCCTCTCGTGTTACGTGTCGGATATAAATGTGTATATGGTTTTATTAACGGTCAAATGGGGAAATTCGTAATTACTAGTTTTACCTGATCACAAAAAGAAAGATTGTGGTGCATTTGTATAATATTTCACTAATTTTGTATTTCCCAACAATTCATTACGCTAGAGTTACGTAAACGAAGCGAATTACCTGTTGAGAATAATTAAAAATGTGATTCATTTAATTGTTTATACCGTTTGAATTTTCTATAGGATTCATATTTTTCTGTACATATCTATGTTGAGAACATGGTTTGAAATATTTAACGAGGACAAGTCAAAGCTGCTAGTTTAGAAAGCTTGAAAGCAGAAAGTACAGTGGTAACATCATCCATAATAAAATGATTAAAAAACCAGCTTAAAAATCAGAATCAGGAGTTGAAATTTTCATCGAAAAATCTGAGCGACGGAAATTAATGAACATTCCGAATTCAGATAGTCGCTTAAGTTAGGATCGATGTCGTAGTTACCAAAAAAGTAGTTTTTTTCCTTTCTTTAAATTTAAACTGATTCTAAGGACACTTCATACGTTAAAACCTACAAAACCGTTTAGGATACCAAGTGAAAAAAAATAAGTATTTTGATTTATTAATAGGATCAAAAAATTTCTAGACACTAATAAAGGAAGAAAACATATTCCGAGCCTTTAATGCAAATACTTGGGTTTTCAGGTCCATGGTGTTATTAACTAAGCCTTTATACCGATATAAATATTTAGTATAATATTTAAAAAAATGAATAAAAATTATAATATATATAGCAGTCATTTTTGTAGTGTATTTTTTGTTTCTCTTTATTCATATGGCTATATTTCACTCTCTCATTTAAATTATATTTTGATTTAGTAGGCGTGTCTTATTTATATAGTCTTATTCACATTTTTTTTCAAATTCATTTTACATCTGTCGCGAATAAGTACTTCGTTCCAATAATTGAAAGATATTGCTTTTAGATAAATTAATTCAATTCATTGTAATTGCAATATAGATAAAAAAATATTCAAATCTATAAATTAAGTCATCATGTGCAATGCTAGTTATAGCATATTTGTCCTTTTATTCTACGAAGGAGGTCTATAGTCCAAAGAACTAGTTGTTACAAACATTTGAAATTTGAATATTCCATTTTAAATTGTTTTCTAATTGTCAAACTAAGACAATTGGACAATTGTTCGGTGGTGTCGAAATTGAATGATCCACGAAAACTAAATGGTATAGTTTTTGTTTTTACATGGTATAATTTTAATTTGTTCGTGTTACAGTACTCATTTAATGTCGTCATTATGCCGTCAAGATCTGCATGTAGTTGGCTTTGATTTTATGAGTAGAAGGCAACAGTTGCGAGATCCGCATACACAAAAAATTAGATTTTCTCTGTTAATTACATGTAGTACCTAGGCGACCTGGGTGATCACACTTATATTTGGTATGTTATATATTAATATTATTATACATTAAAATTAATGTTTAATTAAAAATTATAATAGAAGCACCTAGGCTCGAAGTGAGGATACCTCGAATGTCAATCCAAATCGTTACCTTAACGCCACATCGTATTTCATTTATTGGGTTTTTAGTTTTAGTTTGATAATTCTTTATTAACATCATAAAATAAATACAAGTCAGTTTATAAACCATTGAGAGAACACTTAACCTATGCGGATGGATAGGCCATCCCTATAAGTAACCTAAAATAGATGGCTTAACCTAAAAAGAAATATATACAATTAAGATTACCCCGGAATCAGGTGCAATCGACATCGTGTGGCATGGGAAATCTTTTCCTGAAGATCATGAAGATCAGCGCACGTGGATCAAATCGATCCGGTTTGCTGATTTCCGGGAAAGGATTGTTACGTGAAGATTGGAAAAAGGATTTTGAGGTTAATATGAAAAAATTGTGGATAGTCGGGTGTCCAGTTTCGAGGTGGACAGCTTCGGAGAGAAGTCAGAAAGGATTTTTTCGAGATCACTCGAAAGCAACGATTTTGGAATTGCTGCATCTTCGTGATAAGCGAAGATGCAACGTTAGTCCAGATGGTAGCTGCGTACGTGAGTACTGGACATGACTTGTAAAGTCGATGACTTAAAGTGCACATGAGACAAATTAACACAATTTGCTTATTTCCGGAATTATTGGGACAGGCGTTATAAGAATTTGTACTAATGTGCTTTTTTTTTTTAGAAATTGGCATTTTCCTAAGAATGAAATCCATCTCGATGAGCTTAGAAAGAATTCTAGAGGAGCTTAAAAATTCATACAAAGCGATCTCGAGAAGAATTGAATGCTTGATGACTTAAATACATATAGAAGAAGACTCTGGACCAAGAATAGATCCTTGCGGTACCGAAAAGTATAGAATTTCGAATACCTTGCTGACCCTTGTTTGTGTACCCTCAAATCAAGTAGAAAATAAAATATTCGATTTTCATAAATAATTTTTGTGTTGAAAAACAATAAATATACAACAGAAAATACGAAAATATATATATATATATATATATAGTTGATATTGTTCATAAAATGACACTATGCGTCGCGCGTTTTAACATCACAAAATATCGGTTTGGTAGTGTAGAGACGCGACTAGGAACAGTCGAATGTCGGCTGCCGGCCCGTAACCATGATTGGTGTAGTATACATTTCTATAATAATCAAATATATTATTCACAACAATATACTACAACTCCCATGCCTTAGGTAGCCCAACAATACCAACCAAACCAAAACATAATAAATAATAAATACAACAAACAAACAAAATAAAAAACAATCAACAAGGACAAATTACAAATAATTGTGTTGTATTTTTTTAAAAATAAAATAAATAATTAAAAACTAAAATCCATTAATCAATTTATTATATATAAAACTTTAATCCATAAAACAATAAATATATTTACAATTGTATAGGAAATAAATGTATATATTTAAAAATGTTCTCAGTGTTTGTTATTTGAAAATTAATTGTTGTTTCTTAGTTTAAATTAAATAGATGAAGAGAAAATGAATCTTGTTTTAGGCGTAATTCGTTTTTGTAGTGTGTTTGCACAGTTTTAGTGGATTTAGTGCTAAAAATAATATAAAATTAATTAATATATATATATATATATATATAAACTAAAGTTTTGTATTAGTGCGTTAGTCAATTATTGTGATGTTTTTTGTTTTAGTGAATTAAAGATAAATTTTTATCATAAAAGTGGGGTTTGTAGTTTTCAAATGTTGTATGACTTTTAACTTTTTCAATTATTGAAACAACAAGTGGATTTTCCAGTATATATATATAGAGAGACGGATTTTCTTTCACCGTTGTATTATGAAAATGTAAGAATTTCAATTCTAATTTTTTTTAGATATTTTATTTAATATAATTTATAATAATTATGAAAATATCATAATTTCGTTAGAATTACGTTAAAGAAATTTGAGAAAATTCAATGAATTTTGTAGATAAAAATAAATTGGAAAATAGTTTTTTTAAAGTGGAAATTTGAGGAAATTCTTTTTATATATTTTTATTTATTTATAGTAATTTTAATGGGGAAAAAAATTATGGTCGTCTAAGCGACGTAATAAATGAAAAATAAAATAATTTTTTTATTAAAAAAACTTTCTCTGATTTAAATTTACTAAAAAATGAGAAATTTCTAATAAATTTAAAAAAAAATTGAATAAAACCCCATATTGGTATGAATAAAATTCAAAATGGCGAAGAAAAATTTCTAGTTTTAAAATTTCATTTTATCATTGATTTAGATGGAATGAAATGAAAATCATTATTTTCGATTATTTCAAAGAAAATTGTTTGAAACCTAATCAAAATATATAGTTTTAAATTAAATAACATAATATACCATAAAATTATCGATTTTCAACCTAGAATTTCTAAAGGAAACGGTACAAAATGATTAAGTAAACGGTACAAAATTTTATATATTTAATCTTTATATACATTCAACAAAATTTAAAAAATATTAAACAAAACGGATAAAAATTAAAAAATAAACTACTTAAATATCATACAATGTTTGAAAGACACAGTGTGCTATGTTCGTGACATAATAATGTTAAGTCTTTTGTGTATAAACGTACACATTGCTATATTGTAATAAAAATTTTTATGTTTATACAAAAAAGTTATATTGACATTATTGTATAACAACCAGCAAGCACACTGTGTCCTTCAAAAATTGTATGATCTTCAAATAAATTGTTCAGTTTTTCATCGGCTTATTCGCAAAACATCTTTTATTTTAATTATATTTTTATGACGGTCGGACACACAGACAGAGGGGAAATATGCTAAAGACTTGCTAGTGCTTTTAACATTTTCTAGCGTTACAAACGACTAAATTTCGAAATAAATTCATTTATTGATATGCCGCGAGACCGCGAGACCAATCAATTTGATACAATAATTTTAATAAACATTACATTTAAAATGTAATAATTTTTGGTACACATAGAAATAAACTTGATTCGTAACATTTTAAATAATAATTAAAGGGATAAAATAAATTATAACCGGACTTTTTCAAATTTTATCGTTTTTTAATCAATAACGTTTTTTAATTAAATTTCGTTGTTATCATCAGTTTTTTTTTTTAATATTTTATTTTTGGCTTGGTTTATTTTAGTAATTTTTAATTACTACAAAATGACAAAAATAATTGATTTATTATTTTTTTTAAAATATTTATTTACGTTAATTGTTTCGAAAAAACAGTATTATTTCCAAACACTAATTATTTCAATTGAACACTACATGTTTTATCTGAAGGAAGTGGCCATGATAATGATATGCTCTTCAAATAATTGTGGTAAATAAATTAAGAAAAATTTTACGAAACATTCAAGTATTTGCTTTTAATTAATATAAAAAAATTTTTAAATTCCAGTTCTTTATATCAATTCTTTATTTTTAAAATTCAGTTTATCCGGAATAGACCAGGGTCGAGTAGTAAGATGAAACCAATTATAATCGAAAGAGAATATAAAAAACGAAAGGAAAAATAATTTAGGGGCGATCTGATCTCGGGAAGTGGAACGGGGGTGAGTTTTTAAGGGTGAAACATGGTTTAGCTCGATTTTTGGCAAAACCATAAGTCCTATGGAAATAAATTAAAAATTCTATCTTAAAAAAATTATTTGTTCAGGAAATTTGGTGACAACTTACCTTTTAATGTTCCAAATAAATACACTGTAATTTTTTTGATTTAAAATATTTATTTTTTTACCCTATTTCAATAAATATCGAAAAAGCACCCTAATTTTCAATCGAAAAATTTTGAAGTTATATGAAAAAAAAGTAAACACAAAAGTTGTAGATCTTTTTATTACCTACAACTTTGCCATTGAACTTTTCTCCATAGTATTTTTTCCAGAAATCGAGATAAACCGTATTTTACCCTTAAAAACTCACCCCATTTCACATCCCGACCTCTGATTGTCCATAAATTATCATTTTCCTATCATATTTGTTATATTATCGTCCGTTTCCAATGAGTTCCATCTTACTATAATTTTTTTTCACTTTTTACCATTTTTAAAAGGCTTCTACCCTGATCTAGAATGGGATGAGATTGAGATAGAATTACTTCTATTTTACACGGTAATTGTATTTAAATTGATGAATCAACAATTTGTTCAATTGTTTTAAAAAAGTTTTTCAATAACTTCTACCGAATTAACCCCATTCAATGTGTGTATATAAATTTTAAAACAAGAAATCAGTCTCCATTATTATTCATATCTACAAAACGTTTGTGATTAATTATTTTATTTTTATTTAATAAAAAAATCAACATTATTTGACAAGAATTATCCATTAATTATTTTCTAAATAATTTTTTTAAATAATTTTTTTGTTCTTAATTAATCTTTCTTGTATTATGTCAAGAATTATTTTTGATCTGTATATTTTAAGGCAGATGGTGTATTGGTAAAATTTAGATATTAAATATATAAAATTGAAACTGATAAGTTATTAAGATAATTTTAATGAAAATTTATTTTATGGATAATGTTCATTATCGATGACATGTATTGATACATGTCAGAGTATTTTAGTTTTAGTCTAAAGTTTGTAACGCCGCTAAATATTGACTAAAAATTTTCAAAAATTCCAATTTATTGATTTCCGTCCAATTTGGGTTAAAGCGGGCTGTCATCAGATATCGGCGTTTTAATATCGTTGAACCAATTTCTAACAAGCATGTAAGCTATGTGAGGCTTTTGAACGGCTGTATCGATCGAATTGGGGTTTGAAACGTTCTAGAATATTCTTAAAGGTTTCAGCCGATTGCTAAAAGTCCTACTTAAAAATTGTATTATATACAAAATTTATTCATTTTTTCAGAGTACTCAGGGGCGGCACTAAGGTTAAATCTTGCTCTGAACATCAAGTCAAAATAGTTAAAAAAAATATCAAAAATTTTTATAATTTATCAATTAATTATTAATAGTTCATATTTACCACTCTTATTTTTTTTCATAACCGTAAGATTTTTATGTACCCAGTGGTTACAAAATAAAACACCAGATAGCGCAAAGATCGCATGTCAAAAACACTTAATAAGCGTATTGTCCAGATAGGTATTTGTTAACATTAACAACCATTAAAATTATTTGTATTTGAGTAACCTTCACAGCTCATATGTTTTAATTATACATATTTCTTGACGAATTTATTTAATAATTTATTTTTTTGTTAAATAAACTGTCTGTCCATCAAACTATCGTGTTTTTTTTGTTTTGTTTATAACATTCTTAAAATAGAAAATTAACTGAAAATATAATTGCAATCATAATTAATTATTTATATCAATGTTCAAGGATTAAAAAAAAATAATAATGTTTAATTTATTAAAAAAAAATATTCAATTTGATTTTTAGTATTAATTGTTTTTTTAATTTTTTTTTATGTTAAAATTAGAAATGTTGTTTGAAAAATTGAATATTAATTATATTTGATTTAAAAATATTTGCCATGTTAATTTGTTAAAAGATTAGAATATTTAATATTATTTGTTTGCAGTAAATAACGAGAAAAAATTAAAAATAAATTTTTTGAATATTAATTTAATATTTAAATATAAGATAGCATACAATTTTTTTACAAAAAAAAAAAAAATGGAACCACTTCAAAACCAATAACTAAAAAGTATAAAATAATTTTAAAATAGATATTTCCATAATCAATTACCTTTGGAATTCGATTCCAATCATATAAAGCAACCAATTTTATACTGAGAAAATTTTAACCTAAGGTTATTGGTGACATGGAAATTATTTATTGATTGTAACGAAATTGGCCACGGTCGATAATTTTTTAAACCAAACCATTGGAAACAGAAGAGAATATAATAAAAACGAAATGAAAAATAATATTAGGTCGGGAAGTGGAAGAGGGTGAGTTTTTAAGGGTAAAACACGATTTATCTCCATTTTTTTGATATAAATATTTATTTTTTTCACCTTATTTTGAAACGAATATCGAAAAAACACCCTAATTGAAAATTTATGAGGTTATGTGACAATAATAGTAGTATCTTTTTATTACCTACAACTTTACTATTTCACTTTTTTCCATAGGTAGTTTTGCCGAAAATAGAGATAAACCATGTTTTTTACCCTTAAAAATCCTTTAAGATCGCCCGTAAATTATTTTTCCTTTCATTTTTGTTATATTCTCTACCATTTCCAATGAATTCATCCTACTATAAATTTTGTACACTTTTTACCATTTTTATAGGTTTCTATCCTGGTCTAACATGCCAAATCTAAATTGTCAAATCCATCAATCGTATTTACGATTGCTAGATGAATCTATGACTTTACTTTCCGTGGCATTATCTTGTCTTTTATTTATTTCGTATTTATATAATCTTAACGTCGTTCTCACCAACCACAATATTTTGGTCCAGTTACCATTTTGGTCCCGTTACATCTTCAATATTTTGATTTGATGATTTTCTATTGTAAACATTTACAATATCTAGTTAACATTCATATTCCTAAAATTCCCTAAATATATGATATTTTCTAGTTATTTAACAACATTCTTATAAATTCTAGTGACGGCATTCGTTTCTGTTTTGTTTTTTTTGTTTTGTATAATAAAAAGTCATTAAGTCGTGCTACACTAGAATTCAGGACTCGTAATATACTCGTAATAACTATTGATAACGCTCTGCTGCTACCAGTACAAGTACCTAGATACTATACATACAGATCGTCCGAATAATTATTGCTTATAAGAAATGTTAAATATTATCGTATTTCAAAACATGAATGTTGTGGTGGGCAGCTATATATGATGTCATCATATATGTATAATTAACATTACAGTACCAGTCTATGCTCGGTTTCTCTTGCAAATCTACCAAACAGTACCGCTTAGCATCAAAATTTGGCTGTAAGTTCTACTTTAAAATGTGCAGGGAGTTATTTTTACTCTAGGGGTCATCACTCCTAGGGATGAAATTTTTTTAGTAAATGAATAGATTGACTAATTCTAAGTAACTTTATACTGTTTTATAACTGTTTTATATAATTTTTACGTAAAGTGAATACTTTTCGATTTATTCGACGGTTTTTCATGAATAACTCAGAGTAAAATAAATTCAAAACTGGCGGAATAATTTTAGGGTTGGTACTCTTTATAGAACAAAAATATCTTTGAATTAGTCAATCTATCCCGTTCCATACTTCTTTTAAATAAAAAGTTTTTATCCTCATGAAGGGGTGGCGTCCACGCCAGGGTAAAAACAACCCTTGATACATTATCAACTTTGAAGTAGAGGGTTAATGGAATTTACAGCAAAATTTTGGGGCTAATCAGAGTTGTATGGCAGAATTTTCAGTTTAGATCGTTTTTTCTGTTCATAGGCTGGACAATTACTAATATACAATATTGATGACACCATACTTGTAGTCTGTACACAACATTCGTGTTTCGAAACACGATAATATTTAACATTAATTCCCTATTAGTAATAATAATTCGAACGATCTATATATAACTAAGTACTATATTATAAAAAAAAAAAAAATATTATAAGTTATTTGAATGAATTTAATTGAACTTCCTTTTAATTTAAATATTATTTCTTAACATCATATACCTACTACCAACTATTTTACATATAGTAGCGATTAAAAAATTTAAACAAGCCGTACTGAATACGACTCTACAAAATTGCACCAATAATTTCCTTATAAAAATTAGTTGCATTGAAAATAGTTATAATATTACAGGCGTTGATAATAAACATAAAACAGTTTCAAAATATATTGATTAAAATTTGTAAGTACCCAGAATATTGGTTGTACGAAAAAATGTTTCAAATAAAAGTTGTTTATATTCATAAATTGAACATTTTTTATATTTACAGTTTTTCAATAGCTCTCACCGTTTGAAAATTTTTTTAATGTGGGTCACGCATTTATGGATGCGTAAATTAATAAATTTTATAGCATATAATACTCGCTGATAGTACAGCTTTATATTGGTAAAAGGCATTTTATTTTTAATCCGAAAAATAAAAATAATAAATAAACAAATATTCGCATTTATAATATTAAGTTATATAAGGAATACATTCACATGCAAAGTAAGAAGCTCACTCCTTTACTCTTAGCTAGGATACATCCACTTACAATATGAGAAACATACTCTTTTACTATTAGCTAGGATAAATCCACTTACAGTATAAGATGCACACTCCTTTACTATTGACTAGGATACATCCATTTACAATATAACAAGCACCTTCTTTTACTCTTAGCTAGGATATATTCACTTACAATATAACAAGCACTCTCCTTTACTCTTAGCTAGGATACATACACTTACAATATAACAAGCACCCTCCTTTACTCTTAGTTAGGATACATCCACTTACAATATAAGAAGCACACTCCATAATTATTAGAAAACATTCATTTACCAATGTTTTTACAATTAATTTAAAATAGAAAAATTACATTTTTATTATTTGTATAGCCTAAAAATTTTTTTAAATCGTTTGAATAATAAATTATATTAATTACAAAGTCAAATAAATGATATGTATTATAATTATCTTAATTAGCGGTATTTCATCTGGACTAATCGCGAATCTAAACAGACGAAAATCTAATTGCGTGCACACCTAGGTACTTATTGTTAAAATTGATTGCTTTAGTCTTTCGCAAGGGTCAAATAAATTTGACACATACAAACTTGCTCACATACGCATATCATGAATACATGACGCCATTCCCTGGCTTGATTTTCGGGGCGATTACAATAGGTTCCCTAATAAGGAAGTGAATTAGCGAAAAGTCAATTTATCATCGTTACAAACCAACAGTAAAACGAACCTACAGTCAATCATCAATCAACTTCTAACTTAGTTTTTAATCAAATTGCTTGGACAAATATGTAAATCAATATTTTTGTTTTATTATTTATGTGAATTTTATTTTTTTTTTTTTTAGATAAATTAAATGCAAATTACTTCATGATGCATGAATGTAAATTATTTAACGTGGAGAAAATGTTTTAAAATAATTTACTACATACTGGTTTAAGCCTTGAATCAAAAATTAAAGATTGAGCATTATTAAGAAAAATTGCACTTATAAAAAATTTTCTTTTTATTTTATATTTGCATCCGGTCGCTTTGACTATAAGTACACTTAAGGGGAATTATAAACAGCTGTTAGAAGCACAAGTATTTTGGCTGCTGATTCCTAAGTGATACCCGTGCGAAGAATGTAAACTATAAGTTTCTTACAAATGAGACTAATAAACCTTTATACATGGAGTTAAAAACGTGTATGTCTCATGAAACATAAATCTAAAATTATAAACTAAAATACAAAAACACATGATAATTTTTCCTTTAATCCCAACGGAGACATAGAGCCACAACAAATGCTGTACATCGTACATGATTCTGGGTCATATGTCTTGCTTCTCCCCAAGTTTTGCCTTCTTACTGTAGTTCTTTCTCAACAGATCTTCTCCATGTCATCCTTGTCCTGCCCCTCTTTCTGCTTCCTTCACTCCAAAGCTTGTTAGCTAATGTTTCACCAGTATTTCCTTTTCATAATGATGTCTGTAATCGGGGATATTTGTGCTCTCCTCCATAGCTTTTCGTTTGGAATTCTGTCTGACCTTCGGCTATTTATAATCATTCTAAGGCTTCGGTTGATTACTTGGATTTTAGCTGATATCGTTTTTATAACTTGCCAAGTTTGGCAACCCTAATGAAGTACAGATATTAGTTCTAAAGATTCTGAATTTGAGAAAACTTCCTTAGCCTATCTGATACTTCAAGACACGTTCTCGTCGATTCCATCTGAAGTAGATACTATGCTTCCAAGGTAGACAAATTCTTCAACTCTTCAAGATGACCTTGCCGTTGAACTCCAGTTGTTTGTTGTTTCTTTTCATTTATTCTCATGTCCCCCTGTCTTTAGTAAATTTATTTTTAGACCAACTACGAAAACACATAAAAAAGAAAAATCATTAATTATTTAAAACCATATAGTTGATATTTATTTAAAGTACATACCTTTCTCTCTCTCTCTCGTCCCCCGTCTGTATCTATCTATCGTTCATTCACACTTACAAAACAAAGATTGAAAAATGTGATGTCAGAAGATGAATTGCACTCAATTTGTTTAAAAAAAGGATAAAAAACAGATAGAAACCCCCACCACATGTTACACCCACAATAATAATATACACAAAAAGATATATATTTTATTTATAAAACATATAGCATAACTGGCTTAAGTTAAAGCTTAACGGATGTTGTCAGTTTGACTTATAGACACGTGCTATACTGGGTGTAATAAAACAGACTGGGACACCAGAATAACTCGAAAAAGTAATGATTTTTGGGAAAAAAAAAGTCCAAGGTAAAAATTAGATATAATTTAATTATGATTTAAATAATCTCTTCTTTTCTCTTTGGATGTCTTCTCATAAGCTTCAAATTGACGGATAGTTGTTTTTAGAGTATATTAATTTTAGTCTAAAGTTTGTAATGCACCCTAATATTGACCGCACAAATTTTGGTATGGCTATTTATAGAATCACCTAATTAGTTTATTTCCTTCCGAACATAACTGAAAAACAAAAAGGGATAGTGAGGTGATATTTTGGTGACGAAATCTAAACATAAAAAGTGAGTTTTAGTTCGTGAATGAGCAAAATCGATCCATTAGGTCTAATGGATCCTTGATACAACTTTTAAACTATAAAAATAAAAAAAATAAAAATATATATTTTTTTGAAATAAACAACTGTTGTTTGAAACATTTTTTTTGTAAAATGTTTGAGTTTTCCACAATTTTAGCTCAAATTTGGCTTAAAAACACATAAAGGTAAAAACAATATTATGATTATACATATATAACTATATAGACTGGATATTTAAAGTATTTTATTATTGCTAATTACAAATAGCTCAAAAAATGAAATTTAATCATATGTCAAGTATCTAAACAATTAACTCTGTTAGTAATTATATTCACTTGTTTTGTTATTATAATTGTATAAGATCATTTAATAACAAATGTAAACAAGTAGTCTAGGTGCGACCCACAAGGTCCACAAGATTAACTTCTCAATGAGGAGAATAAATTGGCCCCAGTGAGGGAAATAAAACCAATATAGGTATTTTTATCTTTTTTTTCTTCTGTATTTTTTGTCTTTTTATCCTTAACAACAAGCGGATTGACAGATTTTGGTGAAAAGTCGTTCATTTTTAAGTGACGAGGCGAAAAGAAATCAACGCACACACATACATAAACATGCACACAGGCATCTCTCTAAAGACATTGGATATGGGTTCTAGCGGAAACGACGTTGAAAAACCCTGAAACGACTTTGAAATATTTCAAAAATTCGAGACTCGCCCGTCATACATGAACTACTACTTCCTACTGATCCATAGTGGATCCATAGTTCGACAACCTGAAAATTGATATTTTTAGACTGTCGAGTAAAGAAGCTTGTGAGCGCAGCTAAAAGTTTTTCGCAGTTAAAAGAAGAATTTTCACTTTTCTGTATTTTCCAGGTGCAAATAGTTATTACACCAATCATAATGTACATACACATACAAATTTTAGGATTATTTTCTCGCTGGACTCACTGGACATGATGACGTTTTGCATTGAAAAATGTATGTAGAGTCTAAATATCATTTTAAGGTCAAATTTGATTATTATGAAATAATTTGTTAATTGAATTCAAGGTAATATTTTTGGTAAAATTTTATATGTAATTTTCTTTCGTAAAGTTTTTTTGTTACCAATTATATTAGAGTTATGTTGGAGTATTTTTTTCTTACACCCAATATGTGACACAATGTGTGTATAATTTTTTTAAAAACAAAATAAAGCTTTTTCTTATTACTTACAGTATAAATAATGTCACCTTTTTACTGTTATCAGTTTGATTAAAATATATGTGCTATGCGATGAAATTATACATAATACATATATATATATATATATATATATATATATATATATATATATATATATATATATATATATATATATATATATATATATATATATATATATATATATATATATATATATATATATATATATATATATAATTCAAATAAATGTGAGCTCGTAACAAACAGTGATTGAATGTAGAATTAACCCAATCGATCTTTTTCGTTTCTTTGTTGAAGAGGTAACGACATTCGTAATACATTCGAAAAATAATTATTTACAGAGATTATCCTAGAGATATCTACTTGAGTTTACCCTTACAAACATAATTTTATCAAAATCGGAGAAAAAAATTTATCTTGATTTTTTGTAATTTCAAACTCGATCTTTCGTAATTTTCTACTTCTTTAAAAATTTTATTTTGGAGATATTAATTTTTGAATCCCAGTTACTTCTGACCCACAAAAATTTATATCATTTAACGAAAATAAAAAATTCCATTCTGTATACCAGTTTTTTAAGCCAAGAAGAGACAGCGATACTTACAATTAAATTACGAATACTGTGTAATCAATAATTAAAAAATAGATTTCTCAATTTGACTGTACTTTTTCTTTTGTTTTTCTTTTATGTTTGTTACCCCAGACCTTTCGAATGGGTGAACCGATTTTGATGATTCGTTTTTTATTTGAAATTAAGTCCTTCCCGTGTGGTTCCATTTCAATTTGGTCTAAGTCTGATGTTCTTAACGGGACAGAATGGGCAAAAACAATTTTTAGTGATTTCATCACTAAAAATTTCATCGAAATGAAAATTTTTTCGTGGTTGTATCAAAACACTCAAAAGTAAACAATAAAAAATTTTCAAAACAAAAATAACTAAAAAGTAAAAACAAATTTTTAAAACTTTCATAAATAATTTCCTTGTGACCAATTACGTTTTAAAGTCAATTATAGAAGTTTTTAATTAAAAATCATTTTTTTAGTTTTTAATTCATTTTTTTAAAATTATTTATTGGTTTTCATGTGTCTATTTTTCCTAGACTATACATGGCGTATAGTGTATGATGTATGTAAAAAGTAGGGTAGAATCCATCTAGACTGATTTTAATCTCGATTTATTTATTGTCCTTATAATATTGTTATTATTATCGTTATATAATTTTGACATTGTCAAGAAACCATGTAGACAATACATTTGCTGATTTGATTCTTTTTTTTAAATTTATTTTACAAAACATTTGTGGGTTTGATGAGTACTATATATTTTTTTTATTTATTTTGTCTACCATTTAAAAAGATATCATCAGTTATTTATTAACGAACATTTTTTAATATCTTCAATGCATTGTTTCAATTTTTTTGCACTCGATAAGAGTGTATTAATTTTGATCTAAAGTTTGTAGCGCTAGAAAATATTGAAGGCACTAACAAAATTTTGATATTAGTGTTCATAGAATCATTAGTCCATTTTCGTATGCCTGCCGGTCTGTCCTTATAAATTTTGACTGGGTGAAGCGATTTTAATAATCCTTTTGTATTTGTTAGCTAGTGCTTCCTGTGTGGTACAATAATAGAAACAATTCCCTCTGTTAGTTGTTATCTTCACTTGTTTCATTCAACATAACAAAAATGTAATTTCTTGGATCCATTTTGAAAAATCTAGATCTTAGAAAATATGAAAAATAAGACGTTCTTTTCTATGGGATTTTTTTGAAAACCGTTGTGAAATGAATAGATCCCGGGCAAATAGAAAAAATTAATGTTTTCTTTTAGATCCTTGTTAATTTAATCCTCATGAGAAAATAAATAAATACAATTTTATTCCATTTGTCATGTATTTATTATTTTTGGTAGTAGAATAATATTATTAGTATTATTTAGTAGTAGAATAACTAGTTAGATTAGATAGAAGAGACGGATGGCGGACGAACTAAAATATATGGTGTAGACAAATTAAATAAAATAAACGTTGAGAGAGTGTTATAACTTGAATAAATAACATTAATCACGTAGGTACGTGTTTTGTTGTTTTGTTTGTCCATACCGAACTGGATCTAGACCAGGATCGGGAAGGACTTCATCGTGCAATAATTTATCACCGCATTCTGTAATTGAATTGTGTTAAGAATGGCTTATGAATCTTTATGTCGCCAAATTAATTTTTGGTCAAATTTTTTTCTAGGACCCTCTCCTCCTATTTTGACGGACTATTTGGAATTGTTTTAATTATTGTGTTATGTAAATTTGGTAAAAATAAATACATTTGAATTCTTTAAATTTGTCCAAACCGCATTCTGTAATATAATTGTGTTAAGAATGGCTTATGGATCGTTATGTCGCCAGATTAATTTTTCGTCAAATTTTTTTCTAGGACCCTCTTCTCCTTTTTAGACTATTTGGAACTGTTTAAATTACTATTTTATGTAAATTTGGCAAACATTAACAAATTTGAACTCCTGAAATTTTTCTTAAAAATTGTACGTTTTTGTGCTACGGCCGAATTTTTTAAATATTCTACTGGATTCTACAGCAAATTTTTTGAAAATATTTGTAAAAAGTTATCTTTCATGCAATGTAACGCATTTTTCTGAAATGTTATCTTCCTCATGTAATTTGATTTTTTTGCGAACTCAAATCACTTACAGCTCGAAAAGGAAGCATTTTGAGTTCAATGTTCTTTATTTTTATCCAATAAACATTCAACAAACACTTATGAACAATTTTGATAATTTCGAAAAATCTTCTATTTCAGACTATGTATCGAAAATATTTCGAAATTATTAAAATTGCTCAAAATTGTTTGTCGTGTAACAAGAGCTGAAACTCGAGTGGGGTTGCTACGATGTTGCTAGGTGGGGTTACGAATAGTGTGCACACAATAAACGCAACATTTGAAAAGTCAAAACGTCAACATTACTCATTTTTAACTTAAATTATTTTAATATTTCGATATGGAATTGAACGAAAACATACAATACAATTTTTTGAAATTTATTAACATAAACAAATACTTAAAGTGAAGATACTCAGCTTGGTAAACAGATGGAACGTATATGCAACACATAAAACATCGTAGCATCGTAACACCTACAAACCGGTCTCGTAACACGTAATAATAAAAATTTACGTTATGGTGTTCGCTGTTTAACAGTTAAAAATGTTTATTTCTTGCCAAATTTTCATAAAACAGACATTAAAATAGATTCAAACTTTCTATCTACAAAAGGAGGGCGATCATAAAATCAAAAATTTGACCAAAAAAAAATCAGGCAACATCCAGAGGCATAATATTATAAGGAATCAATTTTTGCACACTCAAGTCCCTCCAGTTCCTGGGGTAATCGTACCGTACTGAAGCGTAGATAATTATTTTTAAACTCAATAAATAATACACTATTAAATTCATTTTAATATTTAGGTTTCATATTATTCATTTGATTAAGATTCTAAAGCCGGTGCCACATGATGCAAGCATCATGTGGCACCATCATGATGCAACAAGCATCGTGTGTCAAATGTTAACCTCTAACGTTTGAATCAAATATTTTATGCTTAATACGACATGTATCCATCTACAGATTGGAATGTATGTTTGATGTAATTCAATTGGATCAAATATTGTGAGAATTACCTTTGCTTTCAGGCGATTTATCAACAGGTATTAGAAGCACACTCCTTTATGCAAGAAGTGTATTTCGACTACAAAGTAGTCATCATCAGTATGAATTAGCTAGTTGTAATGATTCTCTGAGCAACCCGACAACACAAACTTTGGATGGTTGACTCCGGAAACTAGAAGTTTGTGTAAGGATCACACGATTTAACTAACTATCAAAGTGTCCAATGTTTCCAGGTGTTTAACGCATCGTGTGTCACTAGCTTAATATTATGTATTAACAAGCCATGATGAATTTGGCCTTTAGAATAAAGATCAACAACACTATGATTAATTAAATAATTGTAATTATTGTAATACATATTATATTGGAAACAAGTGGTCTAGAGGTGCGATTCACAGAACCACAAGACTAAGTTCCCAATAAGGAGAATAAAATAACAATAATTTGCTTATAATTTCCAATATGAGTAGTTTTTTGTCTTTTTTTGTCTTTTGTAATATTTTGTCTTTTTATCCTCAACAAAAAGCGAATTGACCGATTTTACTGAAACGTGGTTCAGTTTTAACTTACGTTTTTACGCGTGGAATGAAATTGGACCACGTCGATATTATAATTTGTTCACGAAAAAAGATACACACAGGCATCTCTCAAAAAAAATTTGATATGGGTTCCAATGACCTAAGATATTTCCAAATTCGAGACTCACAAAATCGGCCTCAATATAAGAACTTCCTATTGGGAAGTTAAAACCATTTTGTGCGATACCTTATCATATCTTATGGATACTCTTTATCCATAGTTCGGCAACCTAAAAATTGATTATTTCAGACTGTCGAGCAAAGAAGCTTGATTCTAAAACGAATAATGTTTTCCATATCTTTCTTGCAAAAAAATGTTGACGCGCAACAAAATCAACCCATTTGTACAAACTCAGTAGCGGATTTAGGTTTGAAGACAAGATTAGTTATTTCAAATTTTAGTACTTGCCTGATTAATTATTCTACCCTTGAAGTGGTACTATGTTTCGATAGTAACAGCGCAATAAAATAAACTTTAAAACTTGATATTACAGTTTACAGAAAACCCAATCGATTTTTAATTTTAGTCATTTAGAAAATTTTGGCGCCCATCAAAAGTTACCGCCCTAGGCCCAGGCCTCACGGGCCTAAGCCTAAATTCGTTACTGTGCATACTAGCATTATTTATATTAAATTTTGAATGAAAGTATATATAAGTACCATGGACATCGATAGGCCGTCTTATCGTAGAATGACCCTTATGTATCATCACAATGGAAATGAACATGAATGTCGTAATTTATGCAAATCTCTTTGTTTAATTAAGAATTTTGAAAGACTATATTTAGCCTATTTTTAAAATAAGTAAAGACGCTTCAATTAAAGTGATAACAAAAATGTATTCATATTCTCTATTGTGATCAATGCCACAACAATTTCCTATATATTATTAATGAAACGTTACAATATTAAACATGGTAAATGTTCGGAGTAAAACCCTATTTCTATATTATGTTCATATTAGAATATTGGTTGGATAATATGCTAAATCGTTTCAAATAAATACAGAACTTATTATGATATGGTTAATTTTGTTACTTTATTACACACATTATCAAATTTTATACATCAGAATTGAATGTAATTTAAAGTTTTCGATGTATATTATCAAATTGTTAACAATATGATGTTTTAGTAATTAAATAAAACTTTTTGGTATCCACCAAATTGAACTAACTACATTAAATTATCATATTATTATCAGATTTATATTGTACTAGCTGTCACAGTCACGCATTGCTGTATGAATCTCTAAAAAAAATTGTTCACATTTTATCAAATCATTTGTCACATGGACTGTCAAAAAAACGCATCTTCTTAGCATAGAAAAAAAGCTGGTACTCCAAATTCCAAATTATTTAGTATTTATTAACATCATAATATTAATATAATTTAACTTAAAAACTATAGCACCGAGCCTAAGCTTTATTATAATACATCATCTTAAAATTTTTTTACATAAAAACCATTCATTTTTAATTTATTTTTAGTAAAATGTAAAAATCTCCATCTCTGTATCATGGTTAGAACATATTTCATAGGCATTTATTTTATCAATAAATCTTTTCTTATATTTAATATTCATTACAAAACCAAAACCATTACACAACCTAAAAACCAAAAGTTGTTGATGGGTTATACCCAAAAAGTAGTGTACAAATAAGTAACTTCTAATGCCATCTGTTAGAAACTTATGGGACTAAAAGACAATTAAGTTCGAAAATCGTTAATTTTGTAATAAAAAAAAGGAAATAATTGGGATAAAAACTACCAATCCTATGTTTTCAGTTTGAACATACAAAAACAATAACGTTAATATCGAATTATTAGTATCGAAGTTTATCGTGTTCCAACATCGTGACACGGGAACTTTATAAATGAAGATTTAATTCATAACATTTTATTCATATTTTATTGTCAAATATTCTTTTCAATTTAATTAATTATAACCTTGGAGGTCAATCATGCTGTAAAGTACCTTCAATTATCTTGGTGGATCTATTTGTTGAAAACTATTTAGAAATTTTTTTATAGTTTTCACACTTAATTTTTAATAATTAAGAATAATTTTATGTGATCAAACTCACTTAAAGCGTCCTTGTCTCTCACACATTGTTTTAATATATGACTTTTTTTTTAAACAGATAAATTTTAGAAAAATTAAATTTATTACGTGTTAAATTTTTTGTTTGTTAATAGTTTAATGTCTATATTTTTAAATTAAATCGAAAATCACAGTTTTGTTTACTGTTTTGATTTTTTCGATTTTCAGCAAATAAATGTATAAGACCAAAATGGATTATGACGTAAATAAAGTAATCATTATTTTATCGTATTATATTAGAATGAGCACGATGTTAATAAATTGCACATTTTCCTTTATTAAAATAGGGAAGATGTCACAATTTTTTGTTACTTCAATTGAAGCGTCTTTACTTCACGAACATGAAATTGAAGTGACTTTTTTAAAAATCTTCAAAAATGGCCAAAATATGGACGATAAAAACTCTTAATTAAACAAAGGAGATTTGCATAAATGTTGTCATACATGTTTATCTCCATAATGATTATATATAAGGGTCATTCTACGGTAATAGGTCCTATAAAATTTAAGATAAATAATGTTAGTATGCACAAATGAGTTGATTGTGAATAAAAATGTTATATAAATCACATTAATATTAAAAAACTTTGTTGCGTGATTTTTCTATAGAAAGTGACGGTTTATCGTAAAATCACCCATAAAAAATTTTTTGTAAGAAAATGATAGAAAATAATCTTTAAGAGCTTATGACTTATTTGTTTTTGATTCAACTATATTTAATCTTCGAATTTTGTTTGGTATAGAGCCTAGTTTCACATTTTATTTGGTAAAATAGCATATTTTTGAAGTTATACTTCTTTAGACGCGCTATGAAAAAATAATGAGAGTGTAATTTTAAGATGCGCGTGTATTACCGTCACATAAAATTCCGGGTTGAAGCTGTTGTTTTGATTTATGTTACACTTAATGTAAGAAAATATATATTTATTTATTTAAGTTTTGAAATTGAGCTTTATTGACTGTGTTGACTATCCTTCTTCAGTCGTTTTATTATTTTATTGTAATTAATTATTTGCATGCAATTAAAAATTATTTTTTAATGATGCCAAAGAAGTATAACATCTGACGCGCGTACATAAGTACAAGCACCCATTTTTTTTATTGCGCCTTCCCTTGTGAAAGTCGACTTTTTATGCCATTAATGTTATTACAAAAAACATTTTAAAATTGTGAATGTAAAATCTCTACATGAAAGTAATAATTTTAAGATTATCGTAATAATATTGTTATAAAATTTATTTTTATGAAAAGCCATTTATTAAACAATGTGTGGGACAAAGAGACTTTGATAGACAAGGAACAAGTATAATTGTTGACATATTTACTTTTCTATAGAACCATGTGAAATACATTAATTCCATGGATCAATACTAACTATTTTTTAAGTGGATATTGCAAAAGTTCAAATTGGTAATTGAATGAAAAAATTGTATCCACTCAAATCAAGTCAAGGCCATCGTAAATCAAGTCCAAGTAAAGTACTTCTTAGGGTACCTCGGTTTTTACATACATCAGTGAATTCCACAGCTTTAATCGCGAGAACAACAATTCAATTCAATTTTTTTTTTTTTTTAAACAATACATAATTGTACAGAATAAATTAAAAAATAAGATGAGGCATATGAAGCGAAGGGGAACGTATGCAGCAATAGCAGTCTTTATAAGGAACTATCCCAATATTCAGTTTGTGCAAACCAAATGGAAAGCCATAGAAAACCATTGGTAAGGATAGTCGGTACCCGATGATTATGATCAAATGTCTCCCGAATATCGCAGAGACAGTGGTTTTGTTCAAAATGTGGAATACACTTGATACTTAGATGAAGTACTGATTTAAATAAAAGATTTAAATAAAAGCTATAAAATTACAGAAGCCAACAAAGTTAAGTTTCCCAGTTGAATCGACGTAAGATCAGAAAACTAAACAAAAATTCATTTATCAATATAAATGAAATCAGCATAATTATAATAAAAATTTAAATCGACTATTTATTATCGATTCAACAGAGCAGTCAAATTTGTAGGGAGAAATATCCTTACTTAATATCCTTAAAATATAAATTTCCATAAAATTCCAACTACTATCTCGTATGCAGGAAAATCTGTCGCAAAACAGAAAACCTATCCGGGAAACAATCAATGTACAAATTTTTTTTTATAGTTTTCGTCATCCGATGTTCAAAAGGCGTTTTGATTTTTGAATTGGATACAAATACGCTATAAATAAGATTTGGATCCAATTAAGAGACAGAAAATGCAGCGAACTAGCAAATTATTTTGTGAAATCATCATTATGTTATGAGCGAATATCAAATATTGACCGTTTGACTGAATAAATTAGTCGTTATGAATATGTAAAACCACAAACGCAAACAATGACACTAAGATGTTAGCTTTCGTATTAAAAAAAAAACTGGAATTTTTTTTTTTTTTTATCATTATTTAAACGTTTGCTGTTACTTATAAATATAAAGCTAGCGTACATTTTTGAATTGTTTAACTTTATCGTTATGTAGTTTTTTTTTTTTGTAACGAGCCAAAAAATTGTATCCAAGCCGTTACAATTCGTATCGTTTAAGTATTACGCATTTATTTAAGTATTCAGTCGTTGCATATGTGATGACGACGTACCAATTTATCAAACAACAAACATTAAAAAAAAAAAATGACTTATGCAATTTTCTTCCATCATTCTTACAATTTTGATGGAAACACAATTAAATGTAATCTATGTTACCTTGAATAAGTTCTCGCTGTTTCTTCAAAGATAGCAATTGCAGTACCCCGTTTGTGAAATTTCGAATGGTAGCACACATGCATAGTAGTAGTGTATATAATCTTAAATTTAAGTGTGTGCTAGTTCACTTTAGTATAAACATTTTAATTTTTTCATAGTTCTGAAAATGTCTACTTTTGTGCCAAATAAATTTACGGGGAATTTTTTTTGCACTACTTTACTCAAAAGAAATCTGCAGTTGAAGCTCATAGAATTCTTGTTGAGCTCAAACCGAATGAGACTATCACGGGAGATCGCTATGCACTGCAATTGATGTGCGCATCACCGTCGCACAAAATTCACAGCTTGAAACTGTTGTTATGATTTAGGTTACACTTAGTGTAAGAAAATATTTGTTTATTAATTGAATTTTTCAAATTTAAACAGAGTTTTATTGACTGTGTTGACTATCCTCGTCTCCGTCCTTTTATTATTTTATTGAATTAATTATTTTCATGCAATTAAAAATTGATTTTTATGATGCCAAAGAAGTATAACTTCTGACGCACGTACATAAGAATCGGTGGTGAAATGACAGTATTAAGGTAAATGGGAATTTTTTGTCTTTTGAATTGCCACCAATGCTTTTTTTGCATTAATGAAATATGTGGTTTTTGATTTATTCCGAGTGAGATCTACAGCTTACAGACCTATTAGCTCGTAAAACAGTAACCTGGCTTCATACCTTTTAAATATTACAATGTAAGTATTGTTTAAACATACTCGTTGTAGTAATGAATCGATATTGCAGCATCTGGCTTTACTAAAGAAAACTGCTTTTTGATATTATGGTTACAAGCTATACATACAAAATATATATATACATATATATATATATATATATACATATATATATATATATATGCCTTGTGTGAGAAATACTAAGTATTTTGGTGTTCTTACAAGAACAATTTAATCTTGTTTTCATAATAAAAACACACCAACAGAGAGCTTTTCCAAAGTTAGTTTATATACACAAAAACAATATATATATAATACATAATGCCATTTTGCCATATTCGCCATAAAAATTTGATTTAGAATGTACGAACAAACATAATGTTTATAATATAAAATAATAAGTTATGTTATTATTAAATGTTAAGTTAACATAAAAAACAAATAATGTTATTATGCTAAGAACGTTTTCAAAAAAATAGTTTTCTTATAATCATTTAGAAAATTTAAATTCACATAATACAACAAGCAAATTAATATCTAATCAAATCATTATCTAGTTTTTAAAGTATGAACCAGCAAACAATTTGAGACCAATAAAGTTAATTTTTATGCAAATTCAAGAAGAAATTTCCAAATTTTTGTTTAATTTCATTTGATAAATCTTCTAGGCTCCGATGTTTTATGATAGTTGAGATAAAAAGAAGACATTACAACGAAAAAAATTGACATACAAAACGTCTCGTTTCCATATTTTTGGACCTCACCTGTGCAAATTAAATTTTTTGAAATTAAACTAAAAAAAAAAAAATCGAAAATTTCACAACGAAATAATCGTTTTCCAAAAACAAAACTCATAAGGGGTTACAATGTTTGTGCATGGATATCTTCTTGCCAAATTTCATCAAGATCGGTTCTGATAGAAATGGGTACGAGTGTGTCAAATTTGGCAAAAAACGGATTTTTGACGAATTATAAGTTATTTAAATGCTCTGGTCGACAACATGTTTTAACAAAATTTGACCAAACAGATCTAGTTCTTTTAAGTATAACTGAACAAAGAATTTGTGACCAACAAAGCTAATTTTGATGGAAATTGAAAGATGCTGAGAAAATTGATTTTTGGAAATAATAAAATGGTGGTCGATTAAAGTAATGAAAAGTAGTTTGATTTTTTATTTTAAATTATCTGCTAAACAAATATTTTAAGAGAAAACAAAAACTTTATATTCAATAACTTTAATAATAATTAAAATAATAAATAATTTTTTATGCTATTTTAAAGCAATTGAACGCATTAACTTTTTACTTTACTTTTAAGTTTACGTAAAAATATTGCTCTTTAAGAATTTAACTTCAAAACAAAAATCAGATCACCTCGAAATGGGGAATCATTCTCGCAGGTACCGTTTTAAATTAACATGCAAATTTTTGAGAAACTGTTTATTTCTCACATTTTGGTCACTTAATGATTTTTTTAAGGAGCATCTTCTCTGAAATTTTTGAGACAATCAATAAATTCTTGAAAAAGTTATTGCAATTTAACAAATCGTCATATTTTGAAAGTTTTTTTTTTATGGCAAAACTTTTGATCCGATTTTAATATTGCACGCAAAATTATCTTAAAGAAGAGAAACATCGTTATCATAGGAGTAATTAATTTACAACCAGAAGGTTCAAAGCACACGAACAGGAACTTTTGTAGAAGTTTGAGCGATTTGGAATTGGTAATAGTCAAGAATTTACTATTTACAAATTTTATAATTGAATATTGTTTAGCAGTTTGTTTAATTTGTTATAGAAAGATATTGCAAAAACCAGATTGCGAGAAACACCATGTCAAAATCGTTGCGTGTGCTTATACACGCGCGACAGAAGTTATACTTCTTTGGCATCATTAAAAAACAATTTTTAATTACATGCAAATAATTAATTACAATAAAATAATAAAAGCACTGGAGAAGGATAGTCAACACAGTAAGCTCAGTTTAAAAGTTGAAAAATTAAATATATATTTTCTTCATAACAATAGCTTCAACCTGGGAATTTTGTGAGACAATGATGCATGCGCATCTTAAAATTTTACTATCATCATTTTTCATAACGTGCCTAGAGAAGTATAACTTCAAAAATAACACAATAATTATTAAAATGAAATTTTACCATTCTTATTATTTAAATATTTCTTATTTACCACTAAATTGTTTTTCATGTTAGTAAGATTTATATGTACCCAGTGTTTACAAAATAAACATTAGATAGCGCAAAAATCGCATGTCAAAGATAATGTATACCCTTGCCAAAAAAAAAAAAGATATTTTAAAATTGGACTATAATTCATTCTGTTTTTAAGATGAAGGATTTTATATTCATCCAATGTATATTTTGACAATGATATTGTTTTTCCAAAACATTTAACAACGTGTGACGTGTGATGACTACCAGTCTCACAACATAATGTCAATACAATATACAGCAGTGACATTTTGATAACATCATAAAAATCCATTTCATTTGTTTTATTTCGATTTTCTAAGTGTAAATTGTATTGTACAAGGATTTTATGTGTCTACATATAGAAAATGTAATTTCGTTTTATAAAAATTTTGTGCCAAGAATATTATTATACTTTTTTTTTTTGTACTAAAAATTTTTGAAACGATGCAAAAACAAATTCATATGTATTAGTCCTGGTGCCTAAAAGCATATCAAAGCTCTTATACGTATACTTCTAAAAATTTGTTCTTCTTCTGGAAAAAAGGCTGTTTTCTGTTTCGGAACCGGAAATTTTCGATTTCCTCCGCAAACTTAATATTGACAGATTTGTTATTCTTCAGCCCAGCGCACACAATTTCTAATCAGATTTGATGTAACTCTCAGCATGTATTTTTAATTAGACCCCGTAAACGGTAAGATTTCTACATAACACATCAGATTTTCTGATGAGAAAATGGTGTGCGCGTACATATAATGCTGTCTGAAATAGCATGAGAATTTCTGATCAGAAAATCTTACGATGTTGTCTGACGAAGGCCATCTGTTAGTTAAAAGATAAATTATTAAATTTAAAATATTTGAAAGTTCATTGATTGATTGTGATTCGTTGAACGTATCCGATGATACTCGGTGATATGCGCTTACTTAAGAATTATGTTTGATGCCTGATCAGAATTTCTTATAGGACTGTCCGATGGTGTACGTTGATTATCAGATTTTCTGACCACAATTTCTGATCAGAAAATTGTTCGACATGTGACAAAACGGTATGGCTTTTCTCCAAAAACTTCAAAGTTTTTACAATTTTCTGGTTGTGGGACAGACAATCTTGTGGCGATCATTAACGTATTCTAAACATAAAAAAGTGAGTTTTAGTTCATGAATGTGCAAAATCGGTCCATTGAGTCCAATAGATCCTTGACCTAACTTTTAAACTATAAAGGATAGAGAACAGTGTAAATACAAAAATATTAATTTGTTTTGACTAATAAACTCATAATGACACGTAATACCAATACATATTATTATTATACAAGTATTCATATATAACTATATAGGCTGGATATTTATAGTATTTTATGAATGCTAATTAAAAATAGCAAAAACAATGAAATTCAATCATATATCGAGTATCTAAACAATTAACTATCTTCACATATAATTATATAAAATAGATAATAAGTCTCGCTTTTTCATAAAAGTTTGCTACTTAAAAAGACAGTTGGTAAAGTAAAATAATTTTCCAAAGAAGTATTAAATATTTCTTTATTTTAAATTAATTACCTAGCTTTTGTATTGAAACTCACATAATAATTGAGTTAACACTGATTTTGTGTTAAAATTCAACACATTTTTTTTGAATAGAATAAATTTTTTGTATTCTTATACCTAAATTGTGTTGATTTGACACCAAATTTTTTACTATGTACGGGCACCCAGCCTAATTAGTCCACCATAAAAGAAATGAACTCTTGTATGCTTTGCTGCATTGAATGGAATATTTGGTAATGCATACGAGTTTTTGAAATTATCACTGAAAAATAATGTTCATACTTAAAACTGTAAAGTTATATAACTAGAATAGTTTTATTATTTGCTATAAAACTTTATGTTTCCATTAGAAACGAAATGATTGTTTTTAGGTGTTTTATTATTATGACAAGTGAAAATAACAACTAACACTGTTAATTGTTTAAATATTGAACATCTATATTTGAATTATTTTTTAGGCATCAACATTTTTTATAAGAATATCTTACGTCTTATGTAGGTCATCTGTTGGTTTAAAAAGTAATTAATGAATTTGGAAATATTTGGAATTTCATTGGTTCATTGTGGTTGGTTGTACGTATCCGATGATATCCGATATGCGCTTTGTCTGATGTATGATCAGATTTTCTTTTCTCATAGGACTGTCCGTTGGTGTGCGTTGACCATCAGATTATCTGATCAGAATTTCTTATCAGAAAATCTTACGGTGTGCACTGGCTCTAAAGGCTGATTTTTTGATATCATGACACATAGACGGTATAGAGAAATAGCCTGCGGTCAGTCAGTCTGCTTTGTTTGCGCTTGCCAGGGGGTGGACTTTAAATTTGTAAACAACTCTTATATGGTTTAAAATACTAAATAATTGAAAAAGTTATTACAATTTGAAAAATCGTCATATTTCAAAGGATTTTTTTTTATTTAGATGAAAACTTATGTACTGTTTTTTATTTTGCGTATGTCATTTTGTCGACTTTTGTTTATAACACCTAAAATTTCAGCTTCTTTTTTCGATCAAAAGGCTACTTTTCCAGAAATTATCAAGAAAACTTGGCTGCTTTTGGTCGAACAAATTTTCATGCAAAACTTGTAGGTGTTAAAAAAGCTTACATAATAACATACTCATACAATAACATCTTTTCAAATCTGGTGATTTTTCAAATTATAACAATTTTTGCAGTCATTTCTTGAAATTTTTCAAGAAAAGATACTACTAAATTTCCAGAAAAGATATTACTTATGAGTTCAGTAAGTGGCCAAAACCGGGATTCTGAATTGTTTATTTAAAAAGAAACTTTTTCGATTTTTATTTTGAAATACCCATTCAAGTCTTGAAGAGTTCTCATTTAGTATATACTTTATAGTCAAATCGAATACTTTAATTTAATTGCTTCATACGTAGAGCTGGATTTATCCTTAGTGCCGCCCCTTGGACACTATGCAAAACGCCACCCTATTACCGAAGTTTTACATTAAATGAGTCAAGTTTCTATTAAATGCCATTTTAAATAGGACTTTCAGTAATCGGCCGAAAACTTTTAGAATATTTTTGAGCGTCCCAAATCCCAATTCGATCGACCTAGTCGTTCAAAAGTTATGTGGGACTTACAAGCATACATCATATGAAAATGGTAATAAATGGCTTAAAACGCCGATATCCAATGACAACCTCTTTTCTTCAAGATGGAAATCGATAAGAGAAGTTATAAGAAATTTATTTATATTTATACTCTTGATAATGAAAAAAATTATTTTATTTATTATAATTTGAAGTTTTTAAAATGATGACAGTTTTCAAAGCTATTTTTATAACGCGGAAAAAATTCCTTTTCTCACTCTCAGAATTTTTTCACCCCTAAAAATTTGCCACCCTGGGCACTAGCCCCGACTGCCCCTATCATAAATCCAGCGCTGTTCATACGTACATTACTGTTGATTGGTAAAACTATGTTCTAATCGGACGTGGTACCACCTAGTGGTATTTTTTTAAAGCATTTCGAGAACAAAAGACTAATTGTATATGAATCCGAAATAGAATACATTTATTAATGAAGTAAAAGTCAATATTATTAAGTATCGATCGAATTGGTTTTTATTCACAATTCATTTCCAACTATAAATAAAATACTAACTTTTAGTACACTCGACATATTTATGAAGATAGACAGACAGACAGACAGACGCACATCAACAAAATGTAGTATCGATATCGTATTGTAAATACAAAAAAAAAAAATAGTATCTACTATTACTGTGGTACATGATTTATTTATCAAATACAAACAAAATCGTATTAAATTACAATCACGTACGTTATCTATATACAGTGGATATTTTGATTCCGATAGACGTATAGACTAGGGTAGAAGCTTTTTGAAAATGGTAAAAAAAGTGAGAAAAAACATTATAGTAAGATGAAATCCTTTGGAGACGGAAGAGAATATAACAAAAATAAAAGGAAAAATAATTTACGAGCGTCTGAGGTCGGGAAGTTGAAGGGGATGAGCTGAAGGATGAGTTGAAGGATGAACATGGTTTATCTCGATTTTCGGCAAAACTACATGTTCATGGCAAACGTTTAATGGCAGAGTAGGTAATAAAAAGATATACAACTGAATTTACATTAAAACAGAAATTGGATACTTTTTCGATATTTATCCTAAATAAGGTAAAAAATTAATATTAAAAAAAAATAAATTATAGTGTATTTGGAACATAAAAAAGGTTCCCAAATTCGAGAAAAAAATTGTAGATCTTTTTATTACCTACAATTTTGCTATTGAACTTTTTTTCCATAGGACGTGTAGTTTTATCGAGATAAACCTAATCTTTTACCCTTAAAAACTTTCCTCGACTACTTCTCGATCTCAGATTGCCTGTAAATTATTTTTCCTTTTATTTTTGTTATATTCTCTTCCGTTTTCAATGGGTTTCATCCTACTATAATTTTTGTTTGGTTTCAGAAATTATCGACCCTGGTCTAGTACGTCAGCTATCGTTTGTATATTTCTACTAAGTGGTCAATAACTGGACAATCGTTCTGAATATCTGGATACCGGGTGTGAAAATAATATTTAACCGAAAGAAGTCAGGTCTATGATATACCTAGATGATTTTGCATTTTGTTTATCTGGATTTATGTATCTTTTAATCTATGTTTCTTTCGCTGTAACTTGCGATCCATGTTTTGTTTTTGAAGAAAAATTTTTTTAGGCACACTTGACTTGGGGAGTCAGCTGGTGAATGTACGACGAGAGCGTTACGAAAAGTGTACCGGGCGAGATGAACGAAAGTTTAGAAGGAGATATAAGTGAAGATCGAAAGAAAGAGAGAACAGATATAAGCTATGCTGAGAGGGAGATATTAGTTAGTGCAGAAAGAAAGCGAGAGAGAAATATATAAGTTATGAGTGCAGATGGATGGAGTGCAGATGTGTATATTAATATTGTGTATTTTAATATTATTTCCCCTTTTTATCAAATAGAAAATGATTTCGAGGACAATTTGTATATACGATTTTAAATATTGATCATGTAGACATTGGACGTCAGTCAGACAATCAATCATCGATCTTTGTCTACATATTTACTTGAAACGACATACTTTATAGCTACACCAATGTGACATAACGAGACATTCATCTGTTTATTATATGCATTTGAAATGTATTTGTAATAAGTTTTTTTTTACCTTCTATATCACTGTATGCAAGTGATGCACGAAAATACGAAAATAAAAACCAATTGAGATTTCTCGACTGAAGTAATATCATCTTAGTGACACTTTACTCCAAATTATAATTTTTAGTTCCAATAATTATTAATTATATTCTTTTTATTCAGATTATCTTTTCTCACAGCACGTGTTCACTTCTATCTTTGGTAAATCATTCTCATCTGGTGTAGCGTGTCTCTACATTATAGTGTGTCGTGTTTTCCTTTACATATTGATTATACGAGATATGGATTTCTTATACGTACGAAAAGCTGCACTGCACTGAAATATAATTATGAAAAGGGTCCTAGACTATACGAATATTTTCACAGCCACCTGACTGAGTTCGTAAAAAAAAGGGAATTGGTATTGGGGATACAGAAATAATTATAAAAAATTTAACAGATATCTCGCACCAAATAAAGAAAGTAAAAATCGGGGGAATTGTTTATTTTAAACATGTTTATGTATAAATTGTCACAGCTATGCCTGAGTGGGTCTACTAGTCAACAGCAAGAAGTACCGGGTGATGCAACGAGCTGCACTTGTCAATAAAAACAAGTAAATGTAGTAGTGCATTTTTTCTCACCAAGATTTCAGCCACTAAGGACGCGTAGTTTAAGTGAATCCATGTGTCTTTATGCAAATGGAAAAATTGAATCGAGCTGTTATTAAATTTATGTTGTATTTGGGTTTGGCTTGATACTCAATTTTTTCCATTTTCACAAAAAACACTCACATCGAGTGACTCAAACTGGTGAGTAACTGTCAAAAGATGCATAACAAAATTAACTAGTTTTAATTGACGAGTGCTTCTTCACATTAAGGTTGGAAACTCTTCGGATCAACCTTGTACTTCTGAAGTAAACCATCCCAAAAAGAAAGAATAATATTGGATAAGAAAGATCGTACTTTCGTTACTGTAAGATATTTGCGATTTTTTAAATTAGTTTGAACTCAGAATATACAGTTCGGTACCAAACAGAATAATGTGAAAGAAGGGATTGATTTGAGAAAGATAGGAGAAATTACTTATTTCGACGATTAAAGAATTTTTGGCGTCTGTACAGTACGTTGAAATTTAGCAAGAGAGTTGATTTATATGCAAATGAAGTACGTTTGAAGGAGGTGCATGTTTGCGGTTCGAACTTATCTTATCGGAATATTCAATTTTTAAGATTTTGTGGAAATCTACAACTCCTCCAAATTGAGCGCTAATATTGATTTTCATGATTCAGCGCAGTGCTGAATTTTTTTTTTGTCTGTACTAGAAATAAACTATTATTTGTGTATTTTTATTAATTAAGTTTTTCTTAACTTAATTAAATATAGTTTCGTGTTTTTGTAAAAGTTTTTGTTATATTTTTCACTTATATACTTTACATTCAAAAATTTAATATTGTTTGAATAATGCTATTAAATTAAATTTTAATGAATTTATTCTATAATTTATGTGTGACTTTGAGATTAATCAAATGATTAACAGTTTGAGGATGACTAAGTTTTTTTTTATAAATTAAAAAGGCTATAAAATTTTATTATATTCATATTCAATTACAATAGTGTACAATAAAAAACTGTTTCGTTAATCTTCAAAATAAAACAAGTAATAGTATGAGACACTTGACGTATGATATAGTTTCAACGTTTCAATTATATATATAATTATATATATTAAGTATAACCGACATTATAATTATGCGAAAAGCTCTATGAATTCTACCTACTAAATTCATTTGAGCCAAAAGGGCCTGCTAAGTATGGATAAAAGTATTAAATTAATATATTATACATTCAAAAGTTTTCGCCAAGCTAAACTATCCATCAATAAAAAAAAAACGTCTTCATGATGATCATTTGATTTTTAAGCAATTATTTACCTGAATCTATATTTTCTTCATGAAAATCATTTGATTATGCTTTTCTTATTGCGTCTTTGGTAAAAGTGTTCCTTAAAGTAAATCTTATTGATTTTTTGATTTAAGACATACTTTGTACGGCGTAAATACGCCTACTTTTTAAAGTGGCCAAGTGATGAGCAAAGCAAGACCAACACTGGAACGGTATTGGTCTAGTTTTTGCTCAAATACTTCGATTCTTGGCTTTGGTTTTGCTTGGTATTGGATATCTCATAATTTTTCTATGCATTATCATTATGAAGATGATTAAAGATATAAATTATAAATAACCCACAATTAATAATTTACTCATAGAATACTATATTTCATTGCAATCATAATAAACTGCATGGTTGCAACTCTACAGAGTCGTAAATTTGTAATAACTGCAAACCTTATTACTGTAATTTCCTGATTAATGTGACAAATAATGCGTGTTACTCAGTGTGTTACTCACCCTTATGTCTTATTGAATGTTGAATGCGTAATCTTCTCTTGCTCCACCCGTTTGTTTGTTATAATTTTGGACTGAGTGCTATGTTTATAGTTGTTTGTTTCTGTGTAACTCGAGTGTTGCTTTATTTTACTCGTATACAATACATACTAAACTACTTTAATATATCGCATACAAGGCATCAGCGTTTTTTATATTTACTATTAAAATCTAATAAAGCCAACTGAAAAATTTCAAATACAAAAAACATTTTGTTCCACGGATAAGAGCATTTTGAAGTTGCTATATAAATTTTGACTCATGTATTTATCGGAAGCTGCTATTTATAGCTTAGTCTTGCATTTAGTTTTGATGTTGCATACTCTGTCTTGGTTCTCAGCCTTACTTATTCGGTCTTGGTCTGGATCTTGTGGGTCTATAGATAATTTTGATCTTGATCTTGTTTTATTTTAAGGCCAGTTATGCTCAGCATTAAAGTGGTCGTAACCACGGTCACAATCTCCCACCTGAAAGTCTTCCCAGATCCATTTGAAAAATCAAGTTTCATGGTTCGAATATAAACCATAATTATTTACTCCTAATAAATCATTGAACAAATTATATATAAAGTTATTTGATATCGTCACAGCGGTTGTAAATCACAGTTCTTCACTTTTAATAGTTGACTATTTCTTTTTAAATGTGTCACCATTTTATACGTTTTTATAACATACAAATATTAGATACGTAAAAAAGTGTTCGTATTATTTGTAAAGCTTAACGAGAATAAAATGGCTTTCTGTGTGTGGTTTGATAACTAACCAAATATTTATTTGACTTGAATAGTATTACGGTGTTCATTTATTTCAATAATATTGCAGTGAAACCTTGATTTAATTTATTTAAGAAGGGGATGATCTTTTTAATAAAGTCCTCTATAAGTAACAAATTATATACATGCACATAAACAACTGAAAAAAAGACATTTGCGCACAAATAACTGAAGACAAAAGAATGTAATGACATTTGGTATCACTATCTTAACATGCAAATGGAGAGCATGCCGAACAGTTTTCTTTTAAGCCCAATCATGTGGTTAGGTAAATCAACTTTTCATGTCTTGACAAAATCCAACTTCTATTCATTAATTTTTTTCGATTTTAAAGGTTAATTGAAATTTACAAGGTTAAAATATAATTACATTTATTAAAATGGTAATTACAATTTCGTTAACATCTAATGCCTGTATAAAAATCAGGGATGTACCAGATCGTTAAATTCGCAATACAGATTACTGTATCCAGATCCGCGGATACGAATACAGATACGGATTTTAATTTTTCAACTCAAACAATCGGTGCCAGTGTGCGTGACCCTGAAATTGCATTTCCTTAAAATGATTATTGTTTGAAATGTGATTTGTGATTACAATTAGATATATTATTTTTCTATGTTTTATCGAATCTTAAGGTCGCTCAAAATTTTGCTCTTGCATTGATTGTCAATTGTTATATAAAACAAACAAAAAATTAATCAAAACTAAATAAGTTTTCACATATTTCGAAACAAAGCAGGTGTTATCTATTAAGTGACTATTGTTTGAGTAATCATTAAAACTATAAAGCGAGTCGCACATGATAAGATTTTCTGATTAGAAAATCTTAGCACTTGCGCATACATGCGATGTTGTCTGAAGTAGCATCAGAATATTTTATAAGAATTTATAACAATTTACGATGATATCAGGCCATCTGTTAGTCAAAAAAGTAATTAATAAATTTAAAATAATTGAATGTTCATTAGTTTGTTGTATCCGATGATATCCGATGATATGCGCTAAAGATTTTGATCTGATTTTGATTAGAATTTCTTAAAGAACTGTCTAATGGTGTGCGTTGACAATCAGATTTTCTAATCAGAATTCCTCATCAGACAAATCTTTTTGTGTGCGCTCGATCTAAATCCATCTGTTCTCAATTACTTAGCTATAATGAATATGGAAAATGATTTACTAAAATAAATGGGTGCGTGTACTTATTTATGTACGCGCGTTAGAAGTTATACTTCTTTGGCATCATTACAAAAACAATTTTTAATTGCATGCAAATAATTAATTACAATAAAATAATAAAAGGACTGGAGAAGGATAGTCCACACAGTCAATAAAGCTCAGTTTAAAATTGAAAAATTAAATAAATAAATATATATTTTCTTACATTAAGTGTAACATAAATCAAAACAACAGCTTCAACCTGTGATGTTTGTGTGACGGTAAAGTGCGCGCGTCTTAAAATTTCACTCTCATAATTTTTTCATAACCTAAAGAAGTATAACTTCAAAAAAATTGATATTGATTGTTTTGTAAATGTTCGACTTTATTTTAATCCTAAATTTTAATAAGTATACCAATCAAGATCCTCGCTGCTTAAATATTCTAAGGGTGGTTGCTAAATTCAGCACTGTAATTCATTATTATTTTCAAGTAGTTTTACTGTAGATAATTTATAAAATTGTTTTCTAGTACTTACATATCTAATTTTGTTTACAAAAAGGAAATGTTTATTAAAAATAATCACCTTATTAAATTAAATGTGTTTTAACATTTTAATTTCCCTAACAAAATGTAAATGCTTTAAACAGTTCACATTGTGTGTGTTGTTCTTACATTCGAGATTAAATTGAATGACTTTTAAAAGTATTAATAGTATTTAAGTGCTTTTTGTTGTTGTTGTTCTTTAATAAGCAATTTCAAAAGTTTTTAGTTAATTTTTTTAGTGTTCAAATAGGAAAAAATCACGTACAGAATGTTATAAAGATCGTTATGATTTTGACCTAAAAACGAAATAATATTATAACAGTAGTAGTACATGATAAGACATTGAATTTTCTTTAAAAATAATCGTATCATGTGCGCATAAATCTCTTACGATATTATTTGAAGTTAGCCACTTGTTGGTCAATAAAGTAATTAATAAATTTAAAATATTTAAAAGTTAATTTGGTTCGGTATGATTGTACGTATCCGACATGCGCTTGCTCAAGATTTTTGTCTGATGTTAGATCAGAATTTTTTATACGAATTTTATATGAGACTGTCTGATGGAATGCGTTGACCAGAAATTTTGATCAGGCAAATCTTATCGCGTGCGCCCATCTTAAAGCTAACAAATATTGACGAAAGCTTACCAAGTCAAGTAAGAAAGTTTACCAAGTTGTTCTGATGATGACTTACAAGTCGAAATATACAAATAAATTTGATTGAAAAATCTTATAAATAAACTAGATTTAAACTTAACTCACAAACTTAAATTCTTAAATTATTATACTAGTTATATTTTGACGCTGGTGTTCCAATTTACCAAAAGTCTTCCATCACAAGCAAAATCCTTATTTATAATATGAAATTTGAAAACGTCCTTACGAGGTTTATATTAAAAGGATATGTTCTAATCTAAATATTATTGTATTATATAATAACAGAATAAATTGAATTCAATTCTATTACTAAACACTGTTTACTTTGATGAATATTGGTGTTTATTGATACATAAATAACCATTTTACTAAAGGTATTTTGATTTACATAAGTTTGTGATTAATTAGAAATTCTCATATTAAAATCATTTGTTAAATATGTTAGTCGCAATGACAGAGAAAATGCTTATTAAGTAATCTAAAAGATTGGATTTGATTTAAAACTTTTAAATATTACACTTTTCATGACAATCCAACTTTATGTTAAAAAAATAACAGGGAAATTATATTTAAAAAAACAAACAGGGCATCCTCTATTAAATTAGAGAGTAAAAACACACCATTTTCAGATTGTTTTAATATATTTCGTAAACAAAGCAAATTTTCGACATTATTCATACCTTGTTTGAAGAATTTTCTATCAAACTAGCTTACTAAATAGCTTTAAACACACATTTTTTCATACCAAAAATGTTGAAATAACAAGTTATTAAGTAAAAAATATTTTTTGAAATTTATTTCAGGTGTATCGGTAACCGGGAAAGTGGATCAAATTTAAAAAGATTTGATTATACATAAACATCGGGACAGGTGAAACTAAATAGAAGCTTGTAAAAAAGAAGTTAAACCAAAATTAGATTTTCTGTCTATAACTTTTTTTGGGCTAGAGGTACATATAGGCATTAAACATAGGAAAAAGATAACATAATACGTTCTTTAAAATGCTAAGTCAAAAATGGTTAACCAAAATATGACCACTCGAATATATCAATTTTTTTATATCAGATATCGAAATTTAAATACAAAAAGATTATATTTTGATCGATGTATCTCTGGTAAGGTGGAAAGGTGAGATATTTCTCATATGAGACCATCCCGAACATCTTCCATTATTGTTTACCACAAATTTGAAACTTATTTAGTATTGTTGTGATTTTAAAATCGATAAAACAATAAAACAACAGTAAACAGACACAGTCACATACATCTATAGGATATAACGTGCGAGAGAATTAGAAACAAGTATCAATATGTTATAACATTCGAGAGAATAATATACAAGTATCTATAGGATTTAACTTGCATGAGGATGCGATAGAACGAAATATAAAATGTTTATTATAGCGTTAGTATGTGTGTTGGCGCACTTGCGTTAAGGTATCTTAACGACCATGTTGTATTGTATGTACATAAAAAGTGAGTTTAAATTCGGGAATATGCCAAATCAGTCCATTGGGACCCCTGATTCAATTTTTAAACTATACAAGATAGAAGAAATATTCAAATAAAAAAATTGCTTATTTCTTGAAAGGAACAACTTTTGATTGAAACATTTTTTTGAAAAATGTTTGAGTTCTAAACAATTTTAGCTCAACTTGGGCTACTAAACACATATAGGTAAAAACAATACAAATTATTATTCTACATATATAACTGTATAGGCTGAATATTTATAGTAATTTATGAATGCTAATTAAAAATAGCCTAAACAATGAAATTGAATCATGTGTAGAGTATTTAAACTCGTATTGTAGAGTTAGTTTTTCACTTAATTTTTTTATAATAAGGAACACAATACTTCTTATATCTATAAATATAACTTCGAAGTATTCCTTTACTTTAACAAAAAAAAACCATTTTTCCTATTTTATTTATTTATTTTATATAATTGAGTATAATTTGCGTGTTTGCATTGAGTAGTACAAAATCGTTGGTATTATTTGTGTGTGTGTGTGTACTACAGTGAGTGCGTGTTCTCATTTAAACACTATAATAATAAAGGTCTTATAATATTATTATGATATCCTTTCATACTGTGTCGAATAAATCACATATGTGCATGCACATATATGAAAACTATATCCCACGCGAGACTTTGATTTTGTTGTTTTTTTTTTTTTTGTTACATGTATTTGAGTTTTTGAGAAAATTGTATGTCATGTATATATTAAAAACAATTGATGAAAATTGTTCCGAGTCGGTTCGGCTGTTATATCCAGCCGATTTTCATATTTTTGAAGTTATATTCCTTTGAGAGTGAAATTTTAAGTTGCGCATCATCGTCACACATAATTTACAGGTTAAAGCTGTTTTATTGATTTATGTTACATTTAATGTCAGAATATTTATATTTATTTATTGAATTTTTCAAATTTAAACTGAGCTTTATTGACTGTGTTGTCTATCCTTCTCCAGTCTTATTATTATTTTATTTTAATTAATTATTTGCATGCAATTTAATAATGCCAAAGAAGTATAACTTCTGTTGTGCGTACATAAGTATAGGCACCCATTTTTTTTTTAAATGAAAGGTATTTGTGTTCAGATGAAGCATCTTTGGATTACACCTATCTTTTGCCTTTCTCAAGTTATACTCAAATGCGATGTTGTGATAGTTTTGTATCCAAATATTTTCAGTTCTAATGTATATAGAGGGTTAGTTTTGGTATAAGAACACTCAGTGACTCAAGACCTTCCAACTGAGTCCTTTCATAAGCATTCATTACATTCGAGTTGAATGCGATAGAGGGGAGTACGGCGTGGACATTCGACTTGACTTTCAACTCTTTATGGGATTTTCTACACTTTTTTTTAAAGTTTGATATCTCCTGTTTTATTGAGTATAAAAAGTTTGTTTTGGTCTAAGAAAAGTCAATGACTCAAGAACTATCATTTGAGCTATTAAAAATTAATGAAATGGAGATTGTTGAAATTACTACGCGCGCTTATCACCTTTTTTGTGTGATTTGAATAATCAATAGTATCAGGTAGATTTGGAAAAAGTCACAGTTGCTTAGAATTTACATCTTAAATTCATATTTAAGCTTTTAAATTATTACCAAAATAAGAATGCTGAATAACATTGCGGACCAAATCACAAGTTTACGTGAATGTAAATCATTTGATTATGATTTTCTTATCGGATCTTTGATATAAGTGATCCGAAAGTAAATACTATCGATTTATCGATCTAATAATAAACAATTATAAACACTCAAATTGGATGAATTGAAGATTGTTGAGAGCACAACACACAATCATCGCCTTTTTTTGTGTGATTTGAATGATGAAATGTCTGTGTGTCGAAAATGCAACTGTTGTTTAGAATTTAAGATTAAAAATAATTTAATTTACTGAGTTATTGATTACAGTAATGTCGGATAAATATATGTTTTATTATTTCCACAGCATAGCGGAGTGTCGGGTAGCAGCTAGTTAATTATTGAAAAACTCGATTTCATTTTTCAATCATTGATTTTTTGCTTTCTCTTATAGTTTGTCGTTTTTCATTAACATGAAAACAAATTTTATCACAATTTTGCAGTCGTTTCCATAATCGTTTATTAAGTATTATTGATTTTTAATTTCTTTTATTAAATTATGATAATAAAATGGCAGGAAAGGAAATATAAAAATTTATAATAAACAAGTAAATATAACATTATTATTTAATATGTTTAGATACGCATATGGTTGAGTATCAATGTTTGAACTATTTAAATGATTAAAATACATAAAATACTTTAATAATAAATAATATGCTTTATAATTATACATGTGTTTATTGCTGAATTTAAGATGAAATTGTGGTGAATCTAAACAGCTGACGCAAAAATATTTCAAGTAAAAGATGTTTGTTTAAGAAAAACAAGCATTTTTTGTTAATAAATTTTTTTCTATCTCTTTTGGCTTAAGAGTTTGGTCATGTGTTTATGTGGACCGATTTTGCTAATTCACGAACGTAATCTTACACTTTATGTCTACTTTTTGTAATTTGTTCATGCTTAATTTATATAACAATGTTTTTCTGTTTTGTTTTAGGTAAGTTCCATGTAACATTAATGTAACAAATTAATTTCTGCAACAGTAAGTAATTTCTAATAATCATAGTATTCATCATTTTATAATTTCAATTTTAACAGATTCTTCCTGGAAAATTTTTACAAGTAGGATGTTTGTGCTCGTTGGATCACCGATACATCAATTTCTATGAATTGTGCAATTGTACAAAGCCATAAACCTGTAGAAAAAAAGGTTTTTCCTGACTTTCTTAATCCAAATTGTGGAAACTATATCCATGCTTGATTACATCAATCTCCATTATGTACAATGCTACATATAAAAGATATGCTCAAAATCGCATTAATCGGGTTCTAAGGGTCATAAAACGGAATTATAACACATCTCACCCGTGCCCGTTGGGTTGCGATTCAGTATAAAAAATATATATTTTCGGAAAAAATACGACAAAAAACCGACTTATTTATCAAATTTTAGGGTTGCCCACATAGTTTAAGATTTTTTAGATCCATGAAAGAAAATACAATACGATAATTTTCATAGAAAAAGTGATTAGACTAGACTAAACTGACATCAAAGTATATAAAGACCCATAGAAGCTCATAAATCCAATTTTTGTATATTCAAAAAACTTTAGTACTTACTTTGACCACCAGTAGGCTATAGTTGTTCTAAGTCGGTAATTTAATGTGATTACTAGCAGTGACAAACAGATGGCTATAAATGTTTAATGTCGGCAATTGGAAATGTTTGATAAAAACATGCTATAATTAATTAGAATTATGTGATTTATAATTGATTTTTTAAATCTATAAGTGTGTGGAAATTACTTCAATGAAAGAGAAAAGCACATACATAGATATATACACATAACAATTAACTGAAATTCAGATAATTAATTATTGCATTCATCAAAGATTCGTTGCCGAATCTTGCCATCTCTTGGTCTCTCCTGGTAATTACATTAAATATCAACATTGAAAACAGCTTTAGCCAACTGTTGGTCAGGGTAAGTACTACAGTTTTTTTTGAATACATAAAACTTGTGCTAATGATGTTCATCCATGGTCGTTTCTATTTTCTGCTATTATCCAGAAATATTTTATAATAAATATTTAAAACAAATTATAATAAATGCTGACGTACAGTAAAATTACATTTTATCCTATAAAAAGGCTCATTTTAATTTAAAATAAAAAACTGTCCGGATGTATTTAAATAATTTTAAAAGTATATGTTTTTTAATAACCCCAAAATAAATTAGTATGTTAGTATTATAAAAATGTTATATAATAAATTAAAATGATTATATGTAGAACAATTTAAAAAAAAAAAAAACAAAAAAATGTTATTTAAAGTAAATGGTCTTATTTTGTTGTGCAATAAAATGGTGTAGTCCATTTTTATACGGTCATTATGTAAAATTAGTAAAATATATGGTTGTTTTGTAAGAAAAAATTACAGAACATTGTAAAAAAAAAAACAATGGAGAAAGTCATCTGCTACAAACTAGTTTTCAAATTGCGACTTTACAGGGTTAATCTTTTCTTAAACTACCCCTAACTTTCTTTGGTTGAGTTTTACTTAGAAAAATGTTTCAAAAATTGTAAGGCTAAAAATGTATTTTTTTTACCACACTCAAAAATAGAAACAAAATTTTCAAAAAACGAGAACCGACTCCATAAATAAGTAAAAAATAATTTTTAAATAATTTTCTTTTTACCAATTACCTTTGGAAGTCGGCGCGGCGCCAATGAATTAATTTTATACTAAAAATTTGATTATTGCCGATTTCAAAAAGTAATCGGTGATAAGGATATTATTTATAGAAAGTTTTATTTAAAAATAAGTTTTTACTTTTTAGCAACTTTTTCTGTAGTTTCAAGTTTTTATTTTTTCCATCATTAAATATTTATTCCAATTCGATATCTGTCAAAATAGATTATTTTTGATAGACCACAATAGGATACTAAAACTGACGGTAATAAAAATTGAAGCATGAAATACGACAAAAATTAATATTTATTTAGAAATATTCTTAAATAATCTAAATTTGAGTCATAAAAGCCCATGATGAATTTATTATCCTTTTCTAATTTGGTATTTTTATCCTTATATTACGTGACCAAAAACTCTAGACTGTCATTTCGGTAAAATTATTGCTGTCTTTGTCAGTTCAATCTATCAACAATATCTTAATTAGTAATAAAGTATTTGGTTATGCTCTTTTATCAATGTGTTGTTTTACCAGCTCAATATTATATACCGATATTACGTCACTAAAGCTGCTCAGCGTTTTTCCTTCTATAAAAAACGGTTAAAATTTTAATGTAATTGTATGGCAAGGAATCTTTGCAAAAATATTTATTTTTTTGTGACCTTTTATTAACCTTACCTTTTATAAATCACAGCTGACTGTGTTAATTGTTTATATACTCGACATATGGTTTAGTATCAATGTTTGACCAATTTTTCTAAAATTATAAAATAGCCTAAATATGTAGTCTCTGCAGTTATAAATACATATATAATAATATGTATTGCAAATATATGTGATTATTGCTTAAGCTGAAATTGTTTCGCAGTTTTTTAATTTTTAATCTATGTTTTAAGGTTTATAAGCTGGATCCATTAGACTTAATGGACCGATTTTGCTCATTTACGAAGTTAAACTCATACAGCTCCGGGCGCTATCTCTCAGCCACTCCTGTCGTTAAGTTTTAATAAAAAATTGGTAACTTCTTAATATTATAATATCGTTTTTATTAATCGAATTTTTTTTCATATCCCTAATTTTCAAACATAAATAAATGATTGTGAATATTTTGAGTCAGTATTTCCAGATCTATATTGCCTATTGCCTGTCTCTGATTAAATTCAAATACGAATACTTTAATTAACCATTACTTGCCTTTATATTATTAAATTTCATACATATAAACATACAACTGGTATATACAGTAATTAATTGTATGAACAAAAAAATATCTAATTATTCATAATAAAAAGTTCTGTTTCAAAATAAAAAATTAAAAGTATTATTTTATATAACGCGCTTTTCTCATACCTTAAATAAGGTTTATATACGAAAAAGGAAAGAGTATGTAATTTTTGTAAAACACGCTATGAATAAAAATAAATATATACAAAAAAAAAAGAGTTATTTACTTTAGCTTTTACTATTGACTTTGTTAATTCTACCTCTGTGAAGCCAGCAGAACAGAAGTATTCAAAATTGATTTTAAAAATGCTGAAAATGTATTACGGTAGATAATTTTTGAATCCAAATAAAATTATAGTAGGATGAATCCCTTTGAAGAGGATGAAATGGAAGAGAATATAACGAAAATGAAAGGAAAAATAATTTATGGGTGGTCTGAATTCGTCAGGAAGTGGAAGGTGGTGAAAACACGATTTATCTCGATATCCTCAAAACTACGTCCTATGTAAAAATATTAAACGTAAAAGTTGTTGGTAATTAAAAGATCTACAACTTTTGTATTTACACTTTTTGTACAAAATCTCATGTTTGACAAACAAATTTACAAAATTTGGTGAAAACTTACCTTTTTATGTTTCAAATACATTGTAATTTTTTTTGATTTAAATATTTATTTGTTCACCTTATTTTGAATAAATATCGAAATAGCACATTATATTTTTTTAAGTGTAAATATAAAGGTTGTAGATCTTATTATTACCTACAACCGTGTTTTACCCTTAAAAACTCACCTCCTTCCATTTCCCGATCTCAGATCACCCGTAAATTATTTTTCCTCTCATTTTTGTTATATTCTCTTCCATTTCTAATGGGTTTTTGATAATTTTTTATTCACTTTTTAGCATTTTTAAAGGCTTCTGCCCTGGTCTAAAATTAGGTGGTCTTTACGAGCTCAAATTTTTAATCTAGAAAATTGAATCATAGTTATAATAATATTCCACAATACGGTTAAGGATCATGGTGGAAACAAACATAAAAAATAGTAAAATTGGTAACATGGCACATAAAAGATATTTGTAGTTGACTACCAAGTATCCAAGTGTAACAAATCCTGGGTTCGAATCCCCAAAAATATCCAATGTTCTCAATACTTACAATCGTTTTATACCAAGCAAAAAAGTGTCTCAAAGAATCCACTTTTGGGATATACACAAAGTGTGAACTAATGGTAGGGACAGCTAAATACTACATTGATGTTCCCAGTAGACAACTTAGACATTCAATAATGCTTTTTGTAATTATCGAGCCAGTAAAAAAATTTTTTAATTTAATCCAATTTATCGATATATTTCTTGAAATTATCTTATGCCCTAATTAAAGAGCAGGGTAAACTATTCAACATTGAACTATGTTCCAGAGTAAACCTTAAAAAATTAGCTTTCTAGAGGTCAATAGTCAATTCAATAAAGATTCCAAGCTTTTAGATCAATATAAGCAATAGTATAGACAATGCCTAACAGATTTGACTTAAAGCAAAAGAAATCTGCATCTTGGTTCAAAAACAAAAATTACTTTCACCAAGAGAATCCGATGTTCTGACGAAGTAAGGAGTAATGCGAACGAAACGTTAAATGTGTTCTTGTTAGCGATAGTGGACAGTCATGTCTTCCTGTTAAAGTGATTCGCGAAAACTCGAATTATATGATAAAATAGACACCACCGATCATTTTAGTCATGTAATCTAAAGAGCTAAGAAAATATAATTTTTTAGTTTTATTTATACCATGGTTAAATTGTGTACACAATAAACCTCTCCAATCGGTTAAAAAAAAATTACGCATACCTTAAAAAAGTAGTTAAATAGTGTCCAATTGAATACACAAATTGTAAAGTCAAAACTACAAAGTTTCTAAAGATATCGTTTAAATTGTTATGTTGGTTTTTGTGTAATTATTTAATTATATTTTTTGCTTCTGTAAATAATCCTAAAAATCATCAAAAAATCCAAAAAAATTTCATTGCTAATTTTATGTTGTATGGCGTATTTTTCAAAATTTTCGTAGAGATATAAAAACAACATTCCAAATTTAAAAGGTACATACAAATTTTTAGAAGTATATAAAAGATGTGATTTGCTGATGGGCATCATGACTACATTATGTTTATCTTTAAAGTATCACACGCTATAATATTATATTACAAATGTTAAGTTTGTATCAAACAACCCACAAGTTTATTGCTTATGTGTTCCTGTGGGATTTCAATATTAGTATGTAAAATATATGTGTATGTATATGAATATAGTATGTTTGCAAATATACAGAGTGTTTTTCTAGATCTAATATACAACAAAAAATATCCTGTAAAACTTTTTGAAGTAAAACTTTCTTAGGCAAACTTGACTTGGGAAGTAAGTTTGTGATAGCGGTACGAGGACGTTTCGATAAGTGTGGTCCAGCGAGACAAACGAAAGAAAGAGTATAAACATATAAACATGTATATATAATATAAACATGTATATATATATATATATATATCACTAACTTATATCTCCTTTTCAACTTCCTAGATGGTCTAAAGCAAAAGTTATTTTTTTTAAAGACTAAAAGACCCTATAACTTCCATTGGATTACAGCTACAACAAATCAATTTATATTGATGAAAACCTGTTTACAAATTTAAATAATAATGAGTATTGGGGCTGCAGATTAAGTTTGCCACCGAGGTGATTAAAAAACACAGTTTTGAATAAATAAAACCGTTTTTATGCAGAATAACAAAGCTAACTTAATAATTGATATATTCCTAGAAAGGAAATTATTTGCATATGTTTTTCATAACTATTCAACATTCAAAATTTATATAAAATAACATTTGAATGGGGATAAAGACATTTTCACTCGGGGCCAAACTAGGGGCCAAGAAACCGTTAGGAAGAATAAGCCCGTATACTCGATACTAAATATCACTTGGATTGTTAAATAACAGGCGGAATGTTGGGCGAAAAGAGCCAAACCAATAATAACTAGATTCTAAAGAAAATCGTACAACCACTGGTAGAAAATAAAGAACAAAAACACGGAGTTCCTTACTGACGTACCGCTATTTATTTCAAAGGCAGTTTAATCACTGTGAGAACCAAAAAATCCACAAAACCGTACTAACTTGACCCCATATAGCACGTGAGTAGTTTAATCACAGGTTTGGTATTACGGCCAAAAACACGTAAATTTCTACAAACTCAATCCCAAAAATCACCCGAGTAATGTATCACGGGAAAGTACATTTTTAATCATGAGAATGTCTCACGTTTTGTAACAGGAAAGTTATTACAACGCGTGGCAAATAGTATATATTAAACAACAGGAATATAGCAGTATCAATAAATCAATAACTGCATATACAAAACAAACTTACCTCAAGCTATTAACAGAAATCAATAATGGATCAACACAAACACAGTTTACATTTAATTCTATATAATAAACATTATAACCAGGCATTAATGTTTTAAGCATTCTTGCTTAAAAGTGGAGTGATTTTACAAAGGTTTTGAGCGGAGCGGTTTCACCGAGTGTTTTTGGTGGAAGTAATTATAGATCGAGGAATTTTTGACGTGTCCCACTTTAATGATTGTATACGGTAGCAAATTTAAATTTTTCAACGGTATAATTAGATTTGTTGTATTTCCAATCAAAGGAAAGTTACAGGATCTTATAGTATAAAAAATAGACCAGGGTGTATAATTTTTGAAACCAAAAAAAATTATAGTCAGATGAAACCTACAAAAATGAATGTTACAAAAATGAAAGAAAAAGTATTTGACGGGCGATCTAGCGTCGGAAAGTGGATAGTGGTGAATTTTTAAGGGTAAAACACGGTTTATTTCGATTTCCGGTAAAATGTGACAAAAAGCTCAATAGCAAAGTTGTAGGTAATAAAAAGATCTACTTTGAGTTGAAACTTTTTTCACATCACCTCAAAATTTATGTTCATTCTACTATTTTTTTTCACTTTTCATAATTTTTAAAGGCTGCTACTAAATCCGGTGTAAATCGTGAATACGATTTTTTCTAAACAATCGACTTTAGAAACTAGTTCTACTAGTTCTATTTATTCGTTCTTGCAGTTGAAATGTAGAAACCACTTCTAGATTGTTCGGAATTAGTTTCGGAACAATCTGTATATTATATAAATTTTATAAATGATGAAGTTATATTTTATAATACTCGTTAAATTTTCAAAAAGAAGCTAAAATCATTTGTATGTTATTTGTTATACAATAATATATGTTATATATTGAATGTGATGTTATGACTACAAACTAGAATAGAAATAAAAAATAAGATATAATATTTTTGACACCAATGTTGGATATGAAGATATTTTGTACTTGAGAAGAGTACTCGTTCGGGAACCAACTGAACGATTGAGTAACTGTGTTAAATATTTTACAATTCGTTAGATAAGAATATTTTCAAAAGATTTTATTTTATACTCCAGTCACAGTTAGTTCTTGGATTCGAAGTGCTTTATATTTTTAGAAAAATGGTGCTTGTATAAACGAAAATAGAAAGATTACAAACGATTCATGTGAGAAAGAAAATGGAGAAAAATTCGTGGGTGGTTAGCTAAATTGTATTTTTTCCATGCCTCTATAAAATTGACACTTGCGCAGAATGTGCTCACGATTCATTGGGAAAAAAATTGGAAAATTCGAAAGTTAGGAGTGGGAGAGCTAGTAAATTAAGAACGTTCAAATCCGGTTAGAACTAAAAGTATTGTTTTAAAAATTTCAAAGTGCCTATCCGAAAAATTCAGAAAAATAAAAAATAAGTTGGAAGAGTAAAATTTTAAATTTTGATGGAGTACAAATTCCAATTTGGTTTTGTCTAAATTTAATGAAAACAAGTGAAGATAACAACTATCAGAGTTAATTGTTTAAATGCTCGACATGTGATTGAATGTGATTAAACTATTTTTATTTAACATTCATAAAATACTATAAATATCCAGTCGATACAGTTTTATATATGTATGTATAGTAATAATATGTATTGTTATTACTTAAATGTGTTTATTTGCCAAAATTGAGATAAAATTGTGAAGAACTCAAACGAAAAAAATGCTTCAAACAAAAGTATGTTTCAAAAATAAACATTTTTTGTATTTTTGCTATCTGTTATAGTTTAAAAGTTGGGTTAAAAATCTCTTGGACACTTTGGACCGATTTTGCTCATTCACGAACTTTTTATGTTTAGAGTATATCACTAAAATTTTGGCTTGTCATCTCTTTTTGATAATATCGTGATGACAGACAATCGGAAATGAACTAATTAGGTGTTTTCTTTGAACACCTATACCAAAGTTTTATTTGTGTGGTTAATATTACGTAGCGATATAAACATTAGATTAACATTAATATACTCTGACATATTATGTATGTCAAGTATATTCTTAAATTAATATTCAAAATAATATTACCCGTATACAACCGAATGACACTGGCCTATGAACCTGAATCTTATGTGCAAGTATGACAGGGAGAAGTTTTGACATAAATATATTAGAAAACATTCTGGTTGATCAATGATTCAGACTGCTATAATTTTGTTTTTATATTCATACATCTTTTTTTCTTACTTTTTTTTTTTTGTGACTAGTTTCATGTATTTATTAACCAGAAAATAAAATTTCACGCTTATGGTTTTTCATTTTATGGTTAGTAAAATAAAAATTTTCTATAAATAAAAAAAATATTAGAGTAAAAAAGTTGTATGTTATTTGTTAAAGAAAAGACAGCCATAAGGAGAAGTTATTAAAAAATTTATAACTTTAATAACTTCTGCTTTTTATTTAATTAAGATAACAATTATCAGAGTTAATTGTTTAGCTATTTAACATATGACTGAGAATCAATGATTGAACTACTTTTAATCATTTATACTCGTAAAATACCTAAACCTGGTTCGATAATTTTTGAAACCAATTGTAAATGGAAGATAATATAACAAAAACGAAACGAAAAATAATTTACGGGCGATTTGAGGTCGGGAAGTGGATGGGGATGAGTTCTAAAGTTAAAGCACGGTTTATTTTCGGCAAAACTACTATCCTATAGAAAAAAGTTAAATAGCATAGTTAAAAACTCACCCCTTCCATTACCCAACTTCAGATAACCCGGAAAAGCTGTTTTTCATTTCATTTATCTTCCGTTTCCAATGGTTTTCAACCTATTATAATTTTTTTCCAATATTTGCCATTTTTCAAGGCATCAAACCGGTATAACTACAGTCTATACAGCTATAAATACATATACAATAAAATGTACTGTAATTACCAATATGTGTTTATCAGCTAACTTTCAGCTCAAATTGTGCCGATTTCAAAAATATTACGAAAAAAGCTTTAAAAAAAATTATTGGTTTGAAAATACAATTATTTTAAATTTTTAATGGGTTAAACGTTAGGTCATCTCATTCACGAACTTAAACTAATTTTATACGTTAAGAATACGTTACCAAAATTTCAGCTCACTATTTCCTTTCGTGTTTGAGTAATCTTGAATACTGGTGGATGGAAAGACGGAATTAGACGAATTAGGTGATTCTATGAACACCTGTACCAAAATTATATTTGAGCGGTCAATATGTGCTAGCTATTTTGGTAAAGAGTGTTGACTTTTTTATTTGCTACTGCGTTGGATAAAATGGACCAGTGTGAAATGATATGAATTAGACAAGTTACACTGTAAAATATTGATGTACAATGTAAATATCATCAAAAAATATGATCCACCAACCCATACCATCAAGGAAACTATAAACATTACGGCCAAAAACGAATCGTATGTTTTATGTAATAATATTTTTTACGATAAAAAAACTTGCTTTATTTTCTCTATACATTCAATGTTCGTTCGTTACTATGTATGTATTTGCAGTCAATAATAAAAACATTTTTAGACCGAGAGCTTGTGGGTCATTTTACTAACGTTCTTTCCGTCATGCTGTATTTTTTGACAGTGATGCATCATAGTATGGCATCGCGGTATGAGAAGTACAGAAACCACATTCTGACAGGAATCAAACGAGTACGTTATCAAAAAGTTAAAGGGGGATAAGAACTGAGTTGGGTCAAAACTGTTAAAGCTGTAGATCATAAAATCTTACATAAAAAAGCTATGAATATTATCAAAGAGTACTCTAGAATTTTTTGAATAAATTTCAACAGTTGCCCCAATTTACTAAATCAAAATTTGTTGTAATTTACAAATACGTATTTCTACTATTAAGTAGTTATTATAAGTACGAATTAGCTAATCGGAATTGTTCTCCGAAGACTCGTTGCCAGTTTGGTGTCGGTGTGCACACAATTAAGCTCTAAGTAACATATAACCTCACGGAAAATTACTACGATAATCTAATTTATACTATAAATTGGGGAAAAAATTTGTAATAAAAAGGTGCCTTTTTTCGATTAAAAATAACGGAGTGAGAGCGTCTAAAGGTTTTCCTTTTTGTGTATGTGTATAAATGTGACTTCTAAAGGCTTCATTATTTTTAATAATAGCCAAAAAAGACATTTTTATTTGAAGCTTTTTTCTAATTCAATTCTTACCCCTTTTAAACGTATTAAAGCTGATATATTGTGAAAGATTGATTTTGTAACTCTTGTGACTCAAATCGTACACGAGCTTTTAAACTATAAAGAGTTTTATGTAATTTTCAAATTTATTTAAGTGTATTGTACCAAATATAAAAATAATATTGGTTTACAGAAGCTATTTTATTTTCGAAAGAATATTTATATCGACCACGTTTAATAGACATAGATCGTGTTGTAAAAATATGCATATTATTTGTATAAAGAATGTTAGTTTTTAGTTTAGGTTATGGAAGGAAGATTTCCAAGATTTGCGCTTAAATTGCATCATATTATGACGAATTGTTGAATCTCAATTCTACTTATTGCTTAGCAAACTATTAATGAGAAATATATGTAAATCAAATTTCACGTGGTAAAGCGGAATGTCTCATTTTGTCTAAAAATTTATAGCTCAGTGAAAATAACAGTAAAAAAATCATGGAAATAACAAAATAGTTTTACTTGCGGGCGTCACGCGGTTTCACCCTCCGTATTTTCCTGCCCGTAGGAATACAGGAATAAAATTGTAACTATTATTTATATTGAAAATTTGATTACTTTTATAGGTGAAACAAAAAATTTGGTAAAAGCTCCAAACGTTTGAAAACCAATAACTGACTTAGCTTAAAGGGAACTGAAACATAATATTGAAGCACCCTCCATTATATAAAAACTTCGCGACCAAGTACCTCAAAAATTAATTATTAATGATCTGTGATTTAAATCAAAAATGATTTGTGATTTAAAACAGTGGTCAGTAAACCGTCAACAAATTAGTAACGAGTAACATCTCCTCAGAGAATAATTACAACTAGCTAATTCATAATGATGATGGCTACTTTGTAGTCGAAATACGTATTTATAAAATACAAAATAATTTGATCTAGGAAATTGGGGAAAAAATCGAAATTAATTCAGTAAACAAGTAGTCTATGTGCAAAAGAGAGCCAAAAACTGAGGCTTGCAAAATCTATAAACGACAAATACTATCAAATGATCAAGAAAAAAGTTCAAAATTTCATATTTTATTCACGTTATCAAACTAACAAATAAAATCTAACATTATGAAAACAATAAAAGCACACTGTATAAATCACCATAGCTGTTGACAGTGTAATTTTACGTGACTAGTTAATCTTACAAAAGGTCTGTTTTCATCTTGTTACCTGTCCGTAAGTTTTCCATAAGCATTGCTAATAATACCTTAATCAAATGAGTTAAATCTTTATTTGATTTTATTTAATCTTGAAGGTATTATTAGTATAACATTTGAATTCTTAGTTCTATAACCGGTACATAATTGACAATATCGATATTGATAATAAAACAATAGTTTTACCGAAGACGTTGCAAACATCGGATGTTTCCATTCGCTGTTTTTTTTTTCAAATTTCAATTTTTATTCCCTTTTTTATTTGTAAGCCATGTAGTGTTCATAAAATATGTTTCAATGTAAATATAAAAGATATATAGAGAAAAGTGTTTTCTTATTCATATTTCAAATTTATTGGAGGAAAAGTTTTTCTGAAAAACTGTAACAAAGAAAATTATATAACGCATTGCGGAACATTTAAAAGCTCTGGACGAATATGTAAAATATTTATCATAAGTGAAATAAATATCAGACTATTATTACGAAAGTTTTTCAACGAAAATATATAACTAAATAAATATCGAAAAATGATTAATTAACGTTCTGAATCATATTTATAACATCGATAAAAAATTGATTATCGAATTAATGTATTTGATTTTACACCCGTAAATTAATTCTAAAATGGAAATCTTATATGAGAATTAATGGGTAAAGAATCCGCCTTGAATGATTATGTACATGAGTCTATGCTAGAATTTGGATAAAGACATTAGTTGGCATGTAAAACAATTTTAACTGGACTCAGACTAGAACCTGCCTGGATTGGGACCAAGCTTGTTACGCCCTTTGAATCTTCAGAGCGTTCATGAAGGTCGATCATGAAATATTGGTAAATGAAATTTACCAGGAACATCAAGGAGTAAGAAAAGGGAAGGTCGATAAGAAAACCTAGAAAAGCCTACTACCAAGTTTTTGCCTACTTTGTGCTGTAGTCTTAAATATGATGAAAAATTTGTAATCTTATGTCCCGAATTTTAATTAGTGTTGAACGGTGTTGCAACACTTAGTGAATTGAATCTATCGATCTATAAATCTCAAAAATAACTTTTCTAGTCCTGACTAGCAGATTTCATCTAGTCAATTACATACCTTGTATAAAAAAATCGTTATTAGGGAAAACAATTTGCTCTAAAACACTTTTCAAGTTTATCACGAGCAAATTATGTTACCAAATTTAAACTAATATATTTAATAATTTACATCGATTTCACCTGAATTGTTTTTCGAATTTTATTTCTTATAAAATCCCATTTGGATTTGCTATATAATGCGATTGAGAACATCATTTATTCGAAAATAAAATGACATACACATACAATAGAAAAATTGTATATTTTGATCGAGTATACATAAAATTTAATGATGCGAAACAAATCTTTTCTTTATAAACTTCTTATAATATGAAGAAACTTATTAGTGCTGAAAAAATATCGACAGTCAAAGGTAGAGAATGGTATTACTTTTTTTAAAAATAATACTATTAAAATGAAAATAATAATTCTATTGATTGCTATTAAAATTATTGGATAAGAGCAATTTTACATGAAAATATTTCAATTACACCGACCAAGAGTTTTATACTTTGATCCAATTAAACTGCATAGTCTTTCACTCTATGGTGTCATATTTTATTATATGACTTGAATTTTGTTCATTACTAGATTTTGAGTCTGTGATGTAACTTGTAATAGAGCTTGGTTAAAATTTGCATCTTTTAAAGTTTTTTAATAGTAGAAAATGGAAAGATGAACTGACTACTTTTGAGGATGGAAGCTGGTTAGGATTTTCCAGATCGGCGTATAACAGATCTAAATGATCTCAAATGTGGAGACCTTTCCAATTTATTGGTACAAAATTTGGATTAATTTTTTAATCGGCATATATGAAATATTTGTAAGCCTTCAGAGAGCACGGACCTAAAAATACATAACGGCTAGAACTGGTAAAATATGGTGGAGGAAGAAGCCATGAACGACTGCACTTTCACTGCCTTGATTATGCAATGAGCAGATTGACAGGCTGGTTTCAACCATTCTCTGAATCCTATTATCCTGAGACAACTCCAAGTGGACTAAAGGAAAGAAAAGTTTTCGATTTAAAAATTACATTTAGCATACCCATACATTATGTTTTGACAGAATTTCATCAATTCCTTGACCTGTCAATTCTCCCTGTTCCCTAGGGAAACCATGATCATCTGCTCCGTTCTGCTTGGGAGACTTGTGTTAAACATTCATTGACAATCGCTCTGAGGTGAAATCTGCCAACGTTAATACCCTCTCCTGCTTTCCTTAGGCAGGTCTATGTGGGTCAAGGAGTCGGAAGGTTTATTGATCATATTAGGCATACCGATCGATTAATTTTTGAAGAAATATATTTGATTCCTTAAACAGGCAAGTAGTTTCGATTCGATCTGCACAGTCTACCAACTTCCCACAAAAAAGAATAAAACAAAACTTAGTATATTATTACGAATATTGGTGCTTTTTTGTCGTTTTCTTTTTTATTTTTTAAGTACGCGTGGAATGGAAGTGATTCCACGTCGATAGCGTTAATTGTTCTGTAGATAATTGAGAAACAAAAAAATTCAACGCACCTAAAAACCTACGCGCCTATACATATACAGACATCTTTCTAAAAACATTGAATTTGAGTTTTAGTGGGATTTTAAAACGTTAAAATATGTCAAAATTCAAAATTCGCAAAATCGACCCCACTACAATAACTTCTTGAAAAGTGAAAAATTCCCTTCCTTGTGATGCAATAAAAAGTTATATGTACCCGGTGAAAGTAGATACTCATTGCCGAGAGTTGTTGTAAACAAAAACTTGACTAGCTTTCGTCCAGTGTCATGTAGAATGATTCATGGAATTCAATGTTATGCTCTACATAAAATAATTGTTGGGCGTAACGGTATAAAATTCCTTGAGTGAATCACACCGGATATTTAAAGTATAAATGGTTTTCTATAGATACAATTTATTAAAATAATTAATCTATATTTAACACGAAATTATGACGTAAATGAAAAGTAAAATTTAGTCAAGGTTAAATGTTAATCAATTTTTTTGCTTGAGGTGTTTATAATCTGATTAATCTATTTTTCACAAATAATGAATGTATTTATATTTAATAAATGGAAATCTTAAATATACAAAAAACATCTTAATCAATTTATATAGAAAAAAAACATTAAACGATTTTTTTTTTTGAAATATTTTGAAATATATTTCAATTTCAATTATAGGAGGTGTTCTTTTAAACTGACCCATTTCTATTAGTCCCGGTGCCCATAAGCATATCGTATCATTTTTAGAGGCGAATGTAAAATTTGTTTATATATAGCGTTATTGTAATTCGAGAAACAAATTTGTTTTTCTAGTGTCCTTTTTCGGAATCTGTTAGATTATCGATTGTTCCCACAATCTTCAAATCGACGGATGTTTATTTTTTTGTTATTGCTGTATAGGCTAGATATATTAGGATTCTCAGTGGAAAGTATCACTATAGTTTTGATTTTCTCATCCTTCATATTTTTTGGGTCACTGAACACGATTGCTATTTGGGTAATAGTTTTTCCAGATACTTTATATTCTGGGTACTCTTTGAGCAAATTCGGAAACTATTTTCAGTTTTTGATCTATATCTCAGAAGAGAAGCGTTTTTTTTCAGATAGTTGGACTCTATACAAATTTGAAGTGGACAATATTTCCTAAATTTCTCATCTATGGTGTTTTTATTTTCGAAGACTAACCGATACGCCTCTAGATACTTGGCTAGATATATTAGCAAAAAACTTTGAGTTCAGAGGAAAGTTTTGCTTTATTTTTGATTTTCTCACCCTTCATATTTTTTGGGTCACTGCACATGAATTTGAAGTTTACATACAAAAATTTTTTCTGGAATTTTGTATTCTGGGCACTTTTTGAGCAAGTTTTGATACTTTTTTCAGTTTTTTTTTGGAAGACTATTCGTTTCAGCGCTGAAAAAAAGATATTCCTACCATCATTAATCGTTATGAAATAGAAATAATAAATTAAAATCTGTGATTTCCCATAAGAATCAATAGTAAAAATATACATATAATTTTTTTTTTGTCAGTTAGACCAGTTTTTTTACACGCTAGACCTTGAAAAATTTAACTGGTTTATTATCTGATTATAATACTCTTTATCTCATTTTCTGACATGCTTATAGACACTCAGGCTATACATTTTTATTTAAATAAAAGGAAGTACAACATTAAAATTCAAATAAATTTTGACCCATACCTCAGTGTTCGATTGATCTTAAATTAACTTTGATTGACAATAACTTATGCCTATATTTTTTACTTTTATTTTATTTTTTTTTAATAGTTGTGGAAATATAATTTTATAATTTACATTAATCTAATTTATCTTTATTTATCAATTTATTACAAATTCCGAATGTCAGAAATATCCTTGTGTTTCGAAAGTATAACATCTTTCAGTGGGCAGAGTGGGCATCCGCATGTGACATGATATTAACATTGCTACGGGCTTAAATATTCATGACATCATATGTAGATGCACATCCATGATATAATGCGGTGAGATATTATTTGTTTAAATTTTATTCGAAAGCGCTTTTTTCATTCTTTATACTTTAATGATTAGAGCTTAAAATTTATATATCATATTCACCCGTAAAGCAAACCCATAAAATAATATAAATTACCATCAAAGTATAATTTATTCAATAGATAATTTTTGCTATTTGTTTTTACACATAATTTTGGATATATGAATTATTTCGAATTAACGAAGTATGCATTGCCTTATTTAATATGTTTTGAATTCTTTTCACAATATGATCACTTAATAAAGCCAAATTAAATCAATTTTTGACCATACATTGGGGAACCCATACATTTTTAATTAAAACATTGCCAAACTTGTCAATAGATGTTTCCTTTACCTAGAAATTAATTATAAATTATTCGTCTGGGACGTTTGTTATTTTTGTAATATTAAACCCTTACCAAAAATAGTGAATAACAATATATAAACTAAGACTGATTGCGAATACATTTACATAATCATTTATCGAAGGCATTATTTCTTAATTTAAAAAAAAATTTCACAATAATTTGCTTGTCAACAAATTGAAAAATTTTTGAAGTTTAACATTCAACGATTATAATACCTAAGCTAGATAACGAACTCTCTAAATAATAAATCTATTTTCTAAATCGAAATCATACCAAATTATTATACAATTTTTAAACATTGCAAAAATTTAAATTATGTTTAGCTTGTGATTTTATTTAAAAAAAACCCACCTTTTAATAATTAATAATCTAATTGAATCTCAACTATATATAATTTATCTTGGATCCAAACCCTTTTCTAAATAGGTCAGACAAAAATCTTTGGTAGCGGGTTTCGCCTATCTATTTTTGGTTTATAATCGATCAATAAATTATTTATTTTCTAAGGTCTCTTTGATGATTATAAATTTTTACCTTTGTACAACGGTTCCAGGAGGACTTTATATGAAGCTTTTATGAAATATTTTTATTATGAATTCCGAAATTTACATATTTACACAAATCACAAAACAACTCTATGGGATATAGTGACAGAAAAACATTTTTTATGGAACAAATATAAAACGAATAAAAATATTCGATAATTGGAAATGAAATTGGTATTCTGTATGCTAATAAAATCATTGTATCTTAGAATGGCAAACAGACTTCCACAAACAATTATAAACCGATGTTGTGATTTTTGGATAGTGCTTAGATTGGTAATTGACGAGCGAAGTAAAGAAGTCAGCATCCATATTTGTTCTTTTCTGTTTTTCAGATTTTCCGTTTTTCTTGTTTCACATATAGCGTTAATACATGGTTAATATTCTACCTTTTTATACAGGTAAAATTTATTTTTGAAAAAATACCACGGTAATCCTCAAATTACTAGCATTTTACTTTCGAAGGGTTAACGAGTCTTTTTTAATAACAATAATTTCATATTAAAAGTCAAATTTGAGGTTATGTATATTATTGATCACGGATAAGCATCAGAATAATATTTGCAAACTCCACACTTTACAATAATTAGAAAATCAAAATATCACCTACAAAATTGACTTTTGTTATAATATTAATGCTATGAAAAACGATTTTTTAATCACTTCGAAATTAAAAATTTAAATGTTAATGAATTTTCCTTTAGCGTATTATTTTTTCAAATTAAAATTTTCGTATAAAATTTTAAAATAATGATCATACAGTTAAACATTGTGTGAGGCAATGACTACGGAAATTCTGACAGATAGAAAAGAACAGGTTTATACATGACGAAACACTTCTTCATCCCATAACGTTTGCCATATAATTTCGAACTTTTCGGTATTATCTTTTTTGTCACTGAATATTTCAAAAAAGACAAGTAATTTTATAGTTGAATAAATTTTTTTCTAAATAGAATTTTCGGGACGATCTGAAGGAGAGATACGATATACTTGAAGTTCCTTTATGGTGTTCTTAAACAGTCAGTAAAACTCAAAAAATTAAGAAAATTTGATATGGTTAGCCATCTCTCATTTGTCGAAATATTTTTATAGAAATCACATGATAATTTCCAACCACAATTTAAACATTTATTTTAAAAGAGTACATTTTATACAAACGTTATATGATTTAATTTACAAAATTACCCACCTTATACCTCTCTAAACATTGCTAATAATAATTAAAAAAAAGAGACTACTGCTGAGAGTGGTTAGTTATGAAACCAAAAATGTCATTATAATCTCGTTAAGTATCCCACAAATGGTGCTATTTTCTACATCTGTATGTCAATGTGTATTTTAAATACAGTGTGTTATGCTTTTTAATGTAACTGTAATCGTATTGCGAAAGAAAAAAACTATCAAATAAATTTTTTCCCGAAAATAATTCTAAAATAATGTGGTCGGAGAAGTCGGAAACTATACAAAGCATCATGCATATTTGGAAAATTGAAATTGTATTTCGTCATGATCCAAATGTCTTGATATAGAGATAGTTCGCCTAAAGGCGCAAAAAGAAGCTTAATACTAAGGTGCAACACTATGTATGAAGTATATTCAAGGAGCTCGGCAAAAATTAATTTTATACATCGAATCCAGTGAGCTTTGTTCCACATTTTATGCTCAAATGTAGCAAAAAAACTTCGTGTAAATAATATTATAACTTTATATGAGAAATACTAAATTTAATTTTTGTCCTATCGAGAAAATATTGTAGATTTTGGATAGTACATATTTTCATGAAACATTTAGGTGTTTTATAACGCAGCTTTTCGTTTTTTGAAATATTTAGAATGCACTTAGAATGGAATCGATTTGAATAAAACATTTCATAATAATTAATTGGGAGTTTTTAAGCTTTATACTCACCAACTCGAACGGAACTGGATCTAAAAATTTTTTCTTGTATATTAAAAATCACTTCCCATTTTTGTAGAATCGCACTTTTCGTATGGAAAAACCCTAATTTCATTCATATCAAATCGACTTTATGACATCTGAAGACGGTCTTTAAAATATTAGAAATTTTTTTAAAGAAAGTCTGACGTTTGGTAGAAAGACAAAATACACTGTTTTTCACCCCCGGCGTTACATATCGTAGCTAACGAACGGATGCACCGATTTTGATTTTATGTTTGATAAAAAGCTATGTTTGATGAACATCGGTCCCAGATGACCGTCGCCACAAAATGGGGAATAACGTATTTTTCCCATAATTTGGGTATCAAATGAAAGGGCTTGACTAGTAGAATACTATACACTATGAGAAATTTCAAATCCAAGAAGTGAAGATTTTTTAAATTTGTTATTGTTATTAAAGGCATTAGAAAATTCTGAAGGACGAGCATAATTTGATATACTTTTCAAAGCTTATTTTATGATTCGATCGTTGTTGCCTACAATAATACAACAGCAGTTTGAAATCCTTGATCATAAATTTGGATTTTTGTCTTTTTATTGACTGATTTTTAAGAGAAGGATATTATCAACTCAAAAATACAAGCGATGGTGGCTACACTTCAACGGAACACACTGCATATGATATGCGTTGGTTGGTTTGGTGTAAGCTCCCAAGTTCATTCATATTTTCAACATACTGTGTTAAAAGAGCTATCCTAACATATACTGGTAGTATGCATGATGTATAACTCACCAAACAAGCTCTTCTATTTTTAACCGATACGATACGATATATCTGTAACAACTGGTGTTTGAAATGGAAATGCTATTCAGATAATATACATACACAGTTGGCGGTTTGGCGCTTTTTATTTTTATTTTTATGATCCGCAGTCTAAATCCCTATCCCCAAGTTCAATACTGTGTTATATGTGACAAAACTAAGTATCGCTTACATTTCAGACTTTTTCTGGTTATATATAAACTTTCTTTATGTTTACGTGTCCAAATATTGATCTCAAGAAGCGAATATCAGACAATAGATTTACTACTACAAAAAAGTCTGCAGTCTAAAACCATTCCCAAGTTCCATACTGTATTATATGTGACAAAACGAAGTTTCGATCATGTTTCAGACTTTTCCGGGTTAGATATAAGTTCTATATGTTTACTTGTCCAAATATTGATCTCAAGAAGCGAATTTCAGACAATAGATTTACTATTATAAAATAGTTCTAAATCCATCCCCACGTTCAATACTGTATGAGACAATAGATTTACTACTACAAAAAAGTCCGAAGTCTAAAACCATTCCCAAGTTCCATACTGTATTTTATGTGACAAAACTAAGTATCGCTTACATTTCAGACTTTTTCTGGTTATATATAAACTTTCTTTATGTTTACGTGTCCAAATATTGATCTCAAGAAGCGAATATCAGACAATAGATTTACTACTACAAAAAAGTCCGCAGTCTAAAACCATTCCTAAGTTCAATACTGTATTATATGTGACAAAACGAAGTGTCGCTCATGTTTGAGACTTTTTCGGGTTAGATATAAACTTTCTATATGTTTACTTGTCCAAATGTTGATCTCAAGAATCGAATTTCAGACAATAGATTTACTATTATAAGATAGTTCGCAGTCTAAATCCATCCCCACGTTCAATACTGTATGAGACAATAGATTTACTACTACAAAAAAGTCCGCAGTCTAAAACCATTCCCAAGTTCCATACTGTATTTTATGTGACAAAACTAAGTATCGCTTACATTTCAGACTTTTTCTGGTTATATATAAACTTTCTTTATGTTTACGTGTACAAATATTGATCTCAAGAAGCGAATATCAGACAATAGATTTACTACTACAAAAAAGTCCGCAGTCTTAAACCATTCCTAAGTTCAATACTGTATTATATGTGACAAAACGAAGTGTCGCTCACGTTTCAGACTTTTCCGAGTTAGATATAAACTTTCTATATTCTTACTTGTCCAAATATTGATCTCAAGAAGCGAATTTCAGACAATAGATTTACTATTATAAAATAGTTCTAAATCCATCCCCACGTTCAATACTGTATTATATGTGACAAAACGTGACAAAAATTAATTTAAATGAATTTTTAATAAAAATTAAAAAAAAAACAAAGAATTAATCCAAACTAATTAAATTGTAGGTTATTATTCGAAAACAGTAGATATAATTTCAGTGAAATGCACATCAGACAAATTAAATCTAAAATTGAGATCTAAAAGAGACATCATATTTCCGACTTCTAAACAAATGATTTCTTACAGGGCTCATAATTCTGACTTCTTTCGAAAATCAGAAAAAAGACTTCTAAAAGAAATCAGAATTCTGACGTCTAATCAGAAGAAAACAACTTAAAGAGTTCTTAATTATGACTTCTTAAAAAAAGAATCATCATGACGTCATTAATGAGACATATTAAAAGTTTTAATAAAAACTTCTTCCTGAAGATTTTCTGATTTAGATGTTTGCTGGGTTTATATTTTCAAAAAGGTTTATTCTCCAAACTTTTATTTTTGCAAGTGAAAAAAAACGACCTGTAAAATACGCAGCAAAAGGTGTCTTGTCTGCACAGAGAATGTATTATGAAACCCATTTTCCTAATTGAGTGGTCACACACACACTTAACGTGCTATTACACTACAGTTTATTAATACATTTGTACAGTGACTGTAATGAATGCCAATGAGTATCACAACAACAGTAATATCATTCATATTTGCATTATTTAAAGTTGAGTCAGGAATTTTTAGTGGTAATTTTTATCATTTATTTAGTGGTTTATTAACAACTAGCAATACTCGACCCGCCTTCGTTCGAGTATTTTTAAATAATCAGCAGTCACAAGACAATTGTGGTTGTAGATAATAACATTATTTATTTCGAATTGAATTATATATTGTGCCTAAATGGTACTCCTAATTATAATCTTAAGCTGCGTAAAAACATGTAACATTCGCGTGCGACGGAACCCAACTTTGACGCGTAACATCAAACATCATATGGACGTGAACGTGTAACACTGTCGTGCAACAAAAGTTGACACACGACGATGTTATATCGCGTCAATTTTGACACGTAACACCAACCATTATGTGAACGTGAACGCGTAACACTGTCGAGTAACAAAAGTTGACACACGGCGATGTTACATCGCGTCCCACGAATAGTCGGTAAATTTAAATTGCATCAAAAGATGTTGCTAGGTTGCGTTATGAATAGCCAGAACTCAAAATTCAACATTTGCAAAGGTTAGACGTAAAAATTATTCATCTTTATTTTCATCGTTTTTGAAAATTTCGATATAGAGTGTTTAATTATCAATATAAATAAATACTGAAAGTGAAGGTACTCTGCTTGGTAAACAGATGGAACGCTACGGTACACATAGCCATATCGTAACATCGCTACCCATACTAACTATAAGTCTCGTAACACGTAACATGTAAAACGTAACAGTACAGTCTGACGATACACTGTTACGTTACGAACAAATGTCTTTCTATTAGAATAACTAGCAACGTATAATATTTTCACGTATCTTTTATCGTCGGGTAGCGTCCGCCCATAACGAGGCCAAGCAGTGTTTTTTTCCGACTTAGTTTAAGCAATATTAAATTTTAGTTGTTTTCTAGTTGTTTTCTAACCCTTCTACAAACAAACAAAACATTAAATATTACAAACTTTAAACATACATTTTCATATGTTGAATTTTGATTAATTTTGGGTTTGGCCAAAATCTTGGTATATAAATCCAAATTTGAACAACCTGGTAAATCTTTTGGATGTTGAAATTTATGAAATTATTTCTTAGTTTTGTTTTAAATTATTACAGGATAATCTGTTCAAAATATTAATGTCCTGATTCAGCGGTTTGGACTGTATCTAGATGGGCATATTAAAATTTGAACCCCTAGTTTCTGAATATAACCCTTGCTTACGTTAAAACAGCATCTTCTCTGTTCAAAATTTCAAGACTAGTGGCTCAGCGGTTTGGATTGTACCTTGATCGAAAATTTCAATGTCCTAAAAAAAATAAAATGATGAAAAAAAAATTTTATATTATTTTTTTAAAGGTACTTTGGTGACTAAAAAATTTTTTCAAATTCAACTTTGTATATTACGTAATTCTGAAAAAAAAAACAAAATTAATTAATTTTTATTATAATACAACAAAAATATTGACTTAACAAAAAATTAAATAATAATAAAATTCAACGAAACATTACAAAAAAAAAAAAATATAAACAAAATATAAAATTTATATGAACATATTAATAATAATAATATACTTTAGGGGTAGAGTCTATTAAATTACATTGAATTTAATTTCAACGATGAACATTTATAGTCATTTTTATGATACGAAAAAGGTAGATTATGATTTGATTTAAGGTTCAACCATTTTGTTTTTTTTAAATTTTAAATTAAAAAGTGATTTAATTTTTTTTTTTTTAATCAATATTTGAATTTATATCATACATTTACAAATAATAAATATAAATTTGCATTTTGCAATTATCTATTTATTATGTTTCTGAATGATATTGAAAAACCGAAATCAAATACTTTTAATTATTATATTAATTTCTTCTATAAAACTATACACATGCAATAGTTTATAAAATAAAATATCCAATTTTTTAGTTATTTTTTTTTTAATAATATGTGGTAAATATATTTTTTTTATTCAAGAAACTTTTTTAAAACACATTATCCAAACATCGAAATGGGATACTAAAGTAGTAAAATAAATAATTCATATCCGTGTTAGTGGTGTATTATAAGCCTAAAAAGTAAGACAAAAATGAGTAAAATCGATTCATTGTGCCCAATGGATCCGTGATTCAACTTTTGAATCATTAAAGATAGAAGGAAAATTCAAAAACAAAAATTGTTTGTATTTTTTTAAACAAAGAACTTTTGTTTGAAACATTTCTTCGTTTAATGTTTGGATTCGCCACAATGTTCCATCCAACCAATTTTTTTTTATATCAAAGTTGTTTTGTTTGAAAAATTTTTTAGTAAACTGTTTAGATTCGCAACAATTTTAGCTGAAATTTAACCAATAAGCACATATATAATTACAATACATATTATTTTCATTGTATATACTAATGGACCAGGGTACTTCTCTGCACCGTTAATTGTTGATAATAATTTCATATAGCTCAAATTTGAATCTTAAATTCTAAACAACTGTAGCATTTTCCAAACAGATCTGATTCTATGATTCAAATTACACAAGAAAAAGGTGATGAGTGCGTGTTGTGTTTTCAACAATCTCCAAGTCATCCAATTTGAGTATTCAATAGGTCAAATGATAGTTGACCTATTGAAATGATTGTGACTCTGAGTGTCAAATTACATAATATGCATTTCTTATGAAGCGTTTTTTTCTCCTAGTGGTGTGACTCAAGACTTTTGAGATATTAAACACTCAACACTCAGTGGCGCGAACATTCAACGTTTCATCAATATTTAAATATATAGATGTATGGATTGAATATTTAATTTATATTATGAATACTTATTAATAAATATAGTTCGGACATTGATACTGAAACACAGGTCGAGTATGTGAACAATTAACTCTGTCAGTTGTTATCTTCACTTGTCTATTTATAATAGCCTTCGACTCGAATGCATAGTTCTAAAAAAGGAATGTTTCAGTATTAGTATCAGCTTTTAGTCAAGGCTTTATGCAGATAATCCTTATTCTAGTTCCCAAAAATGGGTTCATGAAATAACCGCTATTTTGAAAATTCTTTGAATACCTAACCCCTTAATTTCCAATTAAAATAAACTCAACTTATTGCTTACCGGTGATTATTATTAAAGATGGTTTCCCAAAAACCAAAAATACAGTAAAATGCTTTTTTTATTATCTATTCGATGACTGTAAAAATATTCTTTTAATATTTATTCGATTATCACAAAAAAAAAATTCTTTAAAACTTATCTGATACACATAAATTGTTTGTGAAATGGTTGAACGAATATTGCAAATCTGTTTTTATTTTTTAATAAAAGGAAATTAAACATATATACTCTCGTATCTTTATTCCGAATACATTGATTCACATAAACCTAGGTTTGTATTATATATATATATATTTTTTTTAAAGATACTTTTTTTTCTAATGAATCATACAAAAAACGGAATGTTCAAATATACAGAATAAAAAAGAAACTAATACATTTGATGCTTTATTTTTATTCGAAACATGTATATATGTATTGATGATGTTCACTATTCGTTTCTTTTTGAAGATATATAATACTTTGTTCTCTAACAGAATTGGAAATTTTATGATGTTTTGAAAATATAACACACACACACACATACTTTATAGAATTTTCTCTTTATGCTATTGGTTTTGTATTGCTGATGGAATTTTCTATGAATTTTCATTAATTTTATCCAGTGTCGGATTTCCGTTTGGGATCGTGAGGTCCGGACCCAGGGCCGCAAAAATTTTGAAATATTAAATTTTAGAAAAAATAAAAATGCCTAGAAGAAAATAAATTTAAAGTTTTGATGTGAATTTAAGAATATTTCAGATATATTTGTAAAGAAAATCAATTGATTTCCTTGAATGTTAATCTCAGGCGTTACTAAATATAAAAAACATTTTGTCAAGAATAACTATAATTTATCGAGTAGATTAAATTAATAAAAAAATTATATATTTTAAAATAATTCACTATACGTGAAATAAAAACTTTAAATGTTGTTTCTTGTGTTTTTGCAGAGAAACGCAGTTGAGTTTTTATTTTAAAATATCATGTGAATTTAAGAATTGACTTTTTTTAATTATTTGTTTCATTATTAATTAAAAATAAGTAATTGACTTCTAACACGAAAAGATTTTCAAAAATTTTTACCGAATAAGAATTACATGTTAAATATGCAAATTTTAACAGATAATTTTTCACAAATTAGTGGCGCCAGATATGAAAAGAAAAAACTTGTACATTTAGAGGATACTACCAAGGATGTGTATTTAAATTTTCTAAAAGATTCTAAGAAAACTGATTTTATTGGGGACGTTCCTAAGTTCTATTGAAAGTTAGTTGGTATAAGAAATTGAGTAGAAGTAATTAAGAAATGATATAATCATCGATGTATTCGCACAAGCTATAGCAAGAAAGAAAAAAAAAACTATTTTTGATTTTAAATTTTTGAATTACTATAAAATAAAAACTAATAGAAGTTACGAAAATTGATTAATAACTTGATTTTGAAAAAGTATAATTTAATATTTTTAAAATCACTTTCGTAAATTAAAAAAGGTGCTACGTTGGATCGGGCCTAAGGTGGTGCGTCTGATTTTATCAAATGAATTTCGTTAAAAATTAGATTTCTTTTTTTAAGTTGTTGTTAATTATGAAATTACATTTCCATGCAATTGTCTAAATAATTTCGGCTTAAATTAAAATTCGAATTCTTTCCGTGGAACGGCACCTTGGAAGATATCCCTTGGCAAGTAAACTCAGATATATTATTTTTTGGTACTTATAAGTCGATTTGTACTTGATTATATAGCCATGTTTATCATTCCAACGAACTCTTGAGTAGAAATTATATCGTTTAATACCTAATAAAAATTCGTTTTGTTATTGTAGTTCCTATGTGATATGTGATAAATTTTTGTCAAATTTCTACACACACGATTTTATAAAGTGTATTTGTCATAAACAAGAATGTATCTTGTCAATTCCCATGAGCATGCATAGATGATACAAACATTCATTTCTCATTTAGTTTTCTTGTTCTTTACAATCTTGTTCTTTTTGAATATGCATTTGTGTTTTTCATGCTGCAAATGAATTCAAATATCTTTGGCCGCTGGCTCTTATGAAAACGATATTTCGTCAAGTGGTCTAGATGTGACTCGCAAGGTTCACACGACGAAATTCCCAATAGGGAGAGTTAAAAAACAATAATTTGCTTATTATTACGAATGTAAAGAAAAACACGACACACTATATTGTGTCGGAGTCTCTTTAATTGGATTTTGAATTTTGCCGCGTTATCGATGGAGTACTATGATGCCAATAGGTGGAGACACGCTACACCAGATGAGAATGATTTACCAAAGAAAGAAGTAAACACATGCTGTCAGGTAATTTGAATAAAAAAATATAGTTAATATTATAATATTTACGTTAATATAAATGCTTTAGTTGTTGTTTTCTCGTTATTTCAGGTATGAGTGAAAGGTATGAGTTAATAAATCCCGTTATTTCAGAGCAAACCTAATTGGTTTTATTTTCGTATTTTCCTACATCACTCACGTGATATAGGAAAATACTTTTTCATCTTTTTTTAAAATTTTGAATCCTCAACAAAAACCAGTTGGACCGTTTTTGCTGAAAAGTCAATCAGTTTTTAGTTACGTATTCCCGCCTCGATTGAAAGTTTTTCGGAAAATAACATTATTTATTCTTGAAATAACCTATATGACACACATGCAGATATGTGTCTAAAAAACTTAAATTAGAATTTAAGCGCCCTTAAAACGAATAAATATGTCAACATTTTGCATTCACAAAATTTGCCACTGGGAAGTTCAGAATAATTTATATAATCATATACGTACGATACCTTGCAAAATAAAACGTCGAATTTATTCATTAAAATCAAATTTATTAATCCAAAACATTAAGTGACATTTGAAAGTATTAAACGTTCATTTTTTTTACAGAATCATAGTAACCTCTAGAGCTTTATTGCCACCAGAGTAATTCGAATGCGTGAATATACATACCATGAAAGCTTGATTCTGAAAAGTTATAAATTCAATCAAAAAAGAAATTTAAAAAATAAATTAACTTGCAAACTTTTATGTAATGTAAAACAGATTTTCAAAACAATATTGTTTGTGTGTTTGAGGGTAACCATAAAATTTGATTAAATTAAGCTTATAACAACACAACATCGTCACCATTCTGTGTGTACATACAGAAGACTAAGTATTATGGTGTGAACGTCATGTAGCCTCCATATATAATCGTAGATAAACCATGTGATAAGTTATATTTCAGTTGATGACATTTTTCTTGATATGTATTTTTCTAAGAATTTTCCGAAGAAAAATTATACATCGGAGGAATCTTAATTAAATGGTTAATCCCAGGAAAGCGTGATGGGGACATACTCTATCAATTGTAGTGGTAAGTATAATTGGTCTTTGCCTTGCAACCTTACTCTTGGTCTTGCAAAAAACAACACCAAGTACAAGGTTATCTATACACCAGCAAGACTATGACCGAACAAACAAAATCGAGACCTAAACCAAGACTGAGTATGCAACACCAGTGGGACAGTATTGTCTTGATCTTGTCTTGTTTATAACTAATCCATTGGCATATATCTAAATCTCTTAAAGATGAAGAGACACCAACAAAGGAATGTTAATACACTTTTAGACTTCAATCGGTATAATATGTATAGTGTCAAACCATAACAAAATTCTAGCAATTTTAACATCGAAATTCTAAACTTTATAATAAAGTCTTTGGGTATAAAAGAATTCTTAAATCTATAGAATAAGGTTTGTAAAATTAAATCATAGGGAATTTCGAGCAATCCTTCAACGATTTCAATCGATAATGTTTCGAACAATTATTGTGTGTGAAAAATGTGGCAATATTCATCAAAATCTTATAGGACTCACAGTGCAGAATCCGGATCATCATGAAGAGTTTGTTCTATTTTACTAAAATTAAATAGGCTGCCTGTAACTGTTTAGATTACCATCTCACTCTTTCGATATTTCATTTTTTATAATGTTTTTTTACTAATATGTTGTCGAAGAAGTTGATTAGTTTAGACATCGGGTCTCTGTTCAGACATTTTATGGGAACTGCAAAGATATCTGCACAGAAAAGAAAATATATTTTGGCTTACATAAACAGGTTCTACTTTGAAGTTGTCGTGGAATTCCGAAAATAAAATTTTAATGATCATATATTTATGAGAGAAAAGTGTTCAAAGTTATTTTTCATACAAGGCTGGAGTATGCTGGCGCAGAAGGTATAATTTTGAACTAAGTCAGAAGATTCGTCCACTAGATTTGCTGAATATTACGGATTAGTTTTTTTTTTCTATGTAATATACAGAGGTAACCATAAATAAATAGCTTGTTGTTTCTCAAAATATTGAAATGTAAAAGTGTTGAAAAATCTACCATTACGCCTATAACGACCATTGTGAATATTGTAATATATCGTGTTTTAGGAAGTTTTTATACACTTCGAACCGAAAAACATTTGAGAAAACACACAAAATTGAATTTTCAAAAGAATTATAAGGAAAGAAAACCTATATATATATATATTACTTTTTGAATGTGTATACAAAGCAAACAACCGAACAACAAGGCGTATGCGACACACAGTAAGTGGTATCGAATATTAACATCAAAAATGAGAAGAATGAAAGAAAAAAATAACGTAAAAATAACAGAAACCTTTTCACACAAACTGTTTAATAGTAGGTAGGAAGGTATATGGTAACACCATAATTCAATTTAAATATGAGTGTTTTGGTGTGTTCAGTATAACCAAAATACTAAATTTAATTTATTTTGAAATTTCAACTGTGCGTATCAAGTAAGATGACAGACAGTACATGTTGTCTCTCGAACAAGAACACAATATATTGAACTGAAGCAAGAAACCAGGCATGGTTTGTTATTTATCTTCGAAGTCTTCTATTTTGGTTGAATCGAGGAATTAATACTAACTTTGAGCCCCAATTTCATACTGCAAACCGTCATGAAATTAGCAACCAGTAACATTTCCTTGGAGAATCATTACGATAAGCTAATTCTTACTGATGATTAAATAATTTATTTTCGAAAATACATGAAATAATTTATTTTCGAAATTTACTCGAAAAATTCCAGAGTCATTCAAGAAAAAGGTCAATGGGCCGACCGATCATGCGTCCCTTTACAATTCGGCTAGGTTATGATATCCTCCTGACCCCGACTATGAGGCTTATGCCTTTTCGTTTATGATTGATATTTGCCTGTTGCCTATTGTATTCCGCCATTTTGTATTTAAAGCCTTCTTCGTCCAATCAGAGTTGTTCGTCTTTAAGTTATCCCTGATTATGATTTCAGCCCTTAACACCCTTGAGTGCCCTGCTTTACATGTGAGTTTATCGACGATTGTGTATCTCTCCATCTCACTGGAGCCCGGCTAGGGATTAATACTCTAATTGTTCAGTGGGCGCAAGCATTTTCGAATACTACTGTAAAAATTTGTCAACTTAAAGGTATATTTTTGGAAGATCTACTTGTTAATGTCTAGAGATGATAGTTAGTCCTCGCAAATTGCTAGATTGAGTTTTTATGGAATGATATTTATATTAATTTTTGTAAAACTTTTAAGAAAATGCAAAGAGGATTTCTCTTTGAGAAAAATAAAAAAATTCAGCACAGCAAATTGCTATTTAAGGACAGCCGTTCTACATAGTCGGTAGCTTGTGGGCTGAGCGTATGCAAGTGCGTTGGAGATCATTTTGACAAACATGAATACAAGTGTGAAAAAAAGCTTGTGATGCGCTTGTTTACATCTAGTCGACAAACGATCAATGATTATATAAGTAATCTTGATTGTTTGATAAAGGCAGCTCATTGAAGCTTCAATGGGAATATTTTAAGTTCAATTGTAATACTTAATATGAAAACGAGAACTACAGGAGTCATTTCAAAATTATCTTAATAGACTGAAATTTTGTACAGAGAAAATATTAAGAAAATAGGGAAGATGCATTGGTTTTTTTTATCACTTCAGTTAAAGCCTATTTACTTCACGAGAATTTTTTAAAAGTCTTGTGTAAATGACGTTATACATGTTCATCTCTATAGTGATATATATAAGAGTCAGTCTACGGTAAGCGACCCTATCGATTAACATGGCACTTCAGTACACTTTCCTTTAAAATGTAAGTTAAATAATGTTAGTATGCACAAATGAATTGATTGTGAATAAAAATGTTTTATAAAATACTTTAAAATTCAAAAATTTTGTTGGCGAATTTTCTATATAAAATGAATTTCTATAGTAGCATCAAAATTAAGAGCTTATAATGTATTTTTTTTTAATGAATTTTAATTTAATTTTGATTTTTGTTTGATATTGAGGTTAGTTTCACCTTTTGATGTATAAAAATTTTTCTTTCCTATTTTGTTCAACTGTGCTTTTTGAGCACTCTGTATAATAAAGAGAAATTGAAAATAAATTTCAATACTTATAGTATAGAAATAAATAGCTTTGGCGGTTTTTATTTTCCATTCTTATTTTCAAGCAATATTTTTCAATAAATCTAACTTATTTGAAAAATGAAAATATAATTTTTTTGTATGTATTGTATGATAAATCTATCGTTAAAAAGGGACAGGAAATCCTGTAGAATAATTGCCAGTGACATGTTTATTGTATTGGAAATAATATTTTGAATATATGCAATTTGAAATTGACTTTATAGTTTATAAAGGTATACATGAACTTTTTAACAGGAAACGTATTTGGGGTAAACATTTTTTGTGTTTGGTTAAGAAACATATTTATCTAATGGAAGCAATGAAGCAAAAATATTTATATCTTCTGTTTTGAATTAAATCTTTTGTATTCAGTTTAAGACTCAAGAAATAAATGCTCTACTCAAATTTTCGCGTAAGAGATGATGAAATAACTAATTTTATACTGACGATAATTTTTGAAACCAAAAACAAATTATAGTAGGATGAAACCCATTAGAAACCTAAGAGAATATAACAAAAATGAAATATAAAATAATTTTTTCGGGCGATCTGAGGTCGAGAAGTGAAAGGGGTGAGTATTCAAGGGTAATACACGGTTTATCTCCATTTACGGTAAAACTACAAATCCTATAAAAAGATCTACAACTTTTATATTCACACTGTTTACACACAACCTCAAAATTTATGACAAAAATTGAAATAACCAAGATTTTGGTTTTTTATTTCGATCGTTTACAAAAAAAAAAAAAAAAAATTTTTTTCACGAAATTTGGTGAAATAATTTCTTTTGATTTAAAATATACATTTTTCACCTCATTGTGAATAATCATCGAAAAACTTCATTATTTCAATTTTTCAGATAAATTTTGAGGTCACCCCATAAATTTTGAACTCAATCCTTCCACTTCCCGACTTCAGATCGTCCGTAAATTACTATTCCTTTCATATTTTTGTTATATTCACTTCGTTTCCAATGGGTTTCATCCTACTATAATTTTATATTCACTTTTTACCATTTCTAAAGACTTTTACTCTGGTCTATAATATAAAAAATACAAAATTAAAAATCACCTAACGAATACCACCGGTAAACAAGCAGAATTTCGTATAATTTGCCAACAGACTCTGGAATCCTGAATTCCAGATTTTATGTTTTTGTCAAATTTAATATCTAAATAAATACCGAAAAAATACAATATATTATTCACTCATTCTGCCAAATTCGAAAGTTTGCTAGAAACTAGAAATGCCCTTACAAATGGTTAAATTATGAAATTTAATTAATTTCATTTCATTCTATCAAAATTTTCTTATGATTTTCCCCATTATCTACGCCTTCATGTTAATATTTTGCATGCCCGAAAATAATTGAATTTTTGAGTATTAATGAAAGAGTATCCATGTTATGAATTTATAATTATAAAAATACAAAATTCATTCGTACAAGCTTAAAGTACTTGCTTTGTGTATTGTAATCATGTATAGGTATAAATGTCGGATACTTTCTTGCAAAATTATTAGTTGGTTTTCTTCTTTGGGATATAAAGTCTAAAATTGCTAACAGAAATCGACATTCAAACCGGATTTCGCACGATATCCCCAAAACCACAAGCATTCATTACATTAAATATACGTTTTATTGAAATCGTGAACAAAAATTATTTAAGAAATTTTTACAAGCAATTTAAATAAATGATTTTAAAGAAATGTTTTTAAGTTAATGGGAAATTTGAGGTTATATCTTGAAAACTAGCCAATCGTAAATGGAGTACATTTTTGTATTATTTGGATCAAATTAGTTTAAAAAACAAAGGTAAACAAATATTTTTTTTGGTAACTTGTTACTTGATAAAAGCAAACAAAAAGTTATTTTTCCATGTGACTTCGTTCGCGTGTAAATCAAATTTTTTTGGGGAATTTTACAATGTAAGCGAGCAGTTTACTCCAAACATAATTTCCCAAATGTAATGAAATTTGCTACTCCTGAGTCTTAAATCATTATGAGAAATAAGTTACTCATGAGAGTCTTTCCAGACTTAAAAAATATTTAAAAATTAAATTTTTTTTGTGTGAATTTTACAATTTAAGCGTCCAGTTTACTCCAAATTATTCAAATGAAATGAAATTTTCTACACATGAACCTCCCTAGTCATGACGAATTTTTCCCGACTTAAAAGAAATAAGTTAATTGATAACAAAAAATTTATTTTATAGCAACAGTATTAAAGTTTATATTATATGCATGCGTAAATTCACAAAAACATATTCGTTTCGAATCAATATCAAAAGTTTTATTTGATGTGGTTCTAATTTCTAGGAATCAAAACCCACCTACCTGATTTCATAAACAAAACTCTGTAAATTGTAAATATTTACATATATATGATTGAACTAATAAATATTAATTGCCACTTTAATATAAATTGGAAAAAAAAATTAATTTTCAGATAATTAATTAATAATAGTCTACAAAAGTTATTTATTTGGTTTCATTTATTTTCATAAACATCAACACTTAATTTACTTGTATAATTTTCACAAATAAAATATGTATTTTAATTTATATCTATAGTGTAAATAAAACGTAATTCTGAAATGATGATATTATTTAAAGTAAATATTTATGCAAATTAATAATAAAAGTTTTTTGTCTCATATGGTAAATAGAGGAGATATTTGTTAAATATTATATGTATGGATTAAAATTTGAAACCATATTAATCAAAAAAATGTTCTGCGACGCGTCATAGAAATATTTTTTAGTACTATATTAGTAAAATACTAATTTTACTAGAAATATTTCAGTTTAATACTTCACATAGCAGAGTATATGAATTGAAGTCTAACGTTTGAAAATATTCACCGCACAAACAAAATTTTGTTATAGGTATTCATAGAATCATCTAATTAGGTAATTTCCGACTGCCCGCCTGTCCGTCCGTCTGTCCGTGGACAAGAAAACTCAATATTAAAGAGATAGCGAGTTGAATTTTGTAAGGTAATTTAAACATAAAAAGTAAGATAAAGTTCGTAAATGAGCAAAATCGTTTCATTGGATCCAATGGATCTATGACGAATCATAGTGCATTAAAGATTGGAGAACAGTTCTAGGACAAAAATGCATTTTATTTTCCAAAAAGCAACTGTTTTTTGAAAACTTACAAATGCTTTTATTCGTAATTATTTTGATTCGTCATTATTTTAGCTCAAATTTAGCCAATAGGCACATACAACATTGCAGTACATAGACATGATATATACGTGTTTATAACTGTATGGTCTGCATATTTACAGTATTTTATGAAAGCGTATCATTAAAAATGGTTCTGGCATTCCTACTGAATCATATGTCAAATATCAAAACAATTAACTCTGAAAGTTTTTATCTTTACTTGTTAATTTTCATTTTTGTTTATTATTTGTCGTAAAGAAACAAAATGAAAAGTAAAGCTTAAAATATTATACAAAATACTAACTAGTGACCTATGAGCGACACGTAAGGTCCACATGACGAACTTCCCAATAGGAAGGATATTAAGACAATAATTAGTTTCTAACTATTAAAATATGCGTATTATGCCCTTTTTTAATAATTCTTTATCCTCAAAAGCGGATTAATTTTGCTGAAAAATTATTCAGTTTGAAGTTACGTAATTATGAGTCAAATCAATGATAATTTCGAGCGCACAAACATACAAACGTACCAACCTTCAGGCTTCTCTCTAAATATTGGATTTTAGTGACCTTAAATGCAAAGATATGACAAAATTCCGTATATGTAGCAACTTAGAATTAATTGCATTCTTCCAGTGAATTTTTTCTAAAGAAGTGTTCCAAATAAAAGTTGTTAAGCTTTAAATGTTTTGTGAATATACTCAATTTGAAGAAAATCTTTTGATCCTTGAATCCTAAAAATTATTAGAGTAAAGTGGGTGGGGACACCCGGTAGATTCTTCTTAACGAAATGTGTACTTTCCAGTCTTATATGTTCCGAAGCTTATATTTAAAATTTGGTCATTGTAGCTCTAAGTTTTTGGTTCGGATGGTATTTTTATGACAAGCAGGCAGAGAGGCCAATATTTGAAAACTATTTTCATGATCCCAGCGACCTGAAAATGTGTATTCCTTAATATTTGGTTACCTAAAATCACGACCACAGAGAGGCTGTTATAAGAAGTTTGTTTTCTTGAGAAATCACTTGAGGGTACTCTTTATTTGAGGGTTCTTTTTTATTGATCGAAGAATGCATTTGCTTATTCAAAAATTTACACGCCTGGCCTTTATAAGTCATACTCTTTACATCGTGTTGCTATATTTGTTATGGTATTTTCTATGCAAACTGAACAAATATAATGATTACCGAGAACTCCTTTGATATGCAAATTTTTGTTTCATATCAAATATTCAATTATTTTTTTTTAATTCTTTATCCCGTAAAAAATAATGAATGTTTTTAGAGACTTCGTTATTTTTTTTGTCTAACAAAAACTTTGCAACTTGTGTATAATAATTCTTAAGGACTTTTTACTTATTTTAATATTAATTATCTTTTCTACAATATTTTACAAAATCCCAAATATATATACATATATATATATATATATATATATATATATATATATATATATATACATATATGTATATATACATATATATATATATATATATATATATATATATATAATGGGGTTACCATTCTCAGTTGCATTATGATCTCAGATTCGTTATCAGCGACCCTAAACAGACATTTTCTGTGGTGAAATTTTGATGTAACTTTCTTTTTAGTCCCTGTCTCTTCTATACGTGTTTTTATTGGGGTTGAAACACTGCTCAGTTGCGTTTTGACCTCAGCATCGTGATACCTCAAAAACTCTAAACAGATGATTTCCGAGACGAAATTTTGAATTAAAAATTTGTTGCCCATATTACTTTCTTCTAGGTGTGGTTTTAATGGGGTAACAAATATTCTCAGTTGCTCTTGGACATTTAATTTGTGATCATCTAAAATCCCCGAAAAATGATTTCCGTGGTGAAAATATGAATTTAAAATATTTCTTACCTCTGTCACTTCTAGGAGTTTTCAATAGATCTTAAATCGTTTTTAGTTTCTTTTTGACATCGGATTCGTGATCAGCGACCCCAAAATCCCTAAGAGATGATTTTCGTGATGAAATGTTGAATATTTTTAATGTTTTTATCACACAATTAAATTTCGATTTTTTGCCCCATTTTCCTAGATCGAATTATTTTGTATTTTTATAAATACGTATGTCGACTACAAAGTAGTCATCATCAGTATGAATTAGCTAGTTGAAACGATTCTCTGACGAGTTATTACACATTGCTAATTTGGTGACGGTTAGATGATTTGATCTAGGAAATTGAGGCAAAAAGCGGCCTTTAGGAACATGTTCAAACGCGAATTTGTAAAATCAAATCTGTTCCCCTAATTTCCACATTTTTTCCGGCTTATTTATCGTCATAATGGTCTTTTTCTAGTACTCTTTCATTCTTTAGAACATTTTTGTACATCCTGAGTAAAATATACATAAGTACTTATGCAACTTGGTCTTGTAGTTTAAGATTTACGTCACGTAATTCTTCTAATTTCGTTGACGTAAATCTGCTTCTAAAATTTATTCATCTATCTAATAAAAATTATTAATATCTTTTGTAATGCCAGCTAGAGTAATGTAAATTTATTAAAATCATGACGTTGTGTATTTTAGCAATTTGAATTCATTCATTTGACTATGATCATTAATTAAAAACATTTCTAATGTCTGTTTATGAGCCATTTATTATATTTATAATTATATTAAATATTATTATTTCTTGTATATATACATACATTTTATAATAAATATGCATAAACCAAAAAACCATTTATATTTATTATTATTATTATTATTTATGTTGTGTTATAATAAATATTAGATAATGAATATTTTTTAAATGTTTTGTTTTTCGTTTATTTTTTGTTGATGTCTGCTTGTCTCTCATTTAAATGTCTACAATATTTATTAATTTCATTTAAACAATATACATATTTATGTCCGTCATACTAGCAGGGCAAAGTATTCAATAATAAATTTTAGTATGTTCAAAATTAGGTTAGGTGCACAAGGTTTTATTTAAGTTAGGTTTGGTTAGATGCTGCAAAAATAATAAAGGTGCTCAAATTTTTAATTTAGAAAACTGAGTCATTATAATGTACGGATGCTTTTATAATATTATGTAAGTACGAGAATTAGGTGCTTTTATAATTGCACTAATTCTGTAATATGAAAAATAAATTCAGTTATATGAAAAGTGTCAAACTAGCAGTGGAAATAACGGTAAAAAATTTTATAAATTGAATTCTAATGTGCTTCAAATTAGATACTTTATAGGAGCTGAAAAATTATATTGGGTACTAACAATTTATAAGTAAGAAAACTGAGTCATTAAGGTACGCAGGTAGAGCAATTCTGAAAAACAAATTATAGCAATATAATACCAAAATAAGCACCAAAATTATGTGCTATCATGGTGTGCCTAAATTAATTTCATCAAAATAACCAAAAAATCCGTTCAATATGCTAACTTGAATTTTAAATTTGCTAAATAATAGGAGTTTTTTAGGTGATGCAAAATTAAATTAGATGCTCAAATTTTTAATTTAGAAAATTGGGTCATTTTGATGCCGTGATGACTGTTGCATTATATCCTTAAATTAATTTCATTAAAAAGCTCCTAATTTTGAGCAAATATATATAAAATAAAGCATCGAGAATTGTGATTTTTATTTTTTCTAAAAATAACATTTCTATTTCAATACCGTGTGTCAATGTGTCAACAATATGAAATTTGCAAATATTTATATGTTGAATACGAAATGATATAAACTCAATAGTATATAAAACAAGTGAAAGTACAATATAGTTAATTGTTTAGATACAAGACATAATTATGGTTTTAAGTATCATTGTTTGCACTATTTTTTGTCATTAGAATTCGTTAAAGACTGTAAACATACAGTCCAAAGATTTATAAATGCATCATTAATAATACCGTATTGTAATAGCTGAATTTGAGCTAAAATTATAATGAATCGAAGCATTTCACGAAAAAATTTTTCAAAACAAAACTTATTTGTTAAAAATTAGAAAAAGTTTTTTTGTTTTCGAAATTTTGTTCAATCTTTTGTGGGTCAAAAGGTTGGTCATGTATCTATTGAACACAATGGATCAATTTTACTTATATAGCTTAAACCCCAACAGGTTGACAAAAGTGTTACCCTCAAACCTTACATGTTTTTAATTTATAATTTCAGTTAATCTTTTGTATTTTTCTATAAAATCATGTCTTTTTATGTGTATAGTTTGCCTGATGAAGTTGTGAAACACAACGAAACGTTGCAGCATTTGATAATGTAGTACTTGTATTTTTTTGTCCAAGTTCCTGAAAATTATAGTTATCAAATATAAAAATGTCCGTTTTGTCAAATAACTTTTGCTTGAAACATGTTTTCGTAAACCAATTAGAGTCGCCACAATTTTTGCTGTATAACAGATATACTATTTCATAAGTTAATCATATATCGGTTATTTTAACAATTTACACTCTTAATTAGTATTTTCACTTGTTTCGTTAAGAATAACCTAACAATTATATAATATTATTAATTTTAGTTGTATACGAAAATCAAATCATTTTTCGTCGTCTGTTTTTAGTTGCACCACTTTTCGGGTAACTGAGATTCTGAGCTTTAATTTTGTAGAGGAAAACTATTATGTCAATTCCCATAAAAGTGAAGTGCTACGGTACTTTCTTTCTCAAAAACGATTCAGTTAATTTAATAAAAAAGAATATTTGTATATTATTATCCTTCTTAAAGATGTTCTCGAATTATTTAACTCGAAATGAAATAAATTAAAAGTATTTATAACAGAATGAAATACGATACTTGTGTAAAAGGCCTACCAACTTATACAAGGATTGAAAAATAATATACCTTCTTAAGCCAAAATTACCTGAGGATAAACATTAAGTAAAAAAAAAAAACAAACTGTGAAACTTTATCACTTAAGAAATATTCAAGATGCTACTTTTATATCCATTAGTTGTTATACCTTTCTTTGAAGATGTTGACGCCGTGTTGAATCATTCAACAAGAAAATCTTATCCATTTCTTAATTAAATAAATTTAAGTATATAACGAATATTTGATTAAATAAACTTAAATTAAATAAAATATAATCTATTAAAATAATTATTGTAATTGATAAATATTTAAAGTCGCGTACACACATGCAACTTTCGCGTATAACGTAACACCGTAATGCAACTTTGACGCATAACAGTAACTTTTTGTATGGACGTAAACGCGTAACACCGTCTTTTAACAAAAGTTGATACGTGACGACGTTACATAGGCGTCCCATAAAATAGTCGGTAAATTTGAATCGCATCAAAAAATGTTGCTAGGGAAACAATATTCATTTTTATTTTAATTGTATTAAAATATTTCGATACGGAGTGGAACCATATCTAGATTTATAATTGGAGCAGTCAGGGGAAGCAATTGAGAATAGAAATTTTCTCGGTGTTATGGAAAATGCTTTGAAAAAGATCATCGTGTTGAAAACATCTTCAAATTATAATAAATAAAATATTTTTTTTCATTCTCGAGAGTATGATCATAATTAAAAATATTGTAATTTCATCAAGAAAATTGAGAAAAAGTTTCAGTGATAAATAGTTATTTAAGAATTATTTTAATTCATAATTTTTTATTTCGTGCTTTGTAAATTAAAAATTTTCACAAATTCCAATTTATTTTGTCCATTCAATTTGTATTAAAAGGGTTGTCATCAGTAAAAGGCGTTCTAAGATCTTAGAACCCATTTCTAACAAGCATGTAAGCCCCAAATAACTTTTGAACGGCTAGATCGATTGAATTGGGGTTTGGAGCTTTCTAGAATATTCATAAAATTTTCGACTTTCAGCCGATTGATGTAAGTCCTACTTAAAAATTGTATTATATAGAAAATATTCCTTTTATGTCAAAAATTTCGGTAATGAGGCGGTGTTTTGCACAGTGCCCAGGGGTGGCACTTAGATTAAATCCGGCTTTGAGAGGAACGAACAAAATACAATACAATATATTAAAATTTATCAACATAAACAGATACTTATAGTGAAGGTAGTCTGCTTGGTAAACAGATAGAACGATATGCAATTACATCGTAGCACCTACAAACCGTTGGTCTCGTAATACAAATCATGTATCATGAAGGAGTACAGATTTATAATACGGTGTTACATTACGAACGAATGTTGCCCGTGTGTACGCTGCTTAATATTCTAAGTGTGTACAAATTCAATTTCAGAATTGAAAACATTTAATATGATTTAATACTTAAATAAGGCTGTTGTTGTTATTTTATAGAGCTTTTTGTAAAACGCATAAGCTTGTAGTTAAAAGTGTTTATGGAAATGTGAAACGGATTATAAATACTATTCAAATTTAATGTTTATAATTACGAATAAGGGTTTTTTTATCTAACAAGTGAAAATCACAACTAACAGAGTTAACTATTATGATATTCGATATTTGGTTCAGTACTTTTAATCATTAGAATTTATAAAATACCTTAAGTTTTCAGTACATACAGTTATTATTTTAACATTTTAGTTCGCTTTGATATTAATGTCAGCTATTTTAAAACTTTTTTATAGTTTGAAATGTATGTTTGTTCGGGTAGAATCTTGTGGCTCAATTTTGAAGCAGATATCTTCAACCGATTGAGCAGAAATTTTATTCCATTTGAATGATATTTGCATGACTAACTGTGTTACGTCATTCAAGACCCACCGGCGATCCACCCAAGATAGTGGGCTAATTATTTTCAAAGCCCTTCTACAATATAGGTATGAAATACAAAGGCTTGCGAAAAATAAAGACACGTCACTCTAAATATAGTAGACTTCTAAAGCTTGGCACTCAATTTTGAAGCAGATATCTTCTATTGAAAATGTTATGAAACGCTGTATAACATTCATTTGTGGTTTTAAGTCCAGCGAAAACTAAATAGTAAAAAATAAAAGTAAAGAAGCTTTTAAAAACAATCTTTTATTTAAATTCCCTAAAAAGAGTTAACTTTACTATACTATAAAACTTTTACAATGAACTTATAATGCCATTACACAATTTATATGATATAAAAGCTTGTCACGAGTTGTACTTGTATACTTGTATAGATAAATCAGCAAATTAAATTAATTGATTAGGTTGATTTTAACTACTACAATTTTGAAACTAAGAAAATATTAAGGTTACCTTAATAGCGCGACAAGCTTTTATATAATATAAACTCTGTAATGACGTTTTATTTTTTGGGTATTTAAATAAAAGTTTTTTTTACTTTCAATTCATTATTTTTGTAAATTTTTAACAATATTTATACATTAATTACAACAGTAATACGATGCCCTATCAAAAATTTGTATGTATGAAATTTAATATAATAAAACACAAATTGCGAATTACCATTAATTCATGTTTATTACCCTGACTAAGGGTGTTTTAAAGTTCAACAAATTTAAAACCATTTTGGTAATTTTAAACTTCATGAACAATCTGTATAGCTGAAATGTATGAAATAATGATGAAATTATTGACGAAAAATAATATTTTTTGTAACATAGGGAATGGAAAACGTATATCAAATTTTAAATATATATTTATATAAAAAAAAAAAGAAAAATATTATATGATAACAAATTGAGTTAACATAAAAATGAGTAAATATTTTATTAATTTTCTTATTCGCTTTGATCAATGTTGATTGGGGAAGATAGAAGAAATATAATATAGTGTAAAGTGTGTATATAATATTGAATGAAAGTCTGGTACAATGTTTTCCGAAATATTTTACAATTATATTGTATAAAATAATGGAAACTGCTAACTTTGTGAAATTTTCACTTTAATTTTGTTTTTATAAATTGCGAGTACACTCCGACTTGATAAAGTCATTTTATCAAGTAATGAATTATTATTCTTTTATTTTGAAAATATATACAGAAAGTTGGTAAGATTATTGTGAATAAAGAAACTGTGGGTAGACTTGATAAATATTTTTTCGATATTTATAATTTTAAATATAATAATGAGTTAATGAGGTCTATTTGATTAATTTAAATTGAAAAATTTGATTTTTTTTTAAATTTATTGATCTCCAGGGCTTCTAGCAAATTTAATTTTTGACTTTTGTTGCAAATAAGTAACACTTCTTGTGTTTAATATTAATTTTATGACCTGCTGGTAAGATGAATGGAAAAGTTAAATAATGTTTTATGTGCTCTTTATATCTGTTCAAGTAAACCATTTTTAACTAGGTTCAAAGAGCACAAGATCAGTCATACAACTTTTTATAACTTTTTCATTCATTTGCTTGAAACTAACCAAATTTCTAAACAAAAATTGGTGTAACGTTTGAAATTACTCATTAACTCCACCTCGAATTCTTTTAGCCCTGGACTACTGGGGAAAATCGTGATATCTTCATCCATTTGATTACTTGGTGGTTGTGGGTTCGAATCCAGACAGCAAAATTTTAATAAATTTCTTTCAGTCATAAAACTTATATATTATAGTTTTCATTCCTTATCCACCTTATTATTTCGGACTATCAAAAATTCCGTCTTGAAGGCTCAAATTATAGAACTATTTAGAGATATACTTAAAACAATCCTTAATAAACATCTTTAGTCAGTGCGTTCCTTATGCGATCCTTGGGCACTAAGAGTTCATTGCTTGCCTGAAAGGCCAATCTTTTCTAAGCTAGTGCTCACACATAGTTTCGAGCTGTGGATAAAACAAAAAACCGGCTGCACCAACAATATAATAACTGTGTAATCATCACCTTGTACTAGAAGGTATCTTTGTCTTCAGGTGATGGATTGTTTTAAAGGCGGGTACAGAAGACCCAAAGGGAACCGGTTGTGGATCCTCTCTTTATAGACTCTATGTCCAAATCATCCCTGCAACGATTGAATGTGTAGTTTTTTAGGTTTCTTCGTAAACTAAGTAAACTTCGACCAGACATTAAAAATTTTGTTCCTTTGAATTTATGCATTCGCTCTGTATCATATATAAGTATATATATAAGTAAAAAAAGTACATTCAAACGACGAAAAACCAAGACACAAGGCACAAAAAGAATGAAATAAGTTTATATAACAGAAAATGAATTTAATGAATAATAAAGTATCCCACTAACTTCGTTATCATTCAGATTCAAGGAAGAAAATGTATAAACAAAATGTACATACTTATAGACAGGCGTACGGAGGGACGGAAGGACGGAGGTAGGGAGAAGATTTGTTCAAAATTATTTACACTTGAATGTTTGTATATGATTTTGAAAGCACAGCTGTGTGCAATAATTTTTGATAAGATTTTTGTTGTCGTTTTGTGTCAGGATTCCGTTAATGGATGTTGTGTGTTGTCCTGTTTAAACCGCTCCAGAAATTCAACTGTTTTTATGTGATTGATTTGGTATTTGATTGCCAAATTTATTGCTATTGTTAATTGTTTATAATTTTCAATCAAAATATAGAAATTGGTATTATTTCTCGAAAACTTTTAAAAAATCAAGGATAGTAGACTAGTTGTCACATACAAAAATAATTTATGAATTATAAAATAGGCTATTTGCCCAAAAAATTCTTAAATTGTTCAAATGGTAATACTTATTAACGATTTTATGATTTTGCTTTGTTTTTTTTTCGAGCACCTTAAAGTCGCGTTTGCACAAATTCACACAACATCAAAATCGTGTTTTGTTATTTGTATGTTTCTATGGTCTTTCATAAAATTAATAAGAGCATTATCAGTCTGATGTAATTTTTATGTTGTGGGCCTATAATTCAAGGCTCGTTTTTAAGGTTTTTTTTAAAGAATAGAATAATTTTTTTATGCTTATATACGAGGGTGGACTGAAAAGTTTCCGACTTGAAGTTGTGCATCTTTTCACCGATACTCATTAATATGTTGTCCATTTTGGACGCATAGTTTTAATTTTGGACGCATAATTTTTTTTTTCTTCCAATTTCTACAAAAACACCCACATCGACTGTCAAATAACACCAACGCGTCCAAAATTAACAAGTGCTGCTATCTTCGTACGTTCAGGTCGGAAGGATACTTGTTATTGAAAGAATTTTGTCAAAAAATCTTAAAATCTGGCTACTTTAACGTCATGTAGCATTCCAGTAATGAAGTTCCAATCATGAGTTTTGTAATACAGTTGCACTGTATTATGGACGGTCACTACCATATCCAATCTTATTGACTATAGTTTCAGCTGTTTGGAATTTTTCTACATTTATTGTTATTTTTTTCAAAAATCAAAATTTTCTATTTTTGTTACATAGAAGTATATTTTATTGATTCATTTCTATTATCTCTGATATTTATTCAATGGCATCAATGCGGGTAAAACCTAGTTATATATATTTAAAACTATAGAACCATATCACTATATGACCTATATCAAACATCATTTTTTACACGCAAAAAAAGATATATGGATACAACAAATACGTAATACAGACGAACATGTATAAAATATTAAAAAATGCAAATATTTATAGAGACATTGTGAAAAAAAAGCAAATAGACTATAATCGCTTAATATGTTATGATACAGAACCTTATAAAATATGACATTGAAAAATAAACCTAGAGAAAAATTGTATATAAAAATTTTTCATTTATTGTATTGTTTATAGAAACCCCACAACGCGAAAGATGCTGTGAAAGAGGAGAGAGAGAGATTGTTCAGATTCTAAGTGTTTTTGTCTGGTATATATTGTTATTAAAATTAATTGTTTTTTCAACCAATTCTATATTCAACATTTTATTTTTATTTTTTTGTTGTTGTACTTAAAAAATTCTTTTGAGTATTAGAATTATAAATGTTATTCATTTGGAAATATAATAATGAAATTTAAATATTAATTTAAGTTTAATTGAATCATCTTAATATAATTATTTATATTTTTATTATTTGTTAATTTTTAAATATTAAATTAATATAATAATCACCAAATCACATTAAATTTACTTAATTCGATCTTTGTTTACTGTTGTTGACTTGTTTATTATTCTTACACTTTTTGAGCAAAAGATTTTCAAAAAAAATTTATTTAATTTAAAATTAATATAAAATTTTAAGACGCAAATCTTTAAGATATTTTTCACAAGAGAATAAAATGGCACGAAATTTTGCAAAAAGGTAGTATTTAACAGGGTTTCCACATGTGGTAAATTATCATGCTTTTGACTATTAAGCACAGCTAACTTATAGCCAATTTGGCGATTATTCAGTACGTTCCCTATATTTATTAATTAATTTCAATAAAAAATATTTCGAGTATGTGCATGAGTTGTTTTTTGTATGTATTTATGTAAGTTGAAAATTACAGTAGGATGAAACTAATTGGAAACGCAAGATAATATGATAAAAATGAAAAATAAATTACGAGCGATCTGAGTTCGGGAAGTAGGCATCCGATCTGAGTTCGGGAAGCAAGATTTCCGGCCAAACTAAAAGTCGTATAGAAAAAAGTTAAATGACAGAGTTGTAGATAATGAAAAGATCTACAACTTTTGTACTCACTTAGTTTTGTTTAAACTGTAAGAAAAGGATGTTGCAAATGTTGATTTTTATTTAGCACAATAATAATTCTGTTTTAAAAGACAAAATATTTGATAAAATAGGTAAGTTTTCACCAAATTTCGGAGAAAAAAAATAAAAAACCAAAAACTTGGTTATTTCAATTTTTCACATAAATTTTGAGGTTATCTAAAAAAGGGTAAATACAAATGTTGTAGATCTTTTCCTAAGTTTTAATTCTGATTATTTCCAGCTTTATTGCAAAATGGCAATTAGTAATTTAAAGATATACTGGTAAAAAAAAAATGTACAAATATTAATCGTCTATGTTAACTGCAACAAATCTTCATAGTAATCCATATTAAACATGAAATAATAAAAATTTATACTTTAAAGATAATAATAATTCTAACTGCAATTACATTCTGATAAATATGAAAGTGTGGAATATTCATGAATTTGATATTATAATTTCGCTTGCTGGTAAGTGATAATAATCCTGCCCTATTTTTCTTAGCTGGTAAAGCGGCGAAAATATAATTTTTTCTATACAACCTGTGGTTTTTTTTTGCTAAACAAAGTAACTATGTAAAGAAAACTAGATGCATGTAACATTTTGATAAGCATGAAAGCTTTTAAATGATCTTTCTCGAAGCTCATTAGAACTAGGAACAGAAGTAAAAGTTTCCCAATTAAATTCTTTGACGAAAAAACTGCATATGGCCTGAATAATGTTATGGATAACGACCAGTATGTACATAATTGTAAAATACAACCTACATAGGGTAAAGAGGGTAAAAACATAAAATTTTAATTTATATATAGATGTGTGTGTGTGTGTGTGTGTGTGTGTGTGTGTGTGTGTGTGTGAGTCTGTGACTACTACTAATAGAATGTGTAACTAGGTAACATTCTAGACTACATCTCTAAGGATTTCAGTTAGATAACAACATATTATATCAAGGATCATTCTCTTACATATCTGCTAAACATGGTTAAATAATTTGGTTCATGTTTTCCCAATGGATAATACACGTGATTTCACGTTTATATATTACATTTTCACATTCGCTATGGATGACTTTACCATGAACTATAAATTCTGGGTGGTGTACTAAGTAGTATAGTTGGGGAAAATTGACGAAGAATACTTAGATGTGTCCCAATTTTTGAGTTTTTCTAATAGCTATCGTGAAAGAATGTTGATTAATCAGTTTAACAAAAAATAAGTATATCCAAAGAATTGGGCGACTGAATTCATTAGTATGAGTAAAGTTTCTAATTTGTAAGAATAATTTAAAAAGAAACATGAGCCGTCAGTGTTATTATTTTGAGTTTGTAATGTGATGTTTTGTTTGTGCTCGGTAGCTTATTTTGAGGCAGTTAAATACGGTGTTTACCAAAGAGCCATAGAGTGTAATGTTACCAAAAGAGCCATTACTAACACATCTTTTTCATGGAACAATTGAGTTAACCCAGAATTTATTCTATCGAACATTAGTATCAAAAGATATTCAGATATGTCTTTTGCGGAGAAGTTTCTTGTTGAACATATTTCCTATGTATGTAAAAATTTTGCTATTGCAAGAAGTTAGCTCGAAAAGTATGGAGAATGTATGGATCTAGTAAGACCATTCCAGAACCTGTCACGGTAAGAATGTAGAATATCAGGTAATTCATTTGCTCTGCCAATGTCTAGCAATTCATAATTGGGAGAACCACTCTTTGACGTTCTCTCAGAGATGCTATATTTCGACGTCAAATCTATCCGACTGTTCTTAAACAGATTTCAAAAGTTCAAAGAGTAGAGTTCCGTTGACTTTCCGCTAGATATCGCAATTTGTTATTGTAGACTGAGCCTAATGGGCTTTACACCTGGTATGTTTTTCAGGGGACAATATAAAATTAATTAGTCCTAAGACTGTCTAAATTCTAAGACTAATTTGAGTCGAATTTGATATTTCAATATTACCACAAACCTTATATAAATATGTAAGGCTATCACTAAGAACATACACAGAAGCTCTAGCAGGGGGGCACAAACTCATTCCAGTTTCCAAGATTATAGTTATATTGAAAAATCACAGTTCTTTATATAAAACTTGTTTCCATTATTTTATATATAATTTTTTATTTTTTTAAATGAAAATGTTAATTTTATTTATAATAAAGAATTCGCAGAATTGGTGTAGAACGTCAAATTATAGAATAAAATTAAAATACAAGTCTTCAATTTTGTATACTCTGAGGCTATTGTTTTATGTGTGAAACAAATTATAATAAATCTACAAATAAGCTGAATCTAAAAAATCCGAATATTAATCTTAAAAATGAAAAAAAAAAATTCTTATATACTTACCTTTATGTGTGTTTAGAACACATCTGCATTTTCTTAATGTATTAAATTCATCCCCATTATATATATAAAAAGAATTATCTTTCGAGGATTTCTTACTTTGTATTATTGAGAAATGTATATGACGTTTATGTTTTCCGGAATAAGGCAGTATTTTATTTTTTTTTTTTTTTAGTATTATTATGTCTTAGTGCTTTTTTATTTTATTAAGAGGGTAGATATGATTGAAGGGCGTCATATGAATGTATTTTTAAGGACCTTAATGCATCTATTTTTTTTATTGAAACCATGAAAAAATTATGTTAATATATTAATTATTATTATTATTGCTAAGTCGTTTTCATTATTCCATTGTTTGTAAACAAAACTTTCACGTGAACATTTGTACTCTACAATTTGATTGGTTATTATATTAATTTGTAAATAATAGTTCACTATTGTTTATAATAAGCATTACAGTACAATACAGATTATATAGTTTTAATATAATATGTATAAACAAAAAAAATATAGTTGATAAGACAAGTCGTAATGTGATCAGATCGTTATATGATGAGGAATTCACTCTAAGTATAATTTGTCTTTAATGAAAAATTTTTGAAGGCAAATTAAATATCATTTGAGTGGAATTTCATTGAAATTTTCTTTCTTGCTAATAAAGCACAGATAATTATTAATTATTTTGAAAGATAATTCGATCAATATTAGTATAGTAAACAAAATTACTTTCTTCCATTGTACAGTTAACGACGTGTTTTTGTTCGTTCAACAAAAAATCTATAAAAATTACAAGAATTGAATTATAAATATTCATCTTTTGTTAGTAAATGTACACAATCTATCATTATTGGTGTACTAAAAATGCCAGTCACCTTACTAAAAGTTACCTGTTTCCCATATTTACACTACTCTCCCCTATTATTTTTGTGTTAAAATGGGTATTTTAAACTAAAATTCAATAAACATGAAAATTGGTAACATGTAGTCATATTTGTAAGACATCATGTTAGTTATTTGTTTTTAAATAAATGAAAATTGAAACGTGTTAATTTTATTAAATTTTATGTTAAATTTATTTGCAATACAAATTTTAGACATAAAAATATTTTCTTTCAAAAATTCGACCAGCAAAGCATAAAACAGTTGAAATATGTTTTTGAAGTTATAATTCTTTAGGTTCAGTAAGAAAAAATGATGAGAGTGAAATTTTAAGATGCGCGTACTTCACCGTCACACAAAATTCACAGATTGAAGCTATTGTTATGATTTATGTTACACTTAATGTAAGAAAATATATCCTTATTCATTTAATTTTCAAATTTAAACTGAGCTTTATTGACTGTGTTGACTATCCTTCTCCAGTTCTTTTATTATTTAATTGTTATTAATTATTTGCATGCAATTAAAAATTGTTTTTTAATAATGTCCGTTTTATACCAATTTTAAATATCCAGTCTATACAGTTATGTATGGATAGATGTTTAATAATCATAAGACTTATTACCTATATGTGTTTATTAGCCAAATTTCAGCTAAAATTGTGGAGATCTCAATCATTTTACGAAAAAAATATTTCAAATAAAGATTAAATATTATTAACATTTTTGACTTTTCTTCTATCTTTTACGGTTAAAAAGTTGGGACCAAGCATCCATTGGACCGATTTTTCTCATTTACGAACTTGAACTCACTTTTTATGTTTAGAATACATCACCAAAATTGTAACTAATTACGTGTTTCTATGAACACTTATACCAAAATTTTGTTTGTGCGGTCAATATTAGATAGCGTTACAAATTTAAGACGAAAATTCATATACTCTGACATTTTATGCATGTCAAGTATAACAACATTGATCTGGTTTTTCTCAACTCTGCAGGGCAGGTGAATTTCAATCGGACAACGCTCTTTTTTTTTTGTTATTAATTAAAGAGAAATTTCAATTAAAACCATTCTACGACCCAACTACTTTCATATTCGAAAATCGCGTGGAAGTTTTGTGTCAATTTGTTGGCACTGTATTTTAGTTTGTATTACAGCAACAGGCACTAATACCTTCTTTATTTGACTACTTCCACATGAGGTTGCGGGTTCGAATCTATGAAGCGGCAGTTTGATCAAGTAAAATTAAAAAAGGGGGCAGTTGATTGATCACACTGTTATCGCTTGGATGATTATGAAGTAATCGGCTCCGCTAACAACATAATAAAAATATAAATGTCATCTTATACTAGAAGGCATCTGTACCTTCAGATGATGGACTAAAAGATGATACCGAAGACGAAAAGGTCTACGTACAAGAAACACGGTAGCATTTCTCCTCTTAATACAGTTTGCATTACAGTGTTTTATCTTGACGCCTATGAACATAGTTTCATGTTTGCATAATATTTACATGAATGAGCAAATAATACTTTAAGATAATGTATTTTTTTTTTTTGTTTGGTAAAAGAATCTTTATTATTTTTTCTTAGTTTTTAAAGCAATATTTATGTTTAAAAGTGTGTGTGTATTTGTTGTATGCCATGAAAAATATTTATATGTATCTCTAGCAACAAAAAGAAAATTTCTGTTTATGAATGACTAAAGGTACCCAAAAATTATTTTTGAAAATAACATATACATAAGAGGATTACTTACCATGTTGTGGTAATTTTCTGATGAAATGATATACAATGTATATAAAATAATATCGTTGAAACCTTAAAAGGTTTTTTTTTCATCTAGGATAGTTGTTTTTCTATGAAATGTATTATAGAAAATCAATTGAGAGGAAAATCGGTGGAAAATTTTGTGCGCATATTTTCAAAATAAATTTAGTATAGTTAAAATAGTGTCATAGATCAGAGTCTATGAGGCTATTTTAAAAAAAGCCTTTAGATTAGTAAAAAGTGTAAATACAAAAGTTGTAGGTATTTTTACTACCTACAACTCTGCCATTTAAATTTTGTAGTTTAGCCGGAAATCGGGAAAAAAACATGGTTTCTCTTAAAATCTCACCCCCTTTTACTTCCCGACCTCAGATCGACCGCAAATTATTTTACCTTTCTTTTTTGTTATATTCTCTCTCTTCCGTTTCATTCTACTAAAATTTGTTTTCGTTTCATAAATAATCGACTTGGTCTATCATTTTCACCTTCTTGTAATGATCTTTACGTTACAAGATCACTAAAACCTAATCCAAAGTTTTTAAAAAGACGCCTTTGAATGTACGTTTTTATTTTTTTTGTCCCATTATCTCGAAAATAAATAATTGTATCGACGCGAAACTTCTCTTATTTATTTTTCAGAAAAATCAGTCCAGCCGTTTTTTGTTAATAGGATAAAAAAACTTAAAAAAAGAGAAAAAAATTATCCATATTCGTAATAATAAACAATTTATTGTTTTTTATTCTCCTCTTTGGGAGAAAGAAAGTTCATCGTGGATACTTTGGTTGTCGCATCTAGAACACTTGTTTAATATTTGAGGTCACCTTCACCGAAAATTATAATCAAGGGGACCATCATTTGGGAATGAGATCTAAAACCTTTTTGAAAAAATTGAAAAATCCACTGGGTTATTGCCCATATTGTAAACAGAGGCAAAGTATTCAAAATTGAATTTCAATATACTCAAAACACTCACGCTCACTCACTAAAGAAATGAGCTAGCATGTTTCACGGATTTTTTTGGTAATTTTGATTAAATTGAATATTATAATTTTTATGCCAGAATTGCCGTGCCAACGTCATTTCACAGCAGCAGTGAGTCTTAATGACACTTAACTATCCTAATTAAATTCTCATTTTATTTTTTTAGCACCAAATTTTGAGCAAATTAGTTTTGAATATTTTTTTCTGTTTTTTTTTTTTTTCAAGATATTACTACAGGCTTCGCAATTTGTTAATGAATCAGTGCAGTACTTTCTATGATTAAATTGATTTGTTGAATGCACAAAATAAAAGCACCCAAAAAGTATCTTAATCTAGTACTGACATTACATTAAATAAGGTATTTATTCATATTGCTCTACACGTGTGATATCACGACAGTAGTGTATCATAATGATTCAATTTAATTAAAAAGCATCTAATTTTGAGCATAGATAAATTCAATTTTGAATACTTTGCTCTGCTAGCTTTACTAAAATTAGATTTTCCTGTATAAACTTTATGAAGTTATTGACCAAACACCTAAAATCCATATTTACCACACATCTTGTTCAACTAGAATCATTTGTATATTCAAACAAACCCTAAGTCAATACTTACTTACTTATACCAGTAGCTGCTACTCACCATAATGTCAATATTTTTCTCTTCACGTTATCATCAAGTGCTATAAAAAAACTACTAGATACTATAGACCAGGGTCGGTAATTTTTGAAACCAAACACAAAAGTTATAGTAGGATAACTTATTGGAAACAGAAGAGAATATAATATAAATGAAAGGATAAATAATCTGAGGTCCGGAAGTGGAAGAGGGTTAGTTTTTAAGGGTAAAACATTGTTTATCTCGATTTCCGGCAAAACTAAAAGTAGAATATAAATAAATCGCAAAGTTATAGCTAATAAAAAGATGTACATTTTTTGTATTTACACTTATTTCACATCAAAATTTATGTGAAAAATTGAAACAACCAAGCTTTGGTTTTTTATTTTCTTTTTTTAAATTTTTTTTTTCGAAAGCTAACCTTTTTATGTTCCCAATTCACTATAATTTTTTTGATTCAAAATATTTATTTTTCACCTTATTTTAAATAAATATCATTATATGTATAATGATAAATATCATTATAAATATCATTATATATATCCTTATTTTATACAAGATTTGTGGATCTTTTTATTACCTACAATTTTGCTAGTTAAATTTTTCCTTCGGACTTGCAGTTTGGCAAACGAGATAAGCCGTGTTTTCCTCTTCCATTTTCCGGTCTCTGATTGCCTGTAAATTATTTTTCATTTCATTTATGTTATATTCTCTTTTGTTTCCAATAGGTTTCATCCTACTATAATTTTTTTTCTTCATTTTTTACCATTTTTAAAGGCTTCAACCCTGGTCTACGACTCTTATTTTATATTATGTATATAAATATTTGAGTGGCTTACTGTGGTCAGTAACTCTGTGGTCACTACTAGTGTCTGTATGAAGCGTCTATATACAAAAAATACAATTTTATTTATCTCTATTGATTAATTCTGTACTCAATATCTGTAACTAACTTAGTACATTTTTTGAAGCTTTTTTGTTTAAAAATTGTTTATTTTTTACGTTTGAGTGTTGTACACAACCATGAAAAAGTTTTCATTTGGATGAAATTGAACCACTAAAAGTAGTTTTTGAGTCTTCTCACCCTTTTAGACATCATGCCTAATAATAATAAATGATGTCCTATGATAAAGAGTTATCATGGAATCCTTGAGATATCTGCTTTCCAACAAAAACTTCAAAATCGTCATAATCGACATAAATAATGAAGTTATCCGCAAACCCATTTACCACTAAAAACACTTCTCTCCCCTTAGGGACATCAGATTTGGACAAAATTGAAATTGGACCACACGTATCGGAAGCACCAGCTTTCAAATAAACAAATCATCAAAATCGGTTTCCCCAGTGGAACCAAGTTCTGATGAATAAATAAAAAATACAGCCGAATAGAGAACCTCATTTTTTTGAATCGGTTATAAAAATGTTTTGAGTGAGATGCATGTGAGGCATGACTGAGTCAATATTTCAATATTATACAGCACCACCTGTAAATAGTGAATATGTTGAAGTGACTTTACACCGATTCTTGTGACGAGATATAGTTAATTTTCCCTTTTTTAACTTACAAATAGATAAACTTGGCAAAATAATGATATCTTATACAAAAACCTCATTATAGCCTGATGTAATGAAAGATAAAATTTCTACCTGCCTATGTGCTTTGATTTTATCTCGTTATAATAATTCAATGGTATTACTTGCACACATGCAATGCTATTGATAGACAACTGTGCTAGTTGATTGTGATGATGAAAATGATTATTTTAAAATGTTTTATTATTTTGATATAAATATTCAATCAATTATTATTGTTACCTCTAGTGTGTTAATTTACAATTTAAATGTTGTAAAAAAGCATCAAACAGTAAATTTTATAAACCTGCGTATATCAATCAATAATATTGTATTTTTTTTTTATAAATGCACATTTAACGTAATTTAAATTTATCCAACTATTAAAAAATACATTGGCAATATTGGACATAAAGCGTTCTAACGATGGCCGAATTTGCCCATTGAAAGTGGTTTATAAACGGCTGTTAGAAGAAGACTCCTTTGTGTAAAATCTGTCAATTTTCCCGCACAAATAACTCAAAAAGTACTTATTCATATATTTTCCAATCTCCTAGATCAAATTATTTTGTATTTTTATAAATACGTATTTCTACTACAAAGCAGTCATCATCAATATGAATTAGCTAGTTGTAATGATTCTCTGAGGAGATGTTACTCGTTGCTAATTTGGTGACAGTTTGCATAATATTGACATGAAAACGATAGGCTTTCGAACAGGTTTTCTTGAAAAAAAACATTTCTAAATATCAATATCAAATTTTCATTTTACTTTTATTTTAGATGTTATTTTTGGAGAAAAACTCTTGGTCAAATCCTGTCAATATTATGCATACCAAATCTCATAACATTTGTATAAGTATTTTTTGAGCTATTTCTGCTCGAAAAATTAACAATTTTACATAAAGGAGCGTGCTTCTTATAGTTGTTGATAATCCTCCTTAAATAGTAAATATATCCAGAACGTCTTTAACGAATGAGCTTCAATTTGATGAGATGGAAAAAAACATTTTCATTTAAATCATATACAATTTTCTGGTAACGAAGCCATTTTTTGCCAATTTCTGAATATACAAAATAATCAATTTGAATAAAATTATCAAGTTACTGATGAAAAACTACATATCATGCAACTACTAACAAAATTTCATCAAACTCCGATGAATGGTTCACGATGTATCGGCATTTATGTGAAAATACCCATTATCAAATATATGTACTTGCTATATCTCTGGAACGGCTCTTGAATTATGAGTTAAAAAAATACATTTTCTACATTTATATTACATAAAATTCCCTGTAAAAGTAAGTTGATTTTATTTTCAATTTTTCATTAATAACGATTTTCTAGAATAATTACTATATTTGCTAGTTATGTAAATCTTAAAGCGAATGAACGGTTGGCGAGTTTTCGGAATTAAAGTAAAAAAACGAAGTAATTCGAGATATTTCTAAAATGGGAACAAACATCTTCACTATTTCATACGAAAAATTGATAAATATTCGTTCATTAATGGTAGGAGTTATGCGCCTTCGGCTGAAACAAAAATAGCTGAGAAAAAATTAGGAAAACATAACTTTCGAACATAAGCAATTAATTCTGCAATTCAATACACAAAAATTAGTTATTAAACGAAAAAGTTTTATATTAGAATTTTTTTTGATTAAAATTCAATAATATGTGGAAATCACTCTACATGATTAATATTTATTAATAATCTCAAAATGATATTAGTTTATGCAACGTAAATCATGTTGTGTGCGTGTGTGTAATGGAAAATATATATTGTTTTTTGTCTAAAACAAAAATCAATATATATATATATATATATATATATATATATATATATATATATATATATATATATATATATATATATATATATATATATATATATATATATATATATATATATATATATATATATATATATATATATATATATATATATATATATATATATATATATATATATATATATATATATATATATATATATATTCATTACCAATTCATAATAATTTATCAAAAATTGTTATTTGATTGTGTCAACATTCAATTAATATGAAAAATAAGTGAATAAGTGCATATGAAATAACTAAAACCTTTAATTGTTATGATACTCGACATTTGGTTTAGGGTTCAGTGTTGGAACCATTTTTTATCATTGGTTTCATATAAAATAGTTTAAATAGGCAGTCAAAAGAGTTATAAATACAGTTATAAATACAAGAGTTATAAATGTTTATCAACATTTTTAATCATTAGTATTAATTAAATACCTTAAGTATGCAGTCTATAAAGGAATAAATACATATACCAATAATAATATGTATTGTGAATATAAGTGTTCATTAGCTAAATTTTTTCCTGAAATTGTGGTGAAATAGTTAACGAAAAATGTTTCGAACAAAAGTTGTTTGTTTTAAATAACATTTTTCTTTTATTTTTTAGGGTTTTAAAGTTGGGTCATGTATCCATTGAACCCAATAGACCGATTTTATTCATTCAAGAACTTGAATTTGATCTTTTTATGTTATAAATACCAAAATTTCATCTCTTTTTCGTTGTTCATGACGGACAGACTGGTGGACAAGCGCAAATGAACTAATTAGTGGATTCTTTGAACACCTATACAAAAGTTTTGTTTGTAACTTTAAATTTTTTCTAGTTTGACAAACCTTAGACTAAAATTAGTATACTCTGACATATTATATATATGGCGAGTACGCGTATCATATCATTTATAAATGTTATTCTAAAAATTTGTAGAGGGCTTAGTCATTATTAACTTTTTGCCCTAAAAAATTCCGTTTTCTCTTTCACAGTCAAAATTATATTTATATATACTCTACAAGCTTGTCCCGCATGTGAAAAAACCAGATTTCCGTTGCCCGCCATTGTTTAAATTGAGTAGCAATTTCGAACTTGTCAGGTATACAACATTCCGTTTTGTCACATGATCATCTACCATCTCTTGAATTTTTTCTTACTATTACCCTTTTGAGCCAACTTAACTGCCATCCTTTTCAAAAGCTGATGACACCCACGGCTGATTCCTACCAGTATATGATTTTGGTATTTCGTGTAATCTAATTCATATCTGAAAAAAATTTCAGCCATACTATAACGCCTTACTGAATATGGAAACTTTAGAAAAGGATTTGATAAATGATAATCTTTTTTAAATTTATAGTAAAAATTAATTTATTGCTGCTCTGTTTGTCAATTATGTAAGATTTACATGTATCAAACTTTTAACAGATATTATCTTGTTTTGAAAAGTATTTGGTTTTTAAAAAGTGAAAATCAGAAAGTGGAAATTATTATCTCTTTAATTTGTATATAGTTCTTTTCAAATAAAATTTGATAGACAACTTCGTTAAAGAAGATTCAAACAGTCAAAAAGTTCTCTTTTTTTTTTTTTTTTTTTTTTTTTTTTTTTTTTTTTTAAATCAAATAATTGCTTTGGGAATTTGAGATATTTATGTTAAAAAAAAAAATTACATAATTTTAGAAAAAATATAACAGACTTTAAAAAAATTAACTAACTATAAATTTAATTTTTAATTAAATAAATACGTCTAAAAAAAATTTCTTTATGACCAATTACCATAAGAAATCAGCGCTAATCATATTGTTAGCAAAAATTAAATTCTTGGACTTCGGATGGTGATTGGTTGATACAAGAATTGTTGAAGTTATACTTCTTTAGGCGCCTTATGAAAAAAGGATGAGAGTGAAATTTTAAAATGTGCGTCTCACACAAAATTTACATGTTGAAGCTGTGTTTATGATTTATGTTACACTGAATGTTTGAAAATATATATATTTATTTATTGAATTTTTCAAATTTAAACTGAGCTTTATTGACTGTGTTGACTATCCTTCTCCAGTCCATTTATTATTTTATTGTAATTAATTATTTGCATACAATTAAAAATTCTGTTTTAATGATGCCTATAACTTTTGATGCGCGTATATAACTACACGCACTCATTTTTTTTTACATAAATAAACAATATTAATTTTGGTAAACGACTAAACACAACATAACAATCGAGTATTTAATGTTTTTAATAATTTATGCATTTTATTTTTGAGTATACAAATGGGTCGAATTGATAACCTCCTTTTTTTGGAAATCAGTTAATAAAGTGACTGATCGTAAACTATGACCTAGATTTATTTTTAATGGGTCACTATCGTTCGGAAGGAAATTGGTTTTTATTGAAAAAATGTTCAGCTTACTAGTAGTATATTATTATATATATATATTTTGTATAGTATATTTTTCTATCAAAAATTTTATCCATCCTCTTTGTTGTTGAATTTGTTGAAGTTGATAATTTTATCAGTGATAAAAACTTTTTACCATTTATACATTTTTTTTCTGTTAAATGAATTTCCATTTCGAAGAAAAAGAGCTATGTTTTATTTTGATATCGTTGAATTTAGTAAATATCTATCGATATTATCATATAAATGAAAAAATCAGTAGTACAAGTAGTAGCTCGGACATCTCTGGTTTACTTAGAGTTTGAGGTTGCGAGTTTGAAGCCAGATAGTGGCAGTGTGATCGATTATAATTAACAGAGCGGTTGATTGATCGTACTGTCATCGTTTGGATAAGAACGAAGTAATCGACTCCACCCACATAATTATTTTAATTGTATATTGTAATATCGGATGTTGTTTACCTAAATAAAAATAATGATTGGGTGGCGTCTGTTATAAACCCCAAGAACGGAGATAAAACTCCATTATTATTATTATGAGCTCTGACATTTATTGATTGTTCACAAGTAGGCTCTATAAGAAAGGCTTATGTCCAAAATCACTTCACAGGGACAGATTTACATTTTTTGTCGTTTGAAGCCAAAGTAGCATCCAGGGGTAATCCCACGCCTTCATATCACTAGACACCTATCATATATTTTTCCGACCACTGTCACCCGAAACATCGGGCAGTCTGCCCCTCAAGGCCGTCTACCACCGCTGTTCTAGATCTGTCGCTATGACTTTTGAATCTGAGATCGATTCAGCAATTCGGTAGTTTCATAGATATCTTTTAAAATATAAATTCTTTAAATTTAATTCCGGTTTGATTGAAATCAAACATATGCTCTGCAGACTCACGTGGATACCTTCCAATTTTAAGAGCACGAGGGGGTGCCAGATCAGGTGAAGAAGTGAAAAGACCGTGTATTGTGGCAACCGATGGGAGAGTCCTATTCTCAACATTAGAGACTTTTTTCGACTGTAATTATTATTATTCTATTTTGTAGGAGAAATAAGCTTGTAAATTATACCACCACTCAAATTTTGTCAGCTAGCTCGTTTTCTCCAAGAAAAGATCAATTCATTTCGAACAAACTTGATAAGCGTGTATAAAATAATTATAAGAATGTAGAATATGTTTAGCCTACGCAGCTCCTTGTTGACTTTTAACTTGATTATTTTATATACAATATAATCAATTTTCTTTTAACTTAGTGTTCTCATATTTATACCGGTTTTTGGTTAAAGTCGTAAATTTTTGTGAAATATACACTTGATAATAATAAATCGTATAATAGTTTTATCGTTATTACAATCTTTGTAATTATCATTTTTGGGTAGTAAAATTTCAACGAAAGTTATTAAATCACTCACGAAAGTTATTAAATCACACAAATATATATAAAACAATTAAAAAATATACATAATAATACTTGATTTCTTCATTCATGTAGTTGCGTTCACTTTTTACATTATTTTAGTACGGAAATAGACCAGAGTAGAAGCCTTAAAAAATGATAAAAAGTGAAAGAAAATTACAGTAGGATGAAACGCAAGATAATATGATTAAAATGAAAGAAAAAATGAATTACGGGCAATATGAGTTCGGGAAGTGTGGAAGGGGATGAGTTAATTAAAGGATAAACCACGATTTATCTCGATTTCCGGCCAAACTAAAAGTTGTATGGAAAAAAGTTAAATTGTAGATAATAAAAAGATCTACAAGTTTGGTATTAACACTTTTTTCACATAAACTCAAAATTTTTATTAGAAATTATGGGTGCTTTTTTGATATTTATTCAAAATAAGATGAAGAAGTAAATATTTTAAATCAAAAAAATTACAATGTATTTGGAATATAAAAAGATAAGTTTTCACCAAATTTCGGAGAAAAACAAAGCTAAAAACAAAAACTTGGTAATTTCAATTTTTCACATAAATTTTGAGCTTATGTGAAATATTGATTGAGTGTTATGTGAACAAAAGCTTTAGATCTTTTTATTACCTACAATTTTTTCCATAGGACTTGCAGTTTTGCCGGAAATTCAGGTAACCCGAATTTTACCCTTAAAAACTCACCCACTTCCCGAACTTAGATCGCCCGTAATTTATTTATCCTTTCATTTTTATCGTATTATCTTGCATTTCTAATTGGTTTCATCCTACTATAATTTTTTTTTGTTTTCAAAAATTATCTACCCTGGTATAAAATTAAATTTGTGTGTTTGGTTTTCTATTAAATTTTCCATAAAATCTATCGAATATTATGGTAATTATTCAAAAGTGGGGCTTGTCACATATTTTTTGATATAAAAAATCGGATTTAAACGTTTTTATAATTTTTTTTTTGCGTGATACAATTCAATTTAATTCATTCTTTTTAAACAATACATTGTACAGAACTATTATAAATAATACGATAGGACATCAAAATGAAAGTTCGATAGGACATTGAAAGGAAGGGGAAGGTGTAAAGTCTCGGGTGATTTTATTAGAAAGTATCCCCGTATTCACTACTTGCAATCCACATGCAACATCATGATTAGATCTAGCAATTATTTTAACTTTTATAGTAACGCCTACATGTTTGCAAAATGTACAGTTAAAATCTCATTCGTTATGTATTTTGGAGAAAGAATTGAAAAGTTTGTAAGGGTTAAACACGGTCTATCTTGATTTCCGGAAAAACTATAAGTCTGATGGAAAAAAGTTAAATTGCAAAGTTGTAGGTAATAAAAAGATCTACGGCTTTTGTATTTACATTATTTTCACATAACTTCAATATTTTTCGATTGAGAATTATGGTGCTTTTTTGATATTTATTCAAAATATAGTGAAAAAATAAATATTATTAATCAGAAAAATTACAGTGTATTTGGAACATAAAAAGGTTAGTTTTATCATGAAAAAAAATTTTTTTAATAAAAGATAGAAATAAAAAAGTTAATTTTTCACATAAATTTTAAGATAATATTAAAAAAGTGTAAATACAAAAGTTGTAGATTATTTTACTACCTACAACTTTGCCATTTAATTTTGTTCCATAGAACCTAGTAATTTTGCCAAAAATCGAGATAAACTTTGTTTTACCCTTAAAAACTCATCCCCTTCCAATTTCCTGACTTCAGATCGCCCGTAATTTATTTTTCCTTTTATTTTTGTGCTTTCAAAAATTATCGATCCTGGTTACACAGTGTATACGAATAGTCTTTTGTCTGTTATCGATCTAACCTAAGCTTTTTCGCAGTGATTTTTAGATATATAAACAACCATAAGTAGTTTTATATAGGATGAGTATTTTTAACACTGAAACATTATTGAACCAAAAATTTTGATAAGAAAGAGCATCTGTTGAAAGATGTTCATTAACATATATAAAAGTACATTACATAAATATTGTAACATGACCTATTTTTGTAAATAAACAAATATGATTGTATTTTGTCTTCTGAAATTTGAACAGAGGAATGAAATACTTTCGTGTAGTACACATTGGTGGTGCAACTATTCACAAAATACCATAATGCAAAGTCAATGCTATTTTCACATAAAATTCGATTTATTTTCTTTCTTTAGAAAAAGGAACAAGTAATACTCAAACCTATTATTTTGTATATACATACAGTGATAGCCAACTAAAATGGTACTCATAAATGTTTCAAATTTAGGTCAAAATGTCATCAGCTTTTCTGGGATTTTTATCGTAGAAAGAACTCAGGTCCTATTGATATTTCACAGTTTAGGCCATAAGAGTATTAAAAACTACCGTCGTTTCAATTTTCGATTATAAAAGAAACCGTGGTTTTAATGGGTAAAATTGAGCAATTGAAGATTGAATTCATCGACCATCGTATTCAGATCTGGGCCTGAGTGTCTTCTTTTTAATTTCAAATTTCCCTCAGTGGACAATGGTTTACAAATGAGGAACTGATCGATTACAGATCAAATTTGTATTTTAAGAAATTTTCCAAATCATACTTTTCTAAAGGATTAAAAAGTTGGTGGAACGTCTTTCAAAGTGTATTGAATTAGATAACGGAGAAAAAAACATGTAAACAGCTCACACGCGATAACTGAAAAACTTCAATTTATGGAGCCAAATCTAGAATAGGACAATTATATTTATTTCTGATGATATTAATACCAAGTTTAAGGTTTTGTGCATTTAATTCACATATACATTAAATACCCATTCTCTGAGTTTCAATTTTCGATAAATGTTATTATTAAAATAATGAAATACATATATAAACAATTCACGTGCATAATACTCCACGGTTGATATGATGCCTTTACAAATACATGTGTGCAATACACCACGGTTGATATGATACCATTACGCATTCGCACATATACACACATACAAGACTGGGAACCTGTAATAAACACTGTATAATTCTATCTCATTCTGTCGCATATTAAATCCTAAAGATACTTCTATTTCATTCTCTCGCACATTATATCCTATAAATTTATACGCTCGCCTCTTTTTACTGTCGTTTTTTCGTTTCATCGACCTTAAAAATATAACGATACTAAAGAATATACACTGAAATTAATTATTATTAATTATTATATTATATTATGTTATATTATATTATATTAATTACAAATATTGTTTTTATATCATTGTTTTAAAAATGATTACCTTTTTGATTTGTCTTGAACTATAATATCTTATTATATCTACGTCTATAATATATATATATATATATATATATATATATATATATATCTATATATAATAGTAGATTGTTTATATGATATGGTTTTAGTGGTATAATAAGCACATTATATACATAAAACAACACAAGACGTAATAATTTTGTAAGTATATATCATTTGTTATGATCTGCCCAATTTACCAAAATTATTAGATAAAACATTTCCTCTTTTATTACTTTGCACCACTATGTATTATTATTATAACTATTATTATAATAACATGAAAATGTTTGGTTATACATAGCGTTACGAAAATAAAACATTGCGATAAGCTATTTACAATACGGTTTGTGCTGTTGAACAAAATACTACTATATTATTAGTATTAAACAAAATAATCTCGTAAAATCTTACACCGAATATGTTGTTCAAAATCAGATCGTAAAAGTCTTTTGAAGAATTAAAATTGGTAGTTTATATATCTTAATTTTAGTATTATGAATCCTTTGAGTATATATATTTATATATAGGGAATAAAGCATTTTCCTTTAGAATCATTTGGTAAAAACCAAGAAACCAGCAACGAATGTTTTCAAGTTATAATGTCGACGCCAGCAAAATGAATATTCTTATGTAATTGACGACGCCGGTAATTTTATTTGTCAATCGGATGTTGGTCGTTATCTATTGTTTGTTATTGCGTTAATTTTGACAAATCTACGGCAGTTCTTCAAAATACAATTTACAATTAGACAAAAATTTAAAAATTTGACGAATTAGTAGTAAAACTATATATTTAGTAGAAAAATACTTTTAATGAATATTGGATGACTGCTTGTATAAAATCCATAATGATAATATAAAGAATTTTAAAGCCATGGGAATATTTAAAATATTAAATATACTGGAATAATTTGTATTATTTGCAATATTTATCACTCTAAAGTACTCTATCTTGAGTAATAACGCCTTGCCTGAATAATAAAATTAAATTTAAGTATTCTGTGCCATAAATACAGAGCACTTTATATTTAATGTATTAAATTTCAAGTATCTATTTATTGACTGACGCCTAATGTATGAAAAAATGATAATATTTCTCTGGAACTAAATATGAATTAAAAACTCGATTTTGATTTTAGATAATAAATCCATTCCATATTCCAGTTTGGTCTGACGAACAAAAACTTGAATTGACAGTCCATACGTCTTTTATGGTCACTGTGCCCGATTTTTTTGAATTTTTATTTATTTTTTATTTATTTTTTTGTTTAGAAATGTAAATATCAAGTCAAATGAGAATTTTCTATTGTTGAATTCCAAAAGAAAGCCACTTTGAACTGGAAATCTTTTTATTTTTAGACATTCATACTTTCTAGACCTTACTTCGGTACAACGTTGTGAATAATTTTTGAGCTTTGTAATAAAAATTTTATTTCAGCTTATGGGCTCAAAAAAACATACGATTGCAGAAAGAATGGCAATTTTAAAAATAGTCTCATATTGATGGGGTTTCTTTTACAAAAAAACTCATAGATCGAATTTAATTTTAAGAATTTAATTTTGTAGGTTTTATTTGTATTTAATTTTACTTCATTAAAAGACTGACTAAGCATTGTAAGTGAAAAACTGGAATAGCTATTATTTCAACAATCGGTAGTGCTAAATTATGAACACTAAATTATTAGGGTTTTGTTTCCTGTCTTTTGAAATAATTTATATATATATATATATATATATATATATATATATATATATATATATATATATATATATATATATATATATATATATATATATATATATATATATATATATATTCCGGTAAAGTTAAAATTTTGATCACGTAATTTTTCTAATTTTGTGGGGACTGTCTACGTTTTATATATAATATGTACATTAGTTAATACGACATTCCCTCCTAAACCAATTGAAGAGATAAAATATGATTCTATAAAATGGTAAACGAGTAGCCAATATAAAGGTTTAGAGGCAGTTCGATAAAGTTTTCTAATAAACAATGGTTACATTTTAAGTCTATTCCAATTTTTGAATTATTAAAATTTATTTCGATAAAATATAATCTCTAATATTAGCAAATCAAATAAGAACCAGGCAATTGCAATGATCAGACTTATTATTATGGGCATCGTTCATCAAAATGTTTTCATTTGTTTCTATGGTTACGAAATACCAGTTTGTCCACCCAATGATATATAACTCTATGAATATTTGCAATTAAAAATAATAACTAATGCAATTTCTTCAATCATATATATTATTTTCAATTTCCAACCCAATCACTTTAATGTCTTTTTTGGTAATTATTCAATAATTTTTGTTTGACATTGCTATAAAATTTATATACAAACAATTGAACAAATTATTATATTTTCTGGAATGTGAATGTTTTATTACAAATTTTAGACACTTGTAGCGCATCAATCAATTAAGAAGTTCCTTCAACGTTCATGGTACGAATATCAAGAGTAATACCAACGGTAACTTGATGCTATAATTTGTTTTTGGAAGTAATTAATTTTGAAATTATATCGTCGGGAAGGCAGGATAAATGTAAGTATGAGTATTATAAGTATGAGTATTACTTTCTTCCTTTTAACCGTTTTCTTGTAAAATATCAAAACCTATATAACAATAGACAGACTAACAAAAATAATTACCTTTGTAGAGAAAAAAATAAAAATAAAATAAAATTTCTTTTAAAAATACATTTTTTGATTAAAGTTTTTAGAAATAATCTCAAGAGATTCGCGATGACACGTCCCGAAGAGACGTTACAGAATATATGTAATCTGTCTAGATAACGATTTTACGAGCTCAAGAAGCACAAAGTAGGAAAAAATAATCAAATTGAAATACTTTTTTTACGATAAACATTTTACGATCGAATATATGGATGAATGGAAATTTTATTTTAATTACACTTTTTACATCTATGTACAAAGCAATATATGGAGCTTCGACACTTTACAAATCTAATGTGGAGTTTTCAATGTATCTTCTATATTCAATGGTTTTTCGAATATCTCCAAAAGTTTGGGCTGTAAATTAAGATATATTCATTTTTGGATTTAATTATTTTCCAAAAGCGGCTACTTCAGTTTTATTTTGATAAGATATTCTCTGTTTAGATGTATCGTTTTATAACCTAAATTACATGACTACAGGAATATTAAAGCATAAATTTTGTTAATTCGTTCGTACTTATTATACACCCTCTCCTCCATTTAAGTTCTGGAACTACAACAAGTTGATGATTGGACAAAATTCTTCAGCTGGGTTTCAAGTTTCCATGATCAAGTTCTTACACCTTTAAGACAAAATGCGTTTAAGTAATCGCCAAAATTCGATGTCGAAGTCATTGACCTCATCATTTACGTGGCTCCAAAATAAAGGTTTAAATGTGTTCAAACTTAATTGGAACGAAACATGCTTCAACATCGCATTGAAATTGATAAAATTCCCTATAATGATTTTTTTATAGCCAGAATGGGAGAATATTGATGTGGACGACGTTTATTTTCAAGAAGATGGCGCTACGTGCTCCACAAACAACGAAACCATCGCAATTTTCTAAGAAAAGTTTCGCGACCGATTTATTTCTGGGCGAGTTGATTATAATTAGCAAAATAGTTTGTCGTCCACATCAATATCTTCCTGTTCCGGCCATAGCAAATTTATTATTTTGAATTTTAACAATTTCAATAAATTCCATTATCAGTAATGACGTAGTTTCGCCTTGTCAAATGTCAAAATACGATCGCTTCAAAAATGGGCCTGTTTGGCTGAAGTAAGTACTTACTAATTTTAGTAAGTCACTTACTATAGTTTTCGGCCGGGAAACAAAATAAGTGCTAACGATGTAAGCATGGCTTAATATACGATGCCATTTTGCTTATTTTTGATGTAAACAAAACGGACAGGAACAGATCTGCCATTATTCAGATACACTAGCACTTAATTCACTAAATTATCGATATTATCCACTGGGTCATTTAATATTTCTTTCAATAAAATATTTCATTTGCAACTATTTACAGGAATGAAATCATATTCCTAAATTTAGTACTGTCACTTATATGCAGTCTATGAGGTTATGTACGGAATATAACGAAAACCGGTGTTTTGTGTTAAGCCAGTAAGTCTGTCCTGGACGAAAAGCGCTTTAGACAGCTTGTAAGATTTTAATTTTTTTATGCTGACTGGCTTACTAAGTTTAGTAAGTACTTACTTCGGCCAAACACGCCCAATTACTTCTGTGCAAATACCCGGACTATTCAAAATGAAACCTCTAATTGGAAAACTAACTTGTCATCTTATATGGGCGATATGTGGAGTGCCAACTAACATTTTCAAATAGAATTATCAATAAAATCAAATTACATACAATGTACGGTCTATAGTTAACCTATGTTAAAAATATTACCATAGTTAGAGGTAAAAACTACACCAGAATAAAATGAAAAAAAAAAAACAACATTTATAGTATGAAGTACTTGATCAATAATTACATGTGGTGGGTGTATCATTAGTGAAAATATACAAGTAGTAATCGACCAAATGAATTTATTGCAATCCAACAATTTTTTATATAATTACTCTCTTTATTTGAATTTTGATCGATTTGAATTCGTTTTGAAAAGTAATTCTCTATAATTAACGCCAATATATAGTTCAAAATCAAATGTTATTCTTTTGAATGAATCGTTTTAAATGCCATATTTTTGTGAAAAATTAATAAATTAAACGAATAGTATTAAGGTATGTAAGAGATGACCGTAAGGAAGAGATAGCCAATTATTTTCGGAACCAATATGTAGATTGTAATATTTTATGCTTAGTTTACTTCTATTGAAATTAAATCAAAAAGTGAGTAAACATTGGTTAATGCGTTTTTTCAAAGGAAAATGTTTTTTTTATAAGTACATATCTAGTCTCATAGTGATAAAATTTGAATAAATAATTCATACTTTTATGCTTTGCCCTGATTGGTATTGTAGGTACGTTTTATAGCAACCTCAAAATTGAAATTAATTCTTAGTCATTCATTTTTATATCGTGTGGTGGCCATCTTTCCCGGTTGATTGAGGAGAGATGACCACATTTGGTCTGGTAAAGATAGACACAACAGAGCATAATGTTCTGAGCAGCCCGAATAAAAAATACCTAATCCATGTGTATGTCAAAGTTCAGTAACTCATTTTTAGTACCTAACACAGCGAAAGTGTAATTAGATATTATTGTTTCTTCTCAAACGCATAAAGGCAAAGAACAGCAAAAAAAAACCAAGGGGATAAGTTAAGAGCTAAAAAGACAAATAAAATATATGGCTAGTCGTGATATATAGAAAGTTTTTTTTTTTTAAATAATTGTCACCTAAGATTTTTTTTGCTGACTTTGTGTTATTCTATAGATCAATGATTAAAGTTTGGTTTAAAATAAATATTTTGGAAATAACACCGCTAGTTTGATTTTTCTTAAAACTATGGTACTCTCACCCGGACTTACCCTATATCTTTCTACAACAGTGTAACTTTAACTTGTAGCTCCATTAAAGCATAGACCTCACTCACGATCAGACCCTATTCTTATAAAGAGTACACAAAAATTTTATACACACTGGCTATGTTATTTTAAAGATTAACTTAAAAAGACAAAGTTCCTTCTTTATATAAAATTTTGCACTTCAATCTTTATTTGAAACTTTTTGCTCCAACTCTTTTTTTTACATAAAGTTATTTCAAGTTATCTGTATCGCTGTGATACACAGCTTCGAACTCAACATTTACCGACTGTCAAGCGACGACTTTCACGGTTTACCGGAGAGCATAAGATACCTTATAGATCTAGAGATCTGACAATTCTTTCCCGAAAACGACGCCAGCTTTTAGACTATAGCCAATAACTACTTATACTGATTGTAACTACAGACTACCAAATTTTGTGTATTTAAATAATCAACACAGTTTAGTGTTATATTAACTTGCTACCGATTTAATTAATAATTAGTTTAATTAAAAATTAAACTTATGCTTTATGGTCCATGAATAATACTACAAAATATAATCCATATTTATACAAAGTACAAATTAATATCGCTTTTTCTTCTCTGTCTGTCTGAATGGTCTGGATTATCAGGGAAATTAAAAAAAAAAACAGATTTATACCTGTTAGGATCGGTTGAAAAAGAAATTTTTGAGGATTGTTTATATGTATAATTTATGAGTATATAAATATGGGTTGTCAAGTTAACGCGGCTTTAGCCAAAGAAGTTGGTAAAAATGTCGATTTGGTTTTTTTGCCTTTTTTCACATTTAGTACTTATAGTTTGTTATATGAGTTATAGTTTGACAAAATTAACGCCCTAAATTGACCTACAAAATCTATCTGGATAATTAACAGTGACCACTTTTTCTTACATATTTTGTAATCGTAATTTAATAAATTGTAATAATTAAGCATGCGTGATATTCTTTATTGATTCTCGCACTAACGGTATGTTGAAAGTTAGTATTTATAAATTAAGTTATTATTATTTTTAAAATTACCAATGAGAAAGGATTTCTCTAATAAATTTCGATTTTTTGCCCCAATTTCATAGGTGAAATTATTTTGTATTTTTATTAATACGTATTTCGACTACAAAGTAGTCATCATCAATATGAATTAGATAGTTGTAATGATTCTCTTTTGATGACGGTCACCAAATTAGCAACGGGTATCCTCTCCTCAGAAAATCATTACAACTAGTTAATTCATACTGATGATGACTATTTTGTAGTCGAAATACGTATTTATAAAAATACAAAATAATTTGATGTAGGAAATTGGGGCAAGAATGAAATTGAGGTTATTATTAGTAAATTCAAGTGTATGAATGAGCGAATTTATTCCATTGGATCTATGGCCCAACTTTTGAACCATAAAAGGCTGAAGAATAATTTAAAAAAATAAATAAATAAATGTTTAATTTTTCAAAACAACCAACTTTTGTTTGAAATTTCTTTTGTAAAATGTTTGAATTCACTACTATTTTAGCTGAAATCTAGCACACAAACACATGTATATCTACAGTACATATTACTATTAAGTTCAGTATTGTTTAATGTTTTGGTTTAAAACGAGTCTTGGAAGGTCTAATGAAGACTTAATAGCAGTGTAAGGGCACGTGTGAATCCAGACGTGGTAGCTAGTGAAAATTCTAAATCACTTAAATGGTTTTATGCAATTGATTAAACAAGAAATTAATTAAAATAGTTCGTTAAGTTTGTTTGAATGTTTGTTCAATCAATTTTCTGAATATTATTTTAGTATTTTTTTACATTTAATTAAGAACCATTTCGAAAAACCTATGCATAAAAAAACTAGACAATTAGTTTTTTCTAGTTTTAGAATATGTAAATGAAATTATTCATTTTTTTTTTTTTGATTTTTTTTTTCATTTTAATGTAATTTAGTGTTTTGGAAAAATTAGGGATTATATTCAATTCCAACGAATTTACATATTTTTTTATCCATAATTTTTGGTAGGAAGGGTAAGTATTGTCTGGCTAGTTTTACTGTCTGGATCGTTCAACTACAGTATTTTAATTTTATATATAAAATTCATGTGCCATAGTGTTTGTAACAAAATTTTGATGTCACAATATTAAATTGCATTAAAAGTGCGAAGCGAGCAGACAGACAACAGCAACAAATAGAGTGACTTTTTGTATAGGAAATTTCTAAATAAAGAGACAGTTTAGTTTATGAAGGGATAAAACCTGTAGGCATATCTCATCCATCATATATAGTCTCTCTTTCCGTTACAGTTTCCAACGTTGTATTATATTAAAATAATTTTAATGACTGCTTCAGAATAAATCATTAAAAATTTATTATATAAAAACCTTCTACCTTACGTATCGTAATAATAATAATAATAATAATAGTTATTTTAACTAGAATTAATAAATAATGTTTATATTTAATGATTTAGGGGAGTTTTCAACACACATTTTTGGTTGTTTATTCTTTGGAAATGGGAGCTTTAACAAAGCTTTACTGTTTCGATTTATTTACGTGTATAAATGTATTCAATTGATACGATTACTTTCGAAAAAAATTTATATTATTGCATACTTAATCCGATTATTGTCTTATTACCGTTTTAATAACATTAACTTGGGGTTTTGTCTACCATACCCAGAATTGAACATACTTTCCCTGAATCCAATCTCAGCTTCTATAGAAAGAAGGTGATTTATTTTCGAAAATTTTACAAGGGAGGTAGGGTTCATATAAACAAATTGAAGTTTCTGTTTTTACTGGTCAGTAGGTATGTGTATTTATTTATTTTGGGTTTTGTTTTTGTTTATTAGTTTTAATTGGTAGACTCGTGAAACGTGCGACGCGTGGTATAAGAAACTGTGTCTGTGGCACTGAGTCACGTGTTTTTGCATCTCGCCAGCTTGGGCAGACCCCAGATTCATTTGTGTATGTTACAAAAAATCGCGTTGCATTGTATCACACGTGCTGCAGTATGCACCAGGTCTTACAGAAGCAGATTTTCATAGGTATATCAATAGATAAACGTCTACGTATAATCTTGCGAATCTAGAATTTTTACTTTCATTTCAAGGTCACTGGAATCCAAACACAACGTTTTTAGGGAGATGTTGATCATCTCGAGCAAATAATATCTCGATCTCATCTCGATCACTACAAGAACAAATAATATTATCCACGTCGATTCACATTCATACGACGTGTAATTACGTAGCTCAATGAACTTTCCATCAAAATCGATCCACCTGTATAACCTTAAAGTGTAAAACAACCAAAAATAAAAAATTATCTATATTCTTTATAATAAAAAATAATTTTTTTTTATCCTGATTGGAAAATTCGTCATGTGGACTGGTTGCACCTGGACTGGTCGCACCTGAATTCGGTGGTTCGAATTAATTTTCATTATGAACAAAATATTCCATTAAACTGTTAAAAAAAATAAAGGAATAGCATAAAAGCACACTGCTTTTGTGACAATATATCACTGGTTGTTACAGCAATATATAATAGATATAAAGAAATTTTAATGGTTTAAGGTAAACCTACGGAAAACAGGTAGGTAAAACTCCCCCTCTTACATCCTATAAACTAACAAAATTACATTCACTTAATGAGATGTGATTAATAAAATTAAAAGTTACTTCTAAGTTTTTTTTCCTCTTTAATTTTGTAAAATAAAATTAACCAGAAAGCATAGTTATTACGTGGATGGGTGATCACCTTCGAAGGTTGTGAGCTGCTGTTGTTTAGAGTACACTGCAAACATTAAATGACCTTAGTAGTTAAAAAGTGACTATAAAAAATTCACTTAAGTTATGTTTTTGATATCTATTTTCAATATTTTCAATGACATGTTTGAGAATACCTTGAACTAACATTAGAAACAGTTTAATATTGAAGAAATATTCTTTCTAACAGGCAGACAGACAGACAGACAGACACACGCTAATTATGTGAATATTGTATTTTAATTCAAATATAATGATAGTACATTTATTGATTTTATTATATATGAAATTGTAGTTTTGCGTAGGTGTTTTATGAAATATAGTGTGAACTTTACGATAAACTTTGACGTATATAAGGGAAGCTTTTACTCAGTCCCAAAGTATCCCAAAGGTCTATTCGGTACTTGCCAAATGGGTAACGTGCAGTACGTGCACATTCAATTATCGGGAGTATTTTGAAACATTTGATCAAGTATGTCGTTCATTATTACCTTTAAATATTATCTTTAAATACGTATTGGAATATCCTTGAAATGAATATATCTATCTTCTTGACTCCCAAGAATCATTTTATCATCGAGAGGATTAAAAATTTGAACCGTTTATCATCAGGCTTTCCCAATCCTTGTGCATTTTAGTCTCTTTGCAAGTCTTGATATGACCAGCTCATCTACAATTCTGTCTTTTTGCTACATACGAACGTCTTTTTGTCGTTCTTCGAAGTCTATGATATCAAACTCTGTCTTTGAATCTACCATCAAACGTAGACCGTTTCATTGTTTGTTGGAAAATCACTGGTCGCAGGAAAATATGTTTCTTATTTAAAGTAAGTCTGTAATTATTTATTTATTACAATAGGGCAGATGCATGCTAATTTATTTACTATATTTTACATGAAAATCTGAAATTAATTTCCAGAACAGAATTCCAAAATTAAATTTAGATTGATGGAAAAAAATAAATATTTTTCAAGCCTCAAGAATCATTCCATCTCTTTTTTTTGAAAATTGTATACTTAATGCTGATTGAAGGAGCAGTATTTGGTCCTTCCTGTTTATAGAATTCTCATTTAATAATTTAAAACACTCTTGTCAAATGACACTCTGGTTTTATCTAATTACCTTTAAGGCAAAGGGAACGCATTAAAAAAATTTTTATTGGGCACAAAAAAATAACACTTCTGAACAAAGACAGCAATGCTTAATGTAATATACATTGTATTTTTTGTTTCGCACAGTATTAAAAAAAAAAAAATGATCCATATATTAGGAAATTAAGTACAATCTTGATGTGAAACTGGAGGCCCATAACGAGTTTTTCGAAAAAATATTACTAAATATTAATAAATATTTCATAGTATTTAGGTTCTTGTTTTTTTGAGCTATTTGTTCGTCCAAAATTTGAAAGTGCATTGTATATTACAGCAGAGATGGTCTTTATTATGGTAGTTCCATTTTTTGTGTTACTTTCCTGTAAGAGCAACTATCCACAGGTGTTTCTGACATATAGACGTGGGCTTCTAACTAGCTGTTGACTTAAATTCATCTAATATTCATTGTATTTCTTTTAATGTCCACGCTTAAACAACTGAAAATATACTTATCCAAATTTGGTATCCACAATATTGACATGAAAATGTAGGGTTTGTCGAAGTTTTTCTCAAAAAAATTTCTAAGGTAAAAATCAGAACTGGATTATTTGTTTAAAACTATTTTTTCAAGAAAAATTTTAGATAAAACCTCTGTTTTTATGTCATTATTGTGCATACCATGTTATTAAAATATTAAGATAATTATTTTTTGAGTTATTTGGGCACCAAATTTGAAAGAATTTTACATATAGGAGGGTGCCTCAGTATTATGTTTCTATTCCCCTATATTTCCTGAAAATATACACTGTTTATGAATGTGTTTTGTGGCCACACTGTATATATTATTACCTATATTAACTGTCAAGATGCAATAAGAAATAAAATAAAATATTTACAAAATATTTATATTTTATGTCATTTTATCATAAATAAATAAAAAATGCTTTGAAAACTATTCTACATACTAACATGACCTTGTAAAAATAAATAATATATATCTATATATCTATATATCTATATATCTATATATCTATATATCTATAGATAAATAGATATATAGATATATAGATATATAGATATATAGGTATATAGATAAATCAACAAAATAGAAAAATAAATGGACAACATTAATAATACATAATACAGTTGAATAAATGTTTAAACATCAATTCATTGTCCATTTCTTTTAATTAAATATTTATTGATACAATGCATTTTATTCGATTTTTAAAACAGAGTAGCGTAATTAATGAAGCCGGTAAAAATTCAAAAGATGGGAATGGACAAAACAATACGATTTAGTGTAAGTAGACCAGGATCATTTTTGAAACAAAAAAAAAAAAAAAATAAGATAAAACCCATTGGTAACGGAAGAGAATATACCAAACATGAACGGAAAAATAATTTACGAGCGATCTGAAGTCGGCAAGTGTAAAGAGTGAGTTTTTAAGGTTAAAACACGGTTTATCTCGATTTCCGACAAAACTGGAAGGGAACCAAACTGGAAGTCTTTTGGGAAAAAGTTAAATAGCAAAGTGGTAACTTATATATAACCTGTAGGTGCTTTGATATAAAATGTATTACATAAAAATGAAAATAGTGTTATCAAGGAATTGGGGAGATAACGATATTCGTGGCGCCTCGATTTGACGATTAATTTTGACGATTAACATGACGATTAACAAAATAATAAGACGAAAAGAAAGAATACCAATTTACTAGTTTTCGCCTATTTTTTATCTGCACTTTTTTTTTAGAAATTATCTTGTTAATGTCACATAAATACCACAATTTAAAACATTTTACAAGATTTAATTATTATTTTTTGTTAAATGACTTTAATTTAAACACAATTCAAGCACAAATAACCGAAATTTTAATTCGTTTAAAAGAAGTCAATACTAGCATATTTAATACAACTATTAAAAATATATGTACGCCATTTTCGAATGTTATTAACCCATGGATTTGTGGGGTGTAGTTTTTTACGGGTCGGGTTTTTATTGGCCTCTACGTTTAACCTGTGGTGAAAATACCCATGCATTTATGCGGTATAGTTTGCACAGGTCTGATTGGTTTTTGGCCCCTAAATCAAGCTGTGATAAAACTACCCATGATAACTCGAAAAATAGGCGAAAACTCGAAAATTCATAAAAAAATTGAGGTGCGACGGATATTTTAATTCAGCTTTGGAAATTTTTTACTAATAAAAAGATAGAATAATTGTTTACGTACTATGTTTTTATAACGGGCTTAAAAGTATGAAACGGACTTCTGAGCTTCCAAATTTCCAATATTACAAATTTCTAGTATCTTACTCATCGGGCAGTCAGATCTAGATCTAGCTCATTGGAAAGACACATGCAAAAAGCGAGATACTAAAAAATTATATTAAAAAAACAAAAAGAATCAGTTAATAATTTTATAATTCTCAGCAATTTTTGGGATAATAATTAAAATATATTCAAAAAAGTAGCTGTAGAAGAAACTTTATAGTTCCGGAAATCTGTACCGAACAAAAAACTGATCAGCTAGTTCAAATCTTGTTTGAAAGCATATTTATAGTTATTGGATGGTAGGCATCAGAACTATGTCTTAAAAACAAAAATTGTCGTTGAAATGACGATACGCGTGCAAGATAAAATAAAGTATCTTTGAGAAAAATTAGCGTTACCCTTAGAATTTTTAAGCATACGCTTCGGAGTATGGTTTACTCCATTTCGGAAATCATTAGCCTAGTGAAAATTCTACGAAATCGATATTAGCATACTTAAAACAGATTTAGGAACTGTGTGATAATTTTTCATAACACAATATCGTAGAAAATGGAAACTCTCACGACAGAAATGTGGCACAATATATACCATAGAAAAAAACATTATATTTCTATAATTTTTCTCTTTCCATTTCTTTTGTAATCCTATGAAATATTAGCTTTAAATATATAAAAATTTTTAATTGGAAAGGACTACAATAATAATTAATTGATACTGTTCGTAGAAACTATTTATGTAATTTAATCATTATATATAATTGTTGTGATTCTTAAAGAGTGCTGATTTGCATATAAATGATTTTGCAGAAATGTAACATAGCATTCCAAATTTTATCTAATAGCTTCTAGTAAGGGCCAATATGTACATCATAATTTAATAAAACGTTATTGTTTTAGGATAACAACAATAATAGCTCAACTATTGCAGATATATAATCCCGTTCTTGATTTTGTACAAACATTTCTTACTTGCTGCCCGAACTCGTAGAGGTCTACGGTTTGACAAGAAGATTTTTTATATATAAAATTTAATATAAAGGTTTTGAAAAAACAATCCTTTTCAATTTTGGTAATCAATGTGAAATGAAAAAATTAGGAATAATAAAAAAAAACAGTATTTTTTGAGACAATACCAATTGTTTTTTACACAATCTGGAACAATGTGTGTTTTTTCAATGTTTGAAACAGGAAAGAAAACGAAACAAACCTTCCATTTGAAAAATCTTAATTTAAAATAAAAATAGCAATTTGTTTACTATGTGAGCTAGGAAGCGCTGAATTTTTTTTCAATGTCAAATGATATGTGTTCAATAACTCATTTTATTTATTATTAGTATTATTATTTTTTTTTTTTTTAAATTAATAATTATTACAATTAAATATTACAAATTTAATTATTAATATTAAGATGATCAAAGTAGCCATTTTTATTAGCAACTAACAACATTGTATATTCTATGGAACAAAAATACGTGTTGTTCCTTAGAGAAGCTTTATTGTACCACAAATTCACTCAGCTTGGTCACATGTACCCATGTCCACATCAAACCAACTCACATATCATAACGATACAAAACTCATTTTTCAAAAGATGATGTATTATATATAAAGCTTAGGCTAGGTGCTATAGTTATTATCAAACTAAACACAAAATAGCGTACATGACAAATTATTGTTCGCTAAAATACCTTACTTAACTTTGTGTATTATAACACAACAATATAAACAGAGCAAATATGAAAAATTTATGTTTTCATTTGAGTCCTCTTCTCTTTGCCAAATATCAACAAAGTTGTGGCTTTTTGTTTATTTTTGTGAGTGAGGTTTGCAGCTATCAGGGCTTCTTGTAAATTACAAAAGTAAATTTAAATCTGTTACAAATTAAATCGTATTTAATATGAAAAACAATCTTAATGTTTAGATATCGAATCATAAAGTTAAATATCTAGAATTATTAATATAATTTGAGTATAATGTATAAATACAGTGTGTCCCTTTTTAACAGATCCGCCACAATGTAATTTTAACTGATAATGGTGCGATAAAAAAAAAGGTATTTAATATTTTTCAGTCTTGTATAAAATGGTGACCCATTTATTAAATAAGCCTAACAGAGATGTCATAGGGGCACCGCAATTTCCAAAATTTCAAATAGCAGTCTATATATTGCGATGTGATAACTGAATGGTGCCTGCAAATTTGAAATTGATGGAAAGTTATGGTACAAAGTTTAAAAATAATTAATTTGAAATTCTGTTTTGGACAGTTGTTTGTTTAAAATAAAAAACATTTTTTGTATTTGTAGTTTACAGTTAAAAAGTTGGGTTAAAGATCCATTGAACCCCCAACTTTGTGTAACTTTCTCCGAATTTTTTTTGATCTTTTCACATTGGACGTTGACATAATGTCGAGTTATATATATATATATTTGTACCATTTATTCTTAATGTTATGAGTTAAAGAGATATTTAGCCAGACCTGTTAAAAATGCCACCCAGTAAATATAAATAATACTTAGTTTTACTTATTGTTAAATCGTAAACTAAGGGTTCTATGTCATATTTATGTATATTCAAATATATGTGTATTCAAAACTAAATCCTTTGTATTTAGATGAATAATGAAATATATTTAGTTTATACAAATATTGTATATTGTGATATTGTTTTATCACTGCAAGTACCTACGTTGTTTGTTTGTAATACAACTATTTTATATTATTTCAAAACATTTGTTAATTAGTCGAGTGCAATAAGTTTTTACCTCGGGATTCATTTCAAGGGGATGGATTTCAATTTTCGTATTTTTTAAATTCATTCTTATTAAATAATTTACCATTTAAAATTTTCCATTCTTTTTTCATTAACAGCAATGCTTAAGAAATTTTGTATATTTTTTTTTTTATATAGGCTTCATTTTTGAGTCATATATTTTTTGATAGAATTCATAATCTCGAATAAATCAAATGGATTTCCATTCTGAGAAAATTTTATGAGTATGACATAAGAAATTCAACTAATAAGAATTCATTCAAATTCATTGTCTATAACTGGATACCGCCATTTTGGACTTAAATTGACTAATTGCACACGACTAAATATGTATAGGATGTATCCTCTTAAGTCACCCACCATATTTTGTGACATGAAGTACCAATTATCTACTAGGGAGAGATGTCACGATATGCTAGACCCGCTTATGTGTTGGCAAACAATTATAGTGTATGGAAATTGGGAAGTTTGCATGTGACCGTTAATCAAAAGACGTAAAATATTTTCACGTACCTTTCCCAAACCGTTCATGTAGCGTTCTCTGATAAAGAATCCAAGCAGTGCTTTGTGTTCCAACATAGTTTAGAAATAATAAAATTTCGATGTGAAAAAGTGTACGTTTTTAAATCGACTGAAAAGTTCCAAACATTAACTCCTTACAAACACAAAAAATTAGATATAACAAACTTTAAACGCAGTTCGCATCCCGTTCACCTCAAAAAAACCCCCCATCACAAAGGTTTAACTGTAAATAATTCTTTCTTTGATTTCATGTACATTAATCTGCTTTAAACGTCAGGTTTTTTCTTTGCCGCTTGAGCTTCACTTTTATGGATCTATTCAAATATAAAGTGCCTCTTCTACCCTTTGGGGTTATGTTAAGAAACTCCTTACATAGTCCTTGCGTGCGTTATAATAAAGTTATATGTTCAAAGATTTGTGGCTGTTCTTCTTGGGTGGTTTGTACCTCGATCCAAATTTGAACCTACTCTTCGCTCATTTAGGGGTTTTATAAAAAACAACACTTTCATAGTCCGCACCTACGTTATAACAGAATACTTATTTCAAAATCCCAAGCTTTCTCTCTTAGTAGTTTGGACTGAACCTTGATCGAAATTAAAGAATTTGAAACGCCTCTTCTCTCCTTCGGAATTGAATTTGAAAAATTCTTTGTTTGGCTACGTCTCCGCTTTAACGAGACTCCACTCTAACGTAGTACATAGATCGGTTTATCAAAATTTATAACCCCTATGCAACTCCTATAAGGCTACTTAGTCCTTACTTACGTCATATACGATACTCTCACACAAAGTTTCAAGTTTCTAGACCAAGTGGTTCTAGCTTAGAAGCTTGAAACCGGCTCTACATTGATATGTCAGTGATTTATCTATCGTTTTATGTATAGAGATTGTATGTTTGATTGGGCAAACCTAACTTGAATCTTGAATCTTTTCTTTAACTTCATTGCAGGAGACACACTGTATGTGTTACTCAGTGTGCCATTGTTTTTGGTATTTATATAAATTTGTGTGACATATTTCTCTAATTCATACTAAACGATATTACATGTTTTAAGCTAAAACTAAAATTAGAAACATATATAGAATTATTTACAGTATAGGAAGAATATATATAATAGGATAGACTTTGTTCCATTACTTAAATAAATTATTTAATAATACGAAATTTTTTTACATTTAAACAGTATTTTAACATATAAATTAGGTAGTTTCTTGACACACATTAACAATTGAATTCAGCACCATTCAATTGATCTTCGGATATGCCACCAATTGGATTTACACTTGGGTTGGCAAGCAATTGGACTGTTCCAGATTCGATCCACGGCAGATGTGCAATAGGGCCAATTCTGACTATGTTTTAATAAAATACCATAATATACGTTTAGTTATTGAAGTGATAATATCATTTCTACTTTTGTAAATTGATATAATGTGTTATTAAAACAAAAGTTGTTAAAAACATCAAAGTTGTAGAATCTGACAGTCGAAAACATTATGAGTACAATCGCTTGTATTTTAAAGTTGTTGTATAAAGAATATACTTCTATTTTGAAGTTCAACATCAAAGTGACCTTAATTTTTTTCTTGATCCTCTATATTCTTATAATAAGAATTATATCCTATCTGTATACCTCACTCTGAGAATAATGAATTTCGTTTCTGTCGAAAAATTCTTAACATTAGAAGAATATATGGGTAATTTCCATACTTGAGCAAGTTTGTTTTGTATACAAAATGGTTGAGTTTATAAATAGGTTTTTAGTTTATTATATTTTTTGTTGAATCTCTTTCTCTTTCTGGATGTGTACAAAATCTCCTAAAATTCAAATTATCCTAAAATTTTACCAAACCTTTCAGAGCGATTATCCACAACTGTTACAGACACAAAAGAAGTGCGCTTCTAACAAGCTATTGACTTAAATAACATGTTAATAATGTAATTTTTCCGTCTAAATAACTTAAAAAATATCTAAATGTTTTGATATTTGCTATACAAACAATATGGCCATGAAAACAGAGAGTTTATCGAAAATATCGGACTTTTCGATTTTAATGTGAATATTGTGTATACCAAATTTCAAAGTATTTTTGTGATAATTGGACGCGAACAATGAATAGTACATGTAATTTAAATCAATAGCTTGTCAGAAGCACGTTCCTAAATGTTTAGAACATCTGTGTATAATCTCTCTTTTGGGGAAGTGACACAAAAAACATACTGCGATATGTAACGCAATATGCAAAATATTTCAATTTTCGTGCCCAATTATCTCAAAAAATAATTATCAGAGACTTTATTTTAGCAGTATGTTTTTTGTGTCACTTCCCCAAAAGAGAGATTATACACAGATGTTCTAAACATTAAGGAACGTGCTTCTAACAAGCTGTTGATTTAAATTATATGTACTATTCATTGTTCGTGTACTATTCACATGTTGGTTTCAGAAATAAATCCTTTTAATAACCTACGAACATACGAACCTACGAAAGGTGTACGGTTGCACCAAAGTTCTATTTTTCGGACTGATGACAATAATCTTCTGACAGGAAGCAAACTTTAATAAATATTGAAAGATAATAAAATAAGTACTATTATAACAATGAACTTAATTATTCTAAACACTTTTAATATAAATACGTTTTAACTGATTAATAGTGTTTAAGTTAATAGGTAAATGAATGTCTTCTTATTGTGTTTCCCATTGAAAATAAATACGATTTTATTTTAAATACCATCTATAAAACAATTGAATTGAATAGAAATAGTAAACGTGCTACACTTACATATAGTCTATGAGCTTGTGCGAGATTTGAATAACGGTTTTTCTGTAAAGCAGTAATTTTTTTCTGCATTTATACATTTACAAGGGGTGAAAGGTAAACTATGCCTAAAGGGTAAGTAAGAGTTATATAAAACCACCATAAAATTTTATAAAGAAAAAAATGAGAATAACAACTAACAGTGTAAACTGTTTAGATACCCGACAAATGATTGAATATCATTAGGCTATTTTTAATTGGTATTTATAAAAAAACTATAAGTATTCCGTCTATACAGTTATATATGTATGCATGAATAATAATAATGTATTGTTATGTTTGAATAGAAGAAAATTTGATAGCCTACGGGCTAGAATCATAGGACGTGATTTCCGCATTGCACATACTATAAATCATCACTGAATAAAATAACAGCCGCTATTCAAATTGTACACTACCTCTCAGCCTATATTAACAAAGAGTTTTCAATTCATTGAAACTAAATGAAAAACGTTCTTTTAAAGAAAATAAGTTCCAAATAAGTAAATATAACAAATAACAGAATTACTTTCAACGCCTGCTCGGCGCCTTTGCTCGCTTTCTCATCACACTGTTGGTTTGTTTGATGTTTTTCAGATCGTAACGGTGTACTAGTAGACTGGTTTCAAACTCACCGAAATTATAGGGCTTAAAGTTATATTTAAAAAACCATTAAGAAGTTTTCAATGTTTTATCCGACTTCAAAAAAGGATGAGGTAATCAATTGTTTATATATTTTTTAATTAACTCGCGCATCATCTCTTTGTTTATGAACAAACTGTTTTTTGATTTGGATTCAGTACAGCTTCAAATTGAAATATATATTATAATAATTTGAAAAAAGAAAAGAGAGAGAAAGGCACAGAAACAATTGTTAGTGATTAAATTTCATCCAAATAAAATTTTTTTCGAGGTTTTACATAATCCTCAAAAGTAAAAAATAAAAATAAAAAAAACCACTTTTCAACAAGAGAAATAGAAGTAAAAAGTGAAATATTATTAAAAAAATTTGATTTGTGACCAAATACCTTCCGAAGTCCGACTCATGGCCTAAGCTAAAAACCTTGATTCGTTGGCACATATTCAGAAAGGTTATTATTATTTGAATTAAAATTAAATGAGACGGAGAATAAAGTGGGGTTCAGGAAACCTGTAAAAATGCATAAGAACTTTTTGAAAGAAATGCTATTGGGTGGAGCAATGTAAGTACTATTGCTATTTTTTGAATAAATAGGTCTGCTTGGGAAAACTAAAAAAAATCGAAGCGGGAATGTAATTTGTGTTTCGTGTGGCATTGAAACATGCTATGGGACAGTAGGAGTCATAGGTCATCATTTTTGTGTGTATGTGTTTCATCATGTTATGCAATGTATTACTTTGATCAGCCAATTAGTATTGCAATTAAGTTTCCTATTATTATTTTATTAATTACAGTCCCTAATTATGGTTACAAAAAAAATAAACAAAAAGCGAAACAATACAAATTTTTGAATCTCGCCAAAATGGATATCTTGGAAAAAATCAACTTTGCAATTCTTCATGATTACTATACTTCCTTATTTTATTTTAAAAGGAAGTAGAAAATACCTCTTAGAATTTATTAACGAATAGTCAGTCCATAGGAATATAATGTGTGATGATAAATAAATGATAGTACCTAAAGATGGTATATCCACAACTCGATATATATATATATATATATATATATATATATATATATATATATATATATATATATATATATATATATATATATATATATATATATATATATCGATTGTAATGGAAAAACTGATGCTCTTTTATACCCAACGAAATTCCTTACATATTTCAAATAACACCTGAGGATATTACATATATCATGTTACATGAAAATATGTACGTATCTAGGTGCTTTCTTGCTCTATTACAGGATGTTGCAGAAGTGCACGGAACTATTAACGGTACTTACGCGTTGGCAGTAAGTCCCTAAGCCCACATGAGGAACTTCCAAAGAAGGTGAAATAAAAAACAATAATTTGTTTATTAATACGAATATGGAGGATATTAATTTTTATTTTTGTTTAACTATTTAAATTCTACTAAATTTGGATCATTGGTTTTTAGTTTTTGGTTGAATTAAACATAATTATATATGTAAATTAACAATGTTGAAAATGCCAAGAAAGGAGTCTGGTCATGGCATATCAAAAAGGAGTTGTTAAACTTGGCTAATAAACAATTGCTATTAAAAAAAATTAGCTTTTCATGAAGTTTAGTGTTTTATTTTAGCACTAACGATCATACACTGTAAATAATTCTAATGCATTCTGAAACATTCTGTATTTTTTATTTATGTGTGAATTTTTATAGTACAAGAGAATTACGACGCAAAAGCTATTACTAAAGCTATTATTTTTAATTCTACATCGAAAAATCCTTTCGCTTCGAAGTTCATATATAATATTCCTTCACTCCAAATAGGTAGTAATCGATTTGACAGGTATAGATAAAGAATAAATAGCTTATCGTAATGAATATTTTAAACTTTCACCTTTTAGAGGTTTAAACCTTTGTGACCACATCGCATGCAGGCCAATTTTTTATCAAAATATGTTTAGGATTATATGTATTGTTTTATTATTGTAATTTATTCATTGGACGAACGAAGTGGGGTCTATGTTTTACAAACTGTTGAAGCAGGAATTTGAGCCTAAGCTATTTATATGAAGTATATTTTCGTGACTCATACACTTAGCGTACAACAGGAAAAAATGGGAAAGTATCGACATCAACGTCTGTTATCAAACATGATACCTATGATCATCATCATATCTTGGAAAGCCATTGTGTTTTTAAGGGACTCCCAAGAAAGACATATTGCATAGACTTCCCGTTCTAACGAACTATTCAAAGTTGTTCTAGAGCGTTCTTTTTAACGCTTTCCCAGTGGATTCCACTCTACAGCTTCCATCTAATTTCTGTTTTACCCACTTCCCCCCTTTCCTGAGCGTATGTCCAATCCCCCACCAAATTTGGAGTTTAATATCGTGAATTATTGGGCTCTGGTGCGTTTTTTCACATAGTTTTTTTATTGAAAATAATTTCAGATATTTTCTGAAGACATCGATTAATGAAACTTTTTTTAGATAAAATTTTTGTCCACTGATATGTCTCACACCCACACATAAATAGTGTATTTGCGGTCTGTATAAAAATTTGTGTGAATATCTTGTGTGTTAATTTGTTACGTGATTTTTATCATGAAAAAGATGTTATGATTATATAAAATGGTTGAGTTACCTTTTTCACATAATAAGTTTACTACTTATTTGCATTTAAGGAACTTTGATAATGTTTGTAGTTGACTGAAATTTTGTTGGCCAGATTCGTTAACCTATTTTGGAAATTTGATTTAAAACATTTATATTACGCATTGAATGAACAGATTAATCAAAATAATCTTGGATAATGAAATAATATTATTTATAATCAATGATTTAGATCCTCAAATATTTGTTTAAACCAAGAACAAATTTTACGAGTAAAGGTGGGGGTTCAATATCAGTGCAAAACCGTTCGTTGTCAATATTTATTTTAATTTTTTCTTGCATAGCATTTCTCACTCTTTATAAATGAATATCGTCGTTTTCCTTATACCAAACAGTTGATTATATTATGAACTTCCTGTTCTGCACAAAGACTCATTATAGTCCAAAATAGACTAGAGAGGAAAACGAATTAGGCTGAGAAGATTTGAATAAATAAAGTAAATTAATTTTCCTAATAAGCATAAGATATTTCATTATTTTTAATTATTAAAAATTGAGTCAACACTGATTTTGTGTTGAAACTTCAACATTGTGTGTATATAACCAACATTAATTTTATGTGAACTGTTTTAACACTTAGTTTTAACACAAGTTTGTAACATTTCCTAATATTGACCGCACAAACAAAAAAAAAACAACAAAATTGTGTTGATTTGACCACAAAACATTTTACTGTTTTTACAGCAGCATCGAATTAATTTTTTTTCGAGCTTTCGTATTGACAAATATGTGAGGCTCGTCAAACAGGATTGACACCAGTTAAAACATGAAAAATTCGATCGTTTTACTAAACTTAAAGTTCATTGTAATAAATCGACTTTGACAATAAAGCTGTCACAGATATATTATATGTGTCTGTAATGGATGGCATATCTTCATTTGTTACACTTTTGTAACAACATATTATTTGTTAATTTATTAAAGTGTTATGTTGAGCGCATACAACACAAAATAGATAGATATATATATTTAGTAGAAAAGTAAAAAGGAAATGAATGAAGGATAATATATAAAGGTATTATAAATGTTCATTTTGTATTTATTTGATTGTTCGACTTTATGTTACATTATTTTATTAAAATAGAATGTCTTTCTAATACGGCATTTTTATTATTATAGACATTACATTCTAAACCAGGATAGATAGATAATTTTGGAAACCAAATAAAAATTACTGCTGGATTGAATCCAGTAGAAATGGAAGAGAATATAACAAAAATAATTTACGGACGATCTGAGGTCCGAAAGTACTAGGGGATGGGTTTTTAAGGGTAAAACACGGTTTATCTATGGAAAAAAAAACAAAACTACAACACCTATGGAAAAACTGTATTAACACTTAATAATTAGGGTGTTTTTTCGATATTTATTCAAAATAAGGTGAAAAATAAATATTTTAAATAAGAATAATTACAGTATATTTGGAAGATAAAAAGATAAGTATTCACCAAATTTCGTGAAAACAAATTTGCTTTTGAAAGAGATCGAAGTTATTTCAATATTACACAGAAATTTTGAGGTGAAAAAAGTTTAAATACAACAGTTGTAGATTTTTTTATTATCTACAACTTTGGTCTATAACTTGTTTCCATAGGACTTAGTAGTTTGGCCGGAAATCGAGATAAACTGTATTTTACCCTTAAAAACTTTTCTCTACCCCAGATCGCTCGTAAATTATTTTTACATTCATTTTTGATATTTTCGATTTTTAAAGACTTCTATTCTGATATATTATGTAAAGCCTAAAAAAAATTGAGAAATTGTATGATCTAACATCCATGTAAACGTCTTTGAAAAGTTTTTTTGCAGTTTTACTTAATTATCTAAAATCAATTTTTGAACAAAAAAATTTCGAGGTACTATACCAATATTTTGTTTGTGTGTCAATATTATCTGACTTTACAAACTTTCGACAAAAACTGATATACTCTGAAATATACATTACCTATATGTCGAGTATTTAAACTATAGATTAAATAATATATTTTTTGCATATATTTTGTATGTCGAGAATAAAATTGTCGAGTATAACTACTAAATGTTGATAAGGTATATCAAAATATTAATGATTTATAAACGTCACATCATGATCATGATTGCTAATGAAATAGTTAAAACATTGATACTAAACTTTGCCGAGTATCTCAACAATTAACACTCTTCGTTGTTATTTCCACTCGTTTCTTTAATTATTTTTCGTCTAATAATAGCGCGTTGTACATATACTCTATGTAATTCACAGGAAATCAAAAGTTTTAATGGACTAAACTAATGTTATATAATAATAATTATAATAATTTATATTTATATATAAATAAACAAGATACAACAGCAAGCATACACAGGTAGTTTTAAATTAAAATTACCTTTGTTAAACAATTCAACATCTGCTACACATTACCGTGTTACATTCATATGAGAAACGGTACACAGTCACACCGACATTGTTGAAATATTCATATGTTGTTTTAATGTACATTTATTACTTGCTATAAGGTCTTCCAATATTTTTCCAAAAAAGGAAAAAAAAAACTAAAAATTATTTAAAAAAAATAATACAATTTTACCACAGAACAAAATTAATTTTTTAATATGTCAGAGTATATTAATTTTAGTCTAATGTTTGTAATACTTCCTAATATTGACCGCACAAACAAAATTTTGGTATTTGTATTCATAGATTAGACTATTTCCTGTCTGTCAATACTTTCGTTCGCCTGTCATCAAGAAAAATTCATAAACGAAAACATATAACGATCCGCAATTTTGATGATGTATTCTAGACCTTAAAAGTAAGACTAAATTCATAAATGAGTAAAATTAGTTTTTTGAGTCCAATGAATACTTTTTTTAAAGCATACGATTGAAGTAAAATTCGCCATTTTAAATGCCAAATGATGGAACCCAGTTATAGTAAATAAAATTGAAAATTAGAACGAATAATGTAATTTCATTTATATTTCACGCAAGGTAATATTTACGTTTTTCATAGACGGATTATACACAGAAAAACTTTCGTTGACTTGCCTATTATTCATACGATGAACATTAGAACGAGTAACTTTTATTCAACGTAAGCTTTAAATTCTATATAATAATACAGTGTATGTATGCATTTTAATTTAGCCTTTATTTAATTTTCCTCTAAAATTATTTTCTAACTTTAAGTCTGAGAGGTTTATTATTATTGCATGTTTATAATTACTTCTTTTGAAAAGCAACAGAGGGAGTAAAAAGAAAATAAAAAGTGAATTTTTTTAAGTTCTTTGTTTCGATTTAATTCTGTTCCTATTTCATATCTAATAGGGTAAAACATGTTTTGGGAAAATTCCGCTTAGAGTTATCTGTTTGGTCGCCAGTTTTTCAAAATTGCGACCACATTTTATAGCTTTCTTTTAAAATCTGGATATATCTAAATGTGAAAATATTTCAAACAACCTACAATTTAGTAAAAAGTTTTCCTTCCTTCGATGTTAACAAATGCTATGGTCAAAAATAATGCCTAGCGTATTGCCACGCAGTTCTCTTGTCCAGTCGACATGCGTTTGTATTTATTTTGTGTTTTGTTCTTGTTTTTTGGGTTTTAATTGCTAGACTCTTGACTTTATTGGCAAAACAATGGACGTGTGTCGCAAAAACCTGCGTTTCAGGCACTGTGCCAAGCGTGTCGCAACAAAGACACGCTAGAAGCATTACGTAGCGTCATGTCGTTAATCTGCGCTGATCTATTCATTTGTGTATGTTACAAAATATCGCGCTGTCCCACATGTGCCGCAAATCCGGCAGGTCTAAATTATTACAATTTGAAATTTTCTAGGTTAGAGCTTTAATAATTATAATTATAAATGCAAGAATTGGCAACATATAATAGCTCAGTTTCCCTATATAATTGATACTAGGAACAAAATTCAATACACAAATCGCACATCTCAAAATTACGATTTTATTTTTTGGCTCCCTTTTATTAAGGCTATTATAACTTGTAAAAAAATTGGTTAAGATAAGTTGATACTTTTATCGTATTTTGTTACATAACATATCCTGTGGATGGAACATTTCATATCCCACTATACTAAATAAAACATCTAAAGGAAATTACTTGCCCATATAGTGACAAAGTTCGTGGAAATTTACTATTATATAAATACTGCTCACAAATTGTTTGTCGCATTGATTAAAATATTCCTCGACAATATTTTTTATAAGAAAAACTAACTGCATTTATCTGGATGAGATAAAAATATGAACAGTTATCGTTAAATTAAAATTTTTATTGACATCGATTCATAAAATAATGCAATTTTCTTGTTTTTATAATTTCTATACAAAACTGTACCATACTATTTATTATGTGTATTTTAGAACTAAAAGTTTTCATCCAATTGAACTAATTGTGAATACTAGCGGGAAATCATTTCATTGAAAGTTCGACTGGCACATAAAATGATATGCATATTATATAATAATACTTATTATATATACAATTCAAAATAATGTAATTTAAACAAATTGTTATGCTATTGACTCAAATTGAATGAAAAAAATCATAATTTAATTAAACATAAGGTATTCATTTAAATGGAGAATAGGCCGTCAAATATTTGAATACTCCTAAGTCCTTCCAATTTCATTTTTGACAAAATTTGGTATCTCTTATCATTTGGCCCTTATTATTACATATAATCCTTAATTTTTGTACTTCTACTACCAATCACCTTTTTTTAATAGCGAGATTAATACTGCATTCCTCTTCCAGTCATAAACCACATTCTTACACCTTTTTCAAAACCTATGTTTTTTTTATTTAACTACCAAAATATTCACTAGAAATAGTTCAATTGGAAAAACAATGTTTGCCGGGTCAGCTAATAATACATCGTTTATTTTCGCATTGTTATTTGATAATTTTATAACACAAAATACAAAATAAAATAACAATTTTTTCTAAATGTTAATATATAGATTGCCTTCTATATCAGAAAGCTAATTATTATTGGAAATCAAAAATATTTTTCTAACAACGACATTACGGTTTTGTTAAAACTAAAGCAAAGGTATTCGTGTAAGATAATAATGAGTATATTTTATTTTTTTTTGTTTATAATACAATACATTTAATGTAATACAAGCACACGAGTTTTGGATTGCTACGGGTTGTACAATACGGGCACCCAGATAAACTGCTGAAAAGGAAAGGTACTACGTGAAATGGACAATAGAGTTGTTCATTTATAATCAATTTACTACATTTCAAATCAAAATGTGAAACTGAGCTCATATTTGGATGTGATACCGTACCAAACTTTAAAATTCAATTATCATTGATTCAAGAACAAAGAAGTTACAATCAATCGATTATTATATATCCATCTCATTCTTGAAAACGTGGTATAATATGTAATTGATATGGAGGCAGTAATATTTGACAACATAAGCTTATCTTCTTAGGAATTTTGTCCATATCTTTCTTATTATTAAATATTTATTAAGAAATATAACTATAGATCTATGCCCATGAAGTATAGAAGCTTCAATTGAAGTAATTAAAAATTTAGTAAATGTATATAATATAATTATATTGTGTCAAAATATATTTTTACAATGCTATATTACCATATGCTTTTTAAATATGTATAAAAACAGTATGGGATTCTTATAATTTATAACAAAAGTGTTAATCGGATACTTTTTTTCGTCTAGATGCTATCCGTCTAAGGCACGCAGATCAAAAAAATAAAGTGATATTATACAATAATGAAAGAATAAATTAATAATTTATACAAGTGAAAATAATAACTATGAAGAGTATTATTTGTTTAAATATTCGACATTTGGTAGATAATCAATGTTCGAACTATTTGCAAATAATACAAGAACTACGTAGCTCATATCATTTTTTTTTTCTTTTATATTGCAATTGTGAATCAATTTCAGGACTCAGACAAATTGAGTCAATAATAATCATTGTGAGTGACATTTCTTTTCTAAAAAAATGAACATTGATATTCAAATATAAACAATAAAGAACGATGTATCGATGAAATATGATTTCAACATCGATGTTTTGTCCAATCGTTTACATCTCTAGCCACTACCAGAGAATAATTCAATTTTATGTTTGAAAGATACTTTAAACACAAATTTTCAAGCTTCCTGGAATATCTACTGAAAATTGTCAACCAATTCTCCTACTTTCAAGTCAGAATCAGAATGTTTAAATGTAAATAAGTAAATTGAATTATATTATCTATGAATTATACAATATATAATATAATATACTCTTCCTAATATTCATACATTGATGACACCACTAATGTAGTATCATTATAGCAATATTTAAACACAAATTCAATTAATTTAATTGAATTATAATAATACGCATTGCTAATACGAAGTGTCTCCATAATGCCGGCAACGGCAAAATTACCGATATTAATTCAGCTGTGGTTAAATATCTGCTTAACTATGAAGAAAAATACAAAATATTGATTGTGATTTTTAAATTTTTTATATCTGTTCAATAACTAACTTGTTATTTGTGTTATATTAAATATGTGTTATTCCATTCACGATCATCTTGTGTAATCCTATACTGCTATACTGTCATACGCGGGTATTGTTATCCTAAATGCTGGTAATTTGATATTAACATTTTTTTGGTATTAACATTCTAACAACACTTTTCCAAAACAAGTACTAGAGACATTAAATGTAAAGTGCTCTGTATTTATAGCACAGAATACTTAAATCAATTTGATCACTGGAACAATACCATATTAATCAAGAGGTGAGTTATAAATATCGAAAACAAATAAATCCAGTTTTTTAATAATTTAAACATTCTTTATATTATCATTATAGATTTTATACAAAATTAAAGCAATCATCTAATATTTATTGAAAATATATTTCTTGTAAATCACTATTTTTTCGACAAGTTCTTCAAAATGTTAAATCCAATTTTAAATTTAATGTTGAAAAATGATTGTTTTGTGAGTAATTATCGTTGGTAATATCAAAGAAGTATCAAATGTATTTGGGTTAAAAATTACTTGAAACTGTTCGTTATTGGTGTCGGCCACGGAGACAGTTCCATTACTAATATACAAACCTACAGATTATATTTATATAGCAGAGATAGTATTATTACCTTCTATCTACTGTTACCAATACAATATGATCGTGTAGTATAATTATGACTTAATAGTTGCGTTAATTGCAATTTAATTACATTAAATTATAGGAAATATAAAACCATATAGCGAAGCTGTTCTTGAGCGATATGGATAATCTATCCATAACATCTATATTGTGTGGCAGTTTGGGTATATAATATCATCTATAGAAATTATAATATATTATTAATATTATTATAATAATACATTCACCAATATATTTATATATCCGTTTGTTTTCATTTTATATTTACCGATAAAATGCATTTTGTGTGGGTAAATTTTGATACTGGAAATTTATTTGATTGTTGATTGTGTCTGACAAATATTAAGTATAAATATTCCATTATGAATATCATTATTCAATTCAATTCAATTTTTTATTAATTACTTTTTTTTAACAATAGATAATTGTACAGAATAAGTCAAGAAATAGAATGGGGCATATGAAGGGAAAGAGAAGGTATGCAGTTATCACTGACTTTATATGGAACTATCCAAGTATTCACTTTTTGCAAACCAAATGGAAAACTATAGAAACTGCCATCCAATACAAATGATGAAATGCATTCCTAATATCACTGAGGAAGTGATTCGGTTTACGATGTGGAATACATTTAATACTTAGATGAAGTGCATTGAAATAAAAGATATAAAACCTGTAAAATTACAGCACTCAAAAATGAACAGTTTCTCAGTTCAATCGACGCAAAAACCAAAGACTAACTCGTTTATCAATATAAATGAAATAAACATAATTAAAATAGAAATTGACTATTAATTATCGATTCAACTTAGAAGTCAAATCTGTAGGGAGAAATATCTTTACAGAATAAATATAAATATGAATAAGTATATACATCGTGTCTAAGGCACATTGCAAAAAAATTTTAATATAATTACATTATAATTATACATTCATGAATATATTTATGTCTGTCAGTTTAATTTATCTCCACCGATATAATGCATTTTTAGTAAGTAAATTTTGATACTTAAAATATATTTAGGTTATTGATTATGCTCTAAAAACAGAGCAATAAGCAACAAAGATGTTCAGGCATCTACCTAAAACTGTCGAGCTACTTTGAAACGCAAATATTTGTCAAAATTTTTCACTCGCCTTGGAAAAATCACCCCCATTACAAGAATTTCCCACTGGGAAGTTAATAATAGCAAATTTTTAATGCATAATAGCAATTATTGTAAACAAGTAATGTAATAATTGAAAACCATTAGTAGATATTGTAATAGTAGTTAAGTTTCTAACAAATAATAATATGGAACATAGAACAATATTGTTCAATTTAGTATCAATCATAGACTATTAAAATATGTATGTTTTGTTTTATCCTGAAACACTTATCTGAAATAGTGAAAAAGTGAAATATTTAGAAGTTTTAATCTAGAAATTCTACAACCGTAAATGTCTAAATGATGTGATCATTTTGTGTTGTATTAGTTGAAGATTTTCACTAAAAAATTGTGAATTATGTACATGTAGTTTTGAGATTTTCGGCATAAGGATATCATAAGATAAGATATTAATATTTCAGACCCATTCCATGCGATATCACTAGCCAGTAAATCGTAAAAGTTGGTCAAACTCATAAAAATGATTTCTTGCAGAGGTCATACTTTTGACTTCCTTTGGAAAGCAGAAGAAAACTTATTGCGAAGGTAATAAAAAGACAATTTAAATAAGTATGTCGAAATTACCTGAAGCACCTATGTTTGCATTTTATTTTGACCAATGAATGCACTTAGCCATTGATAAAGAGCAATTTATATCACAATCTAGATATTATAATACAATATTAATTCGAAATTCGTAAGCTGTGCTGTCCACGCCTCATCTCAGTTGAGTGCATGAAGAAATAATTCACAGCGAAATGTTGAGATTAAAATTTGTTTTCAATTTTATTCTGTACTGATTTTTTAAGAGATGTTTACATAATTGGAGTAATTGAACTCGATATAAGGACTTCAAAATGGAGATACATACGAGTTTATAAATTATTATCCATCATACCAAGGTGGAACTTTTAATATAGTTGAGCTAAAAATGTAAGTATCGGTACCGTGAAGATCGAAACGGCATCTGTAGACAATAACTTTTCATGCGCTATGCAATGTAAGAATGATATAGTATAATATTGAAAATAATAAAATAATTAATTCACAGTATACTAAAAGGGGAACTTCAACCGCGTTCCTGATACCTAGATATTTAAGTTCTGTGAAACCTCTTTTAGAACACTCCATCACCTTAAGCTACGGATGCCTTTTAGCACAAGGTGACAATTTCATTAAGATTACATTGTTGGTGGCTCCGAATACTTTGTTCTTATCCAAGCAAGGATAATTGGTGTGGTAAACCAACCGCCCGTTTTTTTTTTCTTATTATTATAATTGATCAAACCGCCGATGCCTGGATTCGTAACTGCAGCCTTCAGTATAAGATGTGAAATAGTAACACTGATATATGTAAAACAACATAATTATAAGTAGCTTTTTTATATGCTATTTGTTTGATGGTATTAATTTATTTTCTAGACTGCTTAAAACTTTAACTTCCTATCGAAATCGTAAAATTTCCATTTACTTCTTTAAAATTAACGACTCGACACCTAAAATTTATATGCGTGTTAATAGGATTTACATCATGTTAAGAACTAATGTTTAATATTACGTATTTGACCACTCGCGTCGTGACAATCGATTGTGCTTCTTCTTCCGTATTGTTTGCACAGAGCTGATAAAGAACATACTTTATAAAACATGCTGATTTAATGTTAATAGTATTCAGACGTCACACTTTTGTAAGTTTACGGTCAATTTGATGTACCTTATAACACCATTAACATTAAGTGCCACCAATACACATACAATTATTATTACATACCTCTTATTACGTACAAGATCATACGATGGGTAATAACAATATTCTAACATTGGTTGGTAGAACTGACAGTATATAATTTCATAAGTGAAAATCTATTGTGAATATAGTGACAGTTGTAATATATTTTGGTGTATGACATGTAGGTTATAAATTTGTACTTCATATGTAATAATCACTTTCAAGTGACACCCATTATTATAGTTATGAGAAATTGGAAGGTTGACTAACAATGAATTTGGTTATATTACATTTCCTTCCATATTTGAAGCTTGACTCATTACCATAACCGAAAAGTACAATTACTTTGATTCAAAAAACTTATAAACGCTCAAAGATTATTTTTCGAAATTTTCTCTCAAAACAGAATTTTATATGTAGTTTATATGGAAATTATTCTTTCAATATTTCCGAAACCGATTTCGATTGTCAACCTATTATATGAAGAACGAAAATGTAAAAAACAATTTTATTTTAACAAAAAACTAATGCTCAAAGCATGATTTATAGCCAAGATCATTTTTCCAACCAATTTATATTTTGATCATACCATTTGCGGGATTATTGAAATTATTACTTACCTTTTGGAATGGAAGTAATGTGGTTGAAATAATCATAGCTCTACACCTATGGAATATTAAATTTTCCCGGAAAATGGCAAAATGTCTTGGGTAGGTAGTAACTACACATATGTATTGACCCAGCATCAAGCTTTAGCCGTAAATACAAAAAATAGAAAACAAATTTTTAATTTAATGAATATTTTACAGACGACAGGTGGCCTAGACGGAGTTCTAAAAAAATTGGTTACAATTTCTTACCTTGTTCTACTATTGAATTCTTGAAAAAATTAGAAATTTGGCAAAATTTTTCAAGCAAATATTTTTCACAAATATGTTTTATTTGTGAGAGGCATAGGAAATTCTTACAAGTTTTTCGTTTCGAGACTCGATATTAAGATCACGTAAAGTTTGATTTTTACAACTTTAGAAATAAATATTATGGCAAATATCTAGGAAATCTGCGCAAATTATTAGATGACATTATTTATTTTGTTTTACTAATGGAAATTTTTAACCTTGTCTACTCTTCACTTTAAATATTTTAAAATTACGATTGCACTTTTGACTTAAAAAATGATAATCGAGTACTGAATATTCTCTTATTTTGGAAATATATAGGAAAAGAAGGTAAGATTATTGTGTATGAAGAATCTGTGGGTAAAACAGTTTCCAAATTTTCACACGAATGAACTATTTTGTGTTTATTCATAATAGTTGTTCTTATTCAATTTATAACTGTGGTAACAATTTGTCCCATTTATTACAATTTAAACTATTAACAAATATAAATTTTATTAACTTGAATGGTGTACATACATTATAAATAGAATGCTTACATAATACGTTCATTTTCTAGGAATGCATAAATGGTTTTCGATTGAAATATCCACACATATATAATAACAACATCAAATTACAAGTGCTTAAAGTATCTACTTGGTTATTGAAATGTGAAGTTGATTTCCTTCCTCCATATATATTATATGCAATAATAATTATTTTATGATTTGTAATAGCTACACACATATGAAATGTTATTGATTGATATTTGTTGATGTATTTATAGATTTCGACAAGACCTTTGAACAAATTTTGAACTTTATGTTGAATAATAATTAGTTATTTTATAAAGTAAACGTAATTACCATTTCAAATGCATTAATAAAATATATTTAGTTTTATATAATCCTTGAATTCCTTTAATAACGACATGTGAAGAAAAGTCTGGACATTTAAGTTAAAATAAATTAACAAATAAAATCTGGGTGACTATATTCTTGCTTTAGCTGTTGAGATTACATTTTCTATTTAATTCATTATTTATTCGAATTAATAATTTTAATTTATTTATTAAACACTACATAAAACATGTTACATAACGACATGGTGGTTTTGCTTCTAATGCGTCAAAGTTTCTTGGACCATCAACAGAAGTCTCGTCAATTGTTTATTTGAAAAAAAAAAAAATTTTGAATAAAATACATTTAATTAATGATCACAAAAATGATCAATTTCATTTTTGTGTTTTGCTATTAGTTTATTAACGGGGAGAATATTTCTGATAGAGACCTCTTTTATAAACACAAGTTTCGCCCCAAAATAGAAACAGCATGTCGAAGAGTTTTCGTAAGAAAAATTATTATTTTTTAAGTAAATATCGAAATTGGATTTTCTACTTAGATTTATTTTTTTCGCAAAATCTCTTCAGCGTGTCCTCCATATTCATGTCAAGAATATGCATACCAAATTTCATTATATCGGGATAAGTATTTTTTGAGTTGCATGATATTTGCGAAAATACTTGTGTATTTCTGGAAATTGTATACATTTATTATTATAAAATGTTTCAGCCAGATTTCACTTCATGTTTCAATCCAAATACAAGATTACCTATAAGTTTAATACTTTTATTTTCAAAATATATTAGTTTATAAGTGTACTATTGGCTTTAAAGCATTATTTACTGAACACAGTTTAAATAAAATAACTAAAAAGGCAAAAACATATGAGTCTACCTTGAGTAGAAATTCTACATACAAACATCTATAAGGATATCCCGGAAGTAAATTCATTTTAATTTTTATTCAAGGTTTAACCAAGTATGTACAAAACCAGTAGGTACTAAATTTATTCAAATACAGAGGGCTATCTCATACAGTTTCGCCACGTTAAGTACAGGTCCAAATACAGGGAAATAAATAAACATTTAAATAGCACATGAAGGCTTAATCAAGATTGTTTTATTTCACTCATCGCCACGACAAACATATTTCACACGACGTAAACACCTAAGCCCACGCGCTATCAAGTGTCAATATAAAAGATCTTACACTTAACCATTTACTTTACTTATGTACCAACAGATGATATTAGTGTATAAGCTCCTGTTCACATTATTATTGAATCTTTTGAGTTCAGAACTATATTCTGTAGCATGAAATGATATGAATTAATAACTTTAGACTATAATTTCCATTCTAATTATGTTTGTTTTGTTCTATGTTACAGGTTTTTACTCCAAATGAGAGAGTGAGTAGATATATATGTGAGTTGATGGCATGACGTTGTACTATTATGGAACACTGCTACCATTCTTATATGCAATAGCAAACAAGTAAGCATTTTTTTCATTGCTAGTACATATTTTCTATTTATAAGGTGTTCTAAAAGAATATTATAATGTATCTTTGTATTATTACGTATCCGCTAATCAAGTATCTCTGCGCTATCTAGAGTTTAATTTTTTAATCACTGGTTGCACGAAAATCTTACTACCATATACAATTGAGTGGTAAATATGAAATATTTATAATAAAACAGTAAACTTTTATAACCAAATTTGAGTTATTTTTTGCCATGATGCACAGGGAGGCAAATTCAGGGTCAGAAAAAATTAGATAGTACAAAAAAGAATTTTTTCCGCGTTATAGAAAATGCTTTGAAAACTGCCATAATGTTAAAAATTACTAATTATAATAAATAAAATAAATTTTTTCATCATCAAGAGTATGATCAGAATTATAAATATTGCAGTTTCTTCAACAGCATTGTGACAAAGTTTAGTGATAAATGATTATTTAAGAATTATTTCAATTCATAATTTTTATATATATATATATATATATATATATATATATATATATATATATATATATATATATATATATATATATATATATATATATATATATATATATATATATATATGTATATATAAACTTTCTTTATTGATTTTCATCCAATTTGGATGAAAAAGGCTATCATTAGATGTCGGCGTTTTAGACCATGTCTAACCATTTCCATATGATGTATTCTTGTAAGCCCCACATAACTTTCGAAGGGATATATCGATCGAATTGGTTTTTGGGGCATTCTTGAATATTCTAAAAGATTTCAGCCAATTGCTGAAAGACCTAATTAAAAATGGTATTATATAGAAACTTGACTTATTTTATGTAAAAGTTTGGTAATTAGGCACCGTTTTGCTTAGTGCCCAAGGTTAAATCCAGCTCTGAGTTTGAATTGAATATTGCATTTTTTTCTGAAACAAGCCGTATAAAATAATAAAATAATCCATATTTTATCTTCACTGAAAGTAATAATGTATAAATAAACAGAGTGGATAAGCTGTGTAAAATAATCCCTGAAAGTTAATGATACATGATACATGATACAATATATATTTTTTTTTTCAAAATTATATACAGTTTTATTAAATTATTATTTCTTGTTTGTAATCATTCATTGTTTATTATTACCAATACGATTTTTTCGACCCATTTATTTCTGTTCCGTATGTATTTTAACTTCGACAAAATCCAGTAACTACTAGAAACTACTATGAGTCATTGATTGTTCCTGGTATATTTGCCCCGAATACAAAATTTTTTATGTATGTCGACATATTGGCTAGTCCCGAACAACATTAATTTCGTGTCCGCTTGTATACCGCTTTAGTAGTCTCTGTAGGTCTGACATAGCCGTTTAGACGAACGAGTATAATTTCGAAAGTTCTTAACTAGTATTTACGAAACTACAAAATGAATATTAATAAATTTGTGGTAGACAATACTGGAGGTATTCAGCGCCTTACCGACTAGCTTTGCTCAAGGTGGATTTTTTAAATTATAAAAGTTGAAAAGAAATAGGGTAGAATCCCGCATGGGAGAGATTAACAGTCTAATTATTTTCGCAATCCATAGCTAGATGGTAAAATTCTTATCTTAGTTCACTTTTGTAGACATAGGCCACAGGTAATACGTGGTAAGTCAATAAAAGTAAGCTTAGCTTAGAGCAGTACCATCTACGTATGGGTTCCAAAAATTATTAGACTGCTCACTTCTCCCGTATAGCTATCTTCCCAAATCTAGATGAGCTGCAATGCGTACTTCTCCAAAATAAAATACAAGCAACACTAGGTCGTATATATTGATAATAATTGGCTTAAATGTTGTCTAATTTCCAAAACTTCCAAAAGTATAGCCGTCCATGGTGACTGACACCTTCCTATATCATTTATAAATGAATCCTTTTCAAAACAAGATTTTGAAAACAAAGCATGACCGTCACAACAAAATTAATGATTTTACAAACTTTCTTAAACAATATTGTTGTCTATTTCGCTTAATGAAACGAAACAATTTAATAAAGTGAAACGACATTATTTTTAATTGAAATTTATATAATTAAAAAAAATAATAGTAAAGTTTTTGTTTACAAACTAATCATTAAACTTCTTCATATAATATAATGAAATAAATGATGTTTGAAATGTAAACTTTTACACTTATTATATTCCAAAGTTTTATATTGGATGTACAAAGCAAAAAACTAGGATACCAGAATAAAACCCAAAAAGTGTAGTACGCGGGCTTAAGGTGGACTTAAGGTAAAATTATTTTAATAAATTTCCGATTCAAAAATTCTGAAAAGTAAGCCGTGTTCTTTTTCGTAGCCCGTACAATTTTCAATTGTGACAATATGCTTTCACTTGACGGATATTCAATTTTTGTTTGCTGCTGTAATGGGAAGTCCTTCCAAAGAAAACTAATTGTGGACGAAACCTACCTAAAGAAGCTCGGCAGTCATTTTCTGAAAATAGATACTTCGCTTTTTTTTAGTGTCGGGCTAAATCCAAAAACGAAAACTGCTTTATTCTTTGAATTTTTGAAGAAGAAAAAGTTATTACATAAATCAAAATTAAGTTACATTCATATTTTTTATCGATCATTATTTATTTATTTATAATCCCGAAATGGCACCCCAGTGTCTCAGAACAACGATGGTATTAGGAAAAACATGTGAACATAACAACTAACAGAATAAATTAATTAGATACTTGCCAGTAACCTCAGTATCAAATATACAGTATTAAATATACATTCCACAGAGTTATAAATACTAATAAAATAATTAATAATGTATTATATGTATTCAATTATTTTTGGATTCAGCCTTAACCTAGGCATATTTCAACATTAAATTTTTATGTAAAAAAGAGCAGGTTCCTTTTGAAACTTTTTTCGATTTATTATAGTGCTCGTTTGTACATCCTGTACTCATGATAATAATAATATGTCAATTTTCTATCCATAGTTTTATTATTTCTTTGCTGATCATTTTAAATATTAATCTTTCAATATTGTCTGACTTTATATTGTTTATATTGATAAAAGTAATGACATTTTAATAACTCGATACATTCAAGATTCAATTATGAAATATTACTTTCTTAAATTAGTTTTAATGTTGACGTGTTGAAAATTTTTTCATAATTATGAGTAACAACAAGTTTTTGCACACGACACACGAAATGGTATAAAAGCGAATAAAGCTCATAATAATCTCATTGTCTTTTTTCATTCATACTTTGAATGTTCTAGAACAGACAGTCTCCTATATTCATAGGTTTTGACAAATGGTCGCCTATTGAATATACTAGATCAAATTGTCATTTACATTCATAAGTTTTGACCTGCATTCGCTTATTGAAATGTACTAGAATAGTAAATCTAATTGATGTCTTTTATATTCATATGTTTTGGCATACGTTTGCTTATTGAATATACTAGAATAGTACTTATTATTTAAAAACTAAATGTATTCAAAATTTTATAACGTAAAGTAAATAAACTTCATAATTTTGGAACTTATAATTTATATATGTATTTATTCCTGCATATCAAATCAATGCTAATGATTAGTTCAAACATTGCTGGTTAAACTTAATGTCGGATATCCAAACCATTAATCCTGTTAGTTGTTTTCTTTATTTTGATAATTAATAATATTGAAATAAGATGTTTATTTGATGTAATTTAAGTTTGTTTTTCATATTTCTAAAAGAAACAAATAACTAAGCAAGATTAGAATATCATTTTCAAGGATGTGTTTATAATTAAACAGCGTCCTAGAAAATAATAATTAAATACGATATTTTGTTTAATATCGAGGTGATTGGTTATAAACACTTTTCAAGTAAACAATAATTAATCAATACGTCATCTTGTAATATTATAATATTGTAGACGATTTATTATAATATTTAACACGAAATAGTCGAGTGGAATTAGTCTATATACACGCAAAATAAATAAATTCAGTTCTTGTAAATGGATTTGACTGAATTTTTTGATGTTGAATTTCTGATATTATATAATAATAAATTTACCAATTGAAAATTGCTACTATTTTGAAAATGGAATTTGTTTTAAGTTTTTATAAAAAAAAATACAAAGTAAATTATAACATAAAATAACATCTAGTTGAATCAAAATTGAAAAACTGACATGTAAAAAACGTCGAATAAAACAAATACAAAAATTTGGAAAAAGTTTATTGAATCTCTCTGAAGTACATTAGAAGCCATTCAAAAAGTCTTATTGTTAGCTCGAAAATTAAAGAAGTTATTAGGAAAATAATCACTTTAACACAATTTAATAGCTTCAAATTAGTATTATATCTCTTTAGTCAATATCTCTTTAAATGATTGTGGCAAAGTATGCTCTGATTCTTTGTGCAAAAAAGGATACTAAAAGTAAACAATTTTGAAGTTTCCAGCTTAAAAAAAATTTCTATTTGTTAAAAAATTTTTTTCTTTCCAAAAATAGTTTAATTTCTTTCACTAATGAAATATTTTACGCAATTGTAATTTAAATGTTTTTTAAATAGCTTAATGATGAAGGAAGTTATCGATGATAAATCAATCAAATTAACCTGCAAAAGGAATAAATATACTGTAGTAAAATTAACGTTTTAATCGTAAAGAAGCTATTGGATAAAAAAAATTAAAAAAGGAAAAATTATTAGTGGAAAACTTTTTTAAAAAAATACTATAAATAATTCAAAAAAACTGTCAAAAATTAAAATCCACTCACTATAACTGGGTTCCGAGGTAAAAACCTAATTTTACTCGAATAAAAATGATTAATTTACTGTTTATTATATAATTATATTATTACAAACAATTTATTGTAATTAAAACGTAAATAATTAATTAATCAAAAAACACAGACAAAATTACAGAAAATTTTAGAATTATTTTTGATTGTTTCCAGGAATATTTGGTTATGTATGTTATAACTATATTTTGTAACGTAGAATATTTTTAATAATTCATTTGAATAGAGTTATTAAATTTATACTAAAAAATAGAAAAAATGTTTTTGGATTATGAATCGTATTGAAGTAATGGAAATTATTATCTTTGCCTTATTTTCACTTTTAAAATTTTTAAAATTACTTTCACTTTCAACTTATAAAGTCGAGTAATGAATAATTATCCTTTTATTTTCGAAATATATTCGGAAAGTAGGTCAGATTATTGTGTATGCAGAAAGTGAGGGTGAAGTTGCAATGCTGTGATATGTTGATCAGTCATGTAGATCATTTTAAATCATTTATGAAGAACACATAAAGAGCCACCAAACTTCTTCTAACTACTTCCTTCATTTTACCAATACATGTCATAAAATTATGGAGCAAAAGCCGGAGGTGTTACGTATTTGCAAAAAAAACAAAATAAATAAATTTATTAGAAACCCTTGAGATCAATTTACTAAATAAAAACTCAAATTTTACAATTTTAAATAATAAAATAGACTTTTATAACTCCCCGCTATTAAAATTGAAATTATAAATATCTTAAAAATATTAATTCTACCCTTAGTTTTGATCCACATAATTCCATCCCTTGATTCACAATAATCTTACCTGCTTTCTCTATATATTTCCAAAATAAAAGGATAAGTCTTCATTACTTGATAATGACTTTATAAGTCGAAAATATACACATAGTTTTAAAAAATTTAAAGTGAAAATTAGTAGTTTTCATTATTTTATAATTAGTTACATGTTTCAAATAAGGTATATTTGATATTTCATTGGTGCTGATATTTCCAGAATATATTCAATAATACGTTCCGGATATTCGATAAAAATTTTCTTATGAATTCGAATATTAAGCTTCATGCAATGTTAATGAATCAGACAACATTGTTTTGATGAAATCATAAAAGTTTCAATATGTTTACAAAATATGTTTAATTTATGGTGGAAGAGCAAATAAATGTATGGTACATAATAACAAACGATATTCTAATAGTCTTAATTGCGCCTCCACCTTTTATTTAAATTTTTTTCCATTCATTAATAGTGAAGCAATATTAAATTATTGAATTTTAGACACCATTCACCAAAATGTTTTTTCATTCGTTTCTATGGTTATGAAATACTAGTTTACCAATCAAATGATATGTGCGTATGTGAATGGTGTATGATTTAACATAGGAAATGTCTCAAAATTTAGTAACCAATTTAAATTATTTAAATTTACAATTAAAAGTAATTATTAATGCAATTTTTTCTATCATTCTTACAATTTTCAACCCAATAGTTTCAATTAAATGTGATTTTTGGTAATTATTCAAAAATTTTTGTTTGACATTTGTTATAAAATTAATATGTAAAAAATTGAAAAAACTATTATTATTTTTTTTATAATTTGAATGTTTTATTTTTCCTTCTTTCGACTTACTATGTACAGTACGAATAAAAAATGTTCTTTATACTTGTACATGTTATCGAACAGTATCTTTAACCTAAGCTACAGTCTCTAGGCTACCATGTCTTACTATTACTACGAATGTACTAAATATGACATGAAATAAAATATTAACTAGAGTAATACAAATAATTTTTATATCGCTGGAAAACCGTAGTAGATTTTAATCCGTCATTTAGCAAAGCATTGCTCCACATTATTTCTCAAGGATTAAATAATTTAAAAAAAAAAAAAATTAGAAAAAAGTCAGTTTAAGGAAGTCAGCATTGCAGAGCAAGAAAAAAAGGAAAAATCAGTAATATATATTCAAGTGGAGTGACGGAAATGACCAGAGCGTTCAACACATCTTTGTGCTTGATATTTAAGACTACGAGATTCTGGATTCGAATCTTGATGCCAATAGCTTTTCAATTATAATCATCGGGACGATTAATTGAATAGTAAATTATTAATTAGTCCTTTTTTGAAATCAGTTATACGTTTTTAAAATTTTGTGTTATTTTTCTGCATCTAATTTATTCTACAATGTATATTTTATAAGACATATTGTCATAACAAAATATTAAACGTAAATGATAACATGTTCTTGTCAGAAGACAAATTACAATTTATATAAAATGTTTTGATATTATTAAATATTCAAAAATAAAAACAAATACAAAAAGGCATTGATTTATTGATGCAATAATTAACTAAAAATAATGTGTTGTTAGTCAAGAGGAATTAATTTTAATTTAAATATGATGTTTAGCAGATTTATAATTTTTCACCATAATCTGCTTTCTTGTTTTTATCGTTCTTATTAATTTATATTCACATCTACCGTTATAAAGTATTTATTATAAGTACTCATTTAAGCTCAAAATTAGGTTCTTACGAATAAAAAGCTTTAGAAAATATACAAAAATATTTTGAATTGGGAAACCTTTTATAAGTTTAGTGTTTTATGGAGCAGCCTAATGTTCCTATGACACAATAATGGTTATATTTATTAAATTTTTTTATCGGAACAGGGGAAAATCAAAAGGGAAAAGATTATACTTATAGCAATTAATGTATATTCATTCGATATTATAGTTCCGATGATGTGCGCTATATTTCATACCGAAAAAATACGAGTCTAAATTTTTTTTCATTCAAATGTATCGTCTTGGATATCAAATCAAATACGTTAATTAGTACAGTTAAAATATAAATATATTTAAGGCATTCACAAAATATTTTATATAAAAAAATTTGTTTAAACGACATAAAATCCTACGGCATTGTTCTCTTCAAAGTAAAAGTAAATATTATTATTCGAATTAGCAGAGATTGAAACTTATACAATATATCTAAGATAAACAATTGATTCTTGAAAAATTTGTAAATTTTGTAGTTATTTTTCTCTATTGCTTAGAATAAATACTTATAAGTAGTTTAGTTTAACTAATTTTGGGTTATCTAAAGTACAAAAATTTCGATTATTCATTTACAAAACTTGAGAATAATCCAGCCTAGGATAAGACATGAAAATGAATTTATATATTTTTCAATATAACGTTTAGTCAGGAAAATAAATGAAAATCAAAAGAAATAGAAAATGATTTACTTGTAGAATCTGATTAATTGAAGAAGTTGAGATTAGAAATTAGTTGATATTTCGGATTAAACAATCCTTTGTTAGAAATCATATCGTTACAAGCCTAGAGTTGTGACAGGGAAACGCCTGAAAATCTCCACAAGCATAACTTTGTTCGAAACCGTGTTTATTTTACCGAAAAATTTGTGTGTGTGTGTTTTTTTTATTAGGAATTCATTAGTTTGAAGTACTTTTCCAAACATAGAATTCTTCTATGAATGTTATATCTTTTTTTCGATGGTTTATTTTCCTGACTAAATATCATTTTCCCATTACTGTTCATCATTAATCATTTCATTTCAATTGTCAATTGTTAACAATGACATATATTTTATTCTGTATCATTTGAATTTTCTTCTCATCAAATTATCTATAGATTTTTCAAGGAGATATAGTATTTATGGAGGAAAATGAATTTTCATTAATTAATCTTTTTTTTTTTTTGCTCTATACATCATTTGTCGCATCTATACTACATACATATGTAAAAGCTGTCAATAAGAAGTGTCTCTGTGATAAATGTGATTGACATTGAATATCGTTAATTTAAGATAAAATTCTTTTTCAACGGAAATGTATGCGTAGATCATTATCATTTTGTTGGGAAGTAGGCTAGTTACCTCAGTAAAAAAAGTAAGTGTGTTTGTGCAATTCATAAATGGAAAGTAGTCCAGGAGATATTAAGATTGAGTATCAGGATTATTAGGATAAATGTTAGGTTTATTATTTTTTACCAAGCTTAACGATAATATAATATTTTAATGTATTATATCCCAATAGACATGACGCAAAGATTTGGAAAATGCTTAGTAGATGACAGTGGGAACGCTACGAAGCATCGCACTAGGAGGAGACCTAGAATATAAAATACATAGAAAGGTTGCATATAAATTATAGACATATAACTTGTAATATATCATTCTCTCACCGACATAATCTTTTACATGTTTGTGTTTGTTTCTTTATCATCACACATTTTCATCGAGTTCATCACAGCTGTATGGTTTTGAAGAAGTTTCACTTCCAAAATTATAAAACTATATACATACCGTAGATTAAGTAAAAATAAACTTCTCAATTAGTATTAATATTTAAACATTTTGATATAATAACAATTTCTGGTAACAAGCATATTATTGAAATGAATAGATTGAAAATAATTAAAAATAACTGGTCAGTAAGACCCGCAAGCGCAATAAATAACCCAATGAGCGCTGAATAAATAACTCATCAAATTTATGGGCGCTGATATGATGATTTTGATGAAACTAGGAATAAATGTTGGAATTTTCTTCAAAATAAAGAGAACGACTTATTTTTTGTTGGTTTAAAAATTTTACATCCAAGTTATTGAAATGCAATAGAGGGTCTTCAGATGTTTTCTTAAAAAGATTTTGTCAGAAGGCATTTTAAAGATTCTGAATTATTTCATTATTTTTCTTAGCTATGAACTCGATGACTGAATCGAATTTAAATTCTATTCATTGTATTTCTCATTAGGTCTATCTATTCTGTTGTAATTTTCAGATTTCTGATACAAATACTTGAAAATTCAAAATGATTATGTTATTCAACAATATTAGCGAAAAATGTAAAAAAAAAAGATCCAAAATTGAAAATATTTAGCTTAAAATATTTATATGAAAAGCGTACACATTTTCTCAGCTTTCATAATCTGGTAAAATAAACTTGTAATTTTCATTTCTTAAGATTTTGTATTTGAAATATCATGTTTATACTATTCGACGATAAACGTGTGAAAAACTAAATAGTTTTTAGAATAATTAATGATATATATTATAATTTATTATGGTGGTGGATTTAATATACGAATAAATAAATATTATTTAGTGAATTTATTTATAATAATATAATAATCTAATCAATATTATTATTGTTAATATTTTCTATGGAGAATTGAATTCAATAGTTATATAGGTACGCATTTTCATTTTAATTCGAAAGTCTATATTGGTTATCCAACTCATAAGGATAATAATATAGGTGTTTATATTATTAGGCAGGTAAATTGAATACATACAGTCAAAACAATATCGTAAAACAAGTTGAGATACATAACTAGCCACTTATTTGTTCAAATTGTAATATTGAAAAGTTGAGTGTGCCTCTTATAATGGGAATTTTCCAAAAATGCAGATGTATCGAGAATTATTCATCCGATTTTGATGAAATTCTTTAAGTACATGCATGATGTCCTTTTACACCAATCATTTTAATTTTGTTGAAATTGATTTTGGTGGATATTGAGTGAAAAATCGTAAAAAAAAAAACTTCCACAAGTATCAAAAACTATATGCGTGGAGAATTCAATTTATTGTTACCATGGATACAAAAATACATTTATGCATTTAACTAATAAAAACAAGTGAATATAACAACTAATAAAGTTAATTGTTTAGATACTCAACATATAATTGAATTTCATTGTTTGGGTTATTTTTAATTAGCATTCATAAAATACTATAAATATCCAGTCTTTACAGTTATATATTTATGCATGTATAATAATAATATGTATTGTAATTACCTGTATGTAGTAATGAGCCAAATTTGACCTTAAATTGTGGATAACATTTTACGAAAGAAAAGTTTTTGAACTTTTCGTTTCCTTTGTTTTGTTTCTTATCTTCTTTTCTATCTTTTACAGTTTAAAGGTTGGCCCAAAGATCTGTTGGACCCATAGAGACCGTTTTTGCCAAAAAAAAAAAATATTTCCAACAAAAGTTATTTATTTCAATATTAACTAGCGTTACAAACTTTAGAATACAATTAATGTACTCTGACATATTATAAAAATAATTGAGTTTTATAATTTTAAGTAAGCGTGGAAGATTCAGAAGTCGTTGTATTTTTTTTTATTCCATAAGTATACATCGCGAGGAAGTTTCGTATGAACTATTGACAGAGTAGCACTTTTTTTATAAAGTGATGTAACACATTGACTCGTCTATATTACTATCCTTTACTCATAAGGATAATAATATAGATTTATAATATATAGACCACACACACATATTTCAATTAATAGCCCATACATTATCGTCCATTTTAACCAATAATAATAATAGTTATAATAATAATAACCGTAATATATTCATTCATTTTAGTTTAATTTAGAAATTAATTATGATGCAATATGTTTAAACAATTGATTTGTTTCATAATTAATAAATAATTTATTATATTTACACAAAATAGAATTTGATATTATTTATTTTATCCTTTAAAATGCGATTGTTATTGTTATTTTATGATAGGGGAATCAATTGAGCTGGAAAATATGTAAATAAAAGCTTTATAAATATACTCGACATATCTATTGAAAATAATTAATTTATTTCAGTTTTTCCGTTCATTTTCCTGTCCGTTATTAATAGAAACATGGTTGTTAATAAGGATGTTACATTATGTTATTATTGAGTACTTTCGGTAGAGAAATGTAGCAAGAATTTTGGCTGAAATAAAAATTTATACAGAAATATTCTTAAATATTCTAAATATGAGTCATAAAAGCCCATTATTAATTTAGTATCTTCAAGATAAAATTAGATATTTATATCCTTGTATTATGTCACTTAAAACACTAGGCTGTCACGATGCGGTGCCGTTTCGGTAAAATTATTTTTTATCTCTATTAGTTCAGTCTATCAACAGTATCTTAATAAGTAAAAAATTTGAATTTGTTTGGTTATGTTTTTTCCCCAGTGTCATACCAGTATTCTTAATGTTAAATACCGATATTACGTCACTAGAATGGTTGACAGCGTTTTTACTTATAAAAAAAGGTTAACATTTTACTTTCATTTGATAACAAGGAATCTTGTTTATTTTACAAAAATATTTATTTAAAATTATGCATTAAAAATACATTAATTCAATAAAAAAAATATAAGATGTGTGTGTAATATACGCCCATACGTGTGTGTAATAATCTTATTACTATTCTGTTTTTGTTTAAATGCAGTGAAATTCACTTTTGAATGATTATGGTCGAACTTCGACCGCTTAAACGCTTTCGATGGGACTAAATATAATTTATAACATGTGCAGATAACAACTTACAGAGTAAATTGTTTGGATACTTGATATATGATTGAATTAAATTATTTGAACTATTTTTAATTAGCAATTATAAAATACTATAAATATCAAGTGTATACAGTTATATATGTATAATTTAACAATAATAATATGTATAATTACCCAAATATTTTGAAAAACTTTTCTCCTATATTTTACAGTTTTAAAGTTAGGTCAAGAATCCATTGGATCTAATTTTCTTTATTCACGAACATTTTTAGTTTAGTATATATCGTACCAAAATTTCAGCTCGCTATCTCTTTTCGTTTTTGAGTTATGATGACGGACAGTCGGAAATGCAATATTAAGGTTCTACGAACACCTATACCAAAATTTTGTTTGTGCAGCCAATATGAGGTAGCGTTATAAATCTTAGACTAAAATTAATATACTCTGATATATTATGTATGATGAGTATAAAAAAAAGTTAAACATGATAATGTTTAAAATTATAACGAACTTGAAATTTATTGAATTCAAAATGTAAACAATTTATTTTTGTATTTTGAAAAACAAACACATCCATTCAAAAATAAAATATAAAATCAATAAATCATAATATTATTTATAATCTTCAATTTTAATTAATTAATAAAAAAAATTTATAAATTTAATGTTTTTTGTTATTATTAAAGTATGTATGTAGAAATGTGTGTATATTTATTGTATTTATTGATGGATGTGTGTATATATATGTATATATATATATATATATATATATATATATATATATATATATATATATATATATATATATATATATATATATATATATATATATATATATATATATATATATATATATATATATATATATATATATATATGTATATAATGTGTAAATTTGATTGAAATATAAATAAAATATTAATTTAATCAAAATATTAATAATTTTTACAAATAAATAAAATTATTTGTTATTCAAACAAAGGTACACATAATAATATATAGATGAGTTAATCTTGTACAACAACAAACAGCTCGATAAAAATATGGTCCAAAGAATTTTGACAATCATAGTGGAAATTTTGAAATGTGGTTCGTATCTACATGCGATTTTTTGTATTATGTTCAGAAATATATTTGAAAAATTTGTGACCTATAATAAGTCGTGAAAAATGCGATAATGCACAAAATTCATTCAAAAATTATTATTATTTTTTTTTTTTTTTTATATTGGTATAATTTCATGTAAATAAGTATGTAAGGATTCTTAGGGGCCACTGATTATAAAAAATAAAACATCTCCAATACCTTAATGGATGTATGAAATAATGCCCATAATTATGTATTTTTGTTTATGATTTTAATGGCCAATTTCAAAATGCTTTCGAAAATGGAATATAAAGTCCATTTTACGTATCCAAAATCTTGCATAGTAGTTAAAAATATATTGAATTTATAATTTTTTAAACTCTGGTATGTAAAATTAACTTGATAATCAATTTTACTTATTTTAAAGCACTTTGAAATACATCGTTAAAAGTCCATACAAATTCGAGTATTGGAAATATTTGTATTGTAATCGTTGACCCAAAATCCTTTTAAAACTTATGTTCATGAAATTCTATCAATTTTTAACGATTAAAAAAATTTCAAATATACTAAACTATATAAAACATAAAACTCAAATATCGATCTGGAATTTATGATTAATTGAGTATTGATTAATGAATAGTTTTTGAGAAATTTGGATTGGGTACTCCTTTTTCTACATAAATCTCACGACACTTAAATTCAATTAAAACTTTTTTATATAACTCGCAACCCTTTTTCGATATATCCTTGTAATTCTTGCACCTGATTTTGATATATACTCCGAGTTTAATAATCAATGAGATTGAAATAATAAAGTATGCAAGTTTTTACCTTATTGGTTGCAATGTAAATTAAAAATTTCGATTAACTGGACTATACAAAATTGATTGTTTATATTCATAATTGATATTATTGATTTTATTTATGAATTTTGAATAGCATAAGAAGGTCGACTAACATAAATTATTTTTCATCCATTAATAATAATAATAATTCTTTGAAATTTCATTATAACAGGAAAATTTAATTTTTTATAACCAAGGAGATAGATGAAAATGAAATATGGAATGGAAAATTCTAAGAATAGATTCTTATAAATTCATTGCAAGGACATAACTAAATCTATTAAGCTTATACTAGTCAAGCTAGCAGAGTAAAAGTATTTAAAATTGAATTTAAATTTGCTCAAAATTAGATACTATATAGGTGTTGCAAAATTAGGTGCTCAATTATTTACGTACACTCTTAAGTAAGACTCATTATGATGCTTTTCTGGAGCACGCGTCAATGAATCAATTTAATCAAAATATCCAAAAAATTATGTATTGAAGGCATTCCATAAAAGCACCTCAAATGCTAATCTAAATTGAGTAATTATATTATATTAATATAGTTTTAATTCCTCTGCGCTATCAACGTTGCTCTGCCATCACGGCAGCAGTGCATTTTAATTACAAAAATTTCAAAAACTTGAGTATACTGTTTTATTTCGCCTCACCAAATTTTGAGTTTATTTAAATTCTAATTTTAACACTTTTGTCAGTTATTTCAAGATGTTACTGCTAGCTTGGCACTTGTTTTAAGCAGTGATTCATCTTAGTGAACCTCGGTTCCACTGTCCCTCATGGTAAGGAGACTTATTTAAAAATTATGCCTGAATGACTTAGTTATCGTTTGAAATTATAAATGATTTTTACAGTAATTTCGTAACTAAACGCAGTTCAACTCTAACGAATTTTCCCTACTTTTAGTTTGCTTGCGGCTGTACTAATGCGTACCTAGGCATACTTTTCGAAAAATAAATTAAACAAATTATTCATTATAATATTGTTATTATTGTTATTTTAATATTTTGTTGAAGAAAACCTTGTTTGCGGTCGTTTAATTGTATCGTCTTTTATTATATATATGCGTTACACACGTGAATACAAATACAAGTATTGTGGCTTTATAAAACGGTTTAGTTGACAGAGTGTTCCATACGAATATGAATAGAAAAATAGTGAAATAATTCGTATTGGTAGTCACTGAACACCTTTAACAGGTCTTGTTATCGGTAATAGTAATTTTCCCCATATTTTAAAATAAAAGAAGAAACATGTTTAATTTACCAAACAATTAAAATTATTATTATTTTCTGGTTAAATTTCCAATCTGGAATGTTTACTAAAAATTCGTTCTGAAGTCCATAATGGTTTTTGAAAATTTATCTATCTGTTTATTCATCTGTCGGTATTGAAGATATCTTTCAAAACAAAAGAGTAACGATCACTAAATTTTTTATTTCAGAAATTCGATAAAATCGACCTACCGGGTGGCTTAATCGGTGGTAATTATATTTTTTAAAAAGTACAAAGAGTTACAAACATACAATAAAAAATTAAGAATTAAATGAAAACAAATTGCAAAATAAAACTAATTAATTCAGTTGGATAGGTCTATAACTTTTGTAATAAACTGATACACCCACTCCAGTTTATCTACAGTGTCAACGGTTAGCAAGTTAGTAATATCTCGACATACGTAGCTATCGAAAAAAGAGTCTTTTACTTCGTTAAACATTGAACATTCTATTACATTGTTGAGAAAATGGGTAACGTTGATACCGCAGTTCAGACAAATATCACTTTTAATTATTAGGGTCTTTTCGCTGGTATATAGTCTACAATAATTATGATTGGCTAATCTAAGACGGCAAATAATTCTCAGTTTTCGAGGGTCGGCAGTAAAATTAAAATAGTCTTCTACACTACGAGTTGTTACAATTTCTTTATATATTATGTTATAAAAAGAGGTTCCGATACGTTTGGGGTTCCCACTGAACGTATTATTTTCATATTATTCCATAATGTTGTTAAGATTTGGTTGGATTAAGGGAAAGGTGTCTTGAATTGAGGAGATTCTCATAGTGGATACAACCCTATATAACTATTAGTTGTGAAGTCTAAATATACTTTTACTTATTGGATCCAGTGCATTTTCGGCAAAACGAATTTCAATGCTAAATTTTGGAAAGTGGTATAGAATAGCCGAAAGGACTCATTGCTTCCACCTTTTCTTGTTTTATATGCTTATTTTAGTTTCAATTACAAATTTTTTTTTAAATTTTAAATATAAACAAGAAATAGACATTCAAAGTTCCTAATTAATCAATGAAGGAAATACCGTATGATACCGAATAAATTTCGTTTTTTTTTTATCCAATTTCCTAGATCAAATTATTTTGCATTTTAATAAATTAGCAACAAGTAACATCTCCTCAGAGAATCATTACAACTAGCTAATTCATACTGATGATGACTACTTTGTAGTCAAAACACGTATTTATAAAAATACAAAATAATTTGATCTAGGAAATTAGGGAAAAAATCGAAATTTATTCGAAAAATCCTAGAGTTCTCATATAAATTACATGTTAAACATCGTTTTCATGAAATATATAGAAAAATAATCTTATATTTTATAATTTATAATTTCTTATAATGTTTTTGAGTCCATTTTAATAGTAATTTTCAAGTTTTGTTATGGTATTGATTTAAATTTCACATTTTAATGTGAACTATAGCAAATTTTTGAATCAATTCGCTATCCTATTATGATTTGAAATAGTAATATTTAAACAAAAGTGTGTAGAGAATACCCCAAAGCTTAATTTTACATTCAAAATTTTCAATATAATCATCATCCTATTTCAGAGAAATCAATTTAAATATGTTTCATCTATTGGTTTTCATCACTTTGATTATGAACAAAGGTAAATAAAATCTCGATTTTGAATAGACGCATATAATATAATATCATATTGCAATGAAGATATTATATGCCGTAACATTTGTACAAAACAAATAAACTAAACTATATGCGTCAACTCAATGACGGACATCATATAGATAACATTTTAACCCCAAATTTGCGAAATATTTGTATAGATTTATATTCAGACCCACACTGACGTAAGGTAATTACCGATCGCAAACGATCAACAAAGTTAAGCAACAATAGATACAGTCAAAACATGGACGGGTGATCATCTAGGATTGTTGTGTAGTCTTGTTGAATATATACTCAATGTAATCACTATAATATTACTTAAGTAAATGAAAAAGTGACATAAATAAAAAAAAAAAAAAAAAACTGATCTGCATTGATGTTTTGTGTTTTTTGAAAAATTATTATAAGAAAGTTTCCAATATTTTATTTATACCCAAAACAATAAATTTATAAAATGTCATAAATGTAATGCAAAACAAAATTTTAATATCTTTCAAATGTATCAATTTATGTGACTTTAATATCAGTCCCGACTTCGTTCGAGGTTTACTCAATACTTGACAACCAAAAGAAAAATTTCAGTTTAAATAATTATTTTTTTTGATTATATATTGAAGAATATATTGTGCCTTAATAAGTAGGTACAGTTAGTTATTATAAATTTATAAGCAAATTTTTAACATAAAATTTGGGTATCTTTCTATCCGATCTAGAATATTTTCACGTTTCTCAAACCTTTTGGGCAGCAAACGTTAATCGGTGCTTTTTTTTACGAAAATTACATAACAAACAAAAACTTGCATGTAACATAGTTTAAATGCATTTTTCATGCCTTAATAGGTTGAATTTTGGTAAGTTTGCGGTTTTGACTGTACCCTGATCGATAAATCTGTACAACCCAGTCAAACTATTGGACATTGGATTTTAAAAATTTCGTTTTAATTTCCATTTAGAATCAATAAAATAAAACTTTCATTTGCTCAAAATGTCAAATTTTTTGGGTTGGAGATTTGAAGTATACTTTGATGGGTGTACGAAAATTTCAACTCTTCAGTTAGAATCTTTTTACATAGTCTACGTTGTAACAGGCTATTCTGTTCAAAAATTCCAAGCTTTCTGGCTCTGCGGCATTTCTTAGCAGTTTGAACTATACCTTAATCGAATTTTTAAACATTTAAATGAACGTGTATGTATGGAAACAACATGAGGTAATGACACCATATCTCAAAAATTGCATTAATTACACCTGTTCAAGCCCACCTATATAATTAATTTTTATGCATACGAAACTTTTTATATTTTATTCATTTTTAAAGGTATGGAAACATTTTGTTTCAGTTAACGATTAAAAAAAAAACAATTCGACCGTTTAAAACTTCAGTGATGTCCTGTACATTACACAAGAGTAATATTGTTTTGAAAAATTTTTGTTCGATGGTTATTAACACTCACACAAAAAACAAAAACATTTACAACATCACACCATCACACACTTGTTTATTTTAGAAATGTTTTCTTATGTATATTTTTGTTTTGTGTATTCAAAATATAATAAACAAAAGGTATTTTTATAATACCTACTACCAGGTTATTTTTAAAAGAATACAAATTACTATGTCACAATATTATTTTTATGATAGATTTTTTATTTATTAAAACAATATCAACAAAGATGTACTCAAAAATACGACACTTGAATTTTTATAACTATTTAAAAAAACATAAAATACTCGATTGTTAAGTTGCTTATCAGAATTAATTTTGTTTATCTGTATAAAACATTAATTTTATTTATCAAAGGCAATATAAACATACTTGCACTCTTGCAAAAAAAAAAGTGTGTGTGTGTGTGCTTAGGTACAGGCGATAGAAGTTATACTTCTTTGGCGTCTGAATAAAACAAAACTGCGGTAAAGATCAAAGAAAAATATTAAAATAATCATTAACGTTTTATTTTGGTAAAAGAATCAAAATAAACAATCATTAATTCTGATGTGAACGAGTTAAATATATTATTTAAATATTTAAAATATTCAAATCTATATCCACAGGTTCTTCTGGTAATGATTGAATAGGCATGTGAGTGACAAATATATAAGTTAACTTAGTCATTTAAACAAATATATATTATTAATTCTATTCTGTAGCCAACTTCATCATGTCGTTTTTATGGGATCGTGCGCGCGCTACTCGCAAATTCACTCTCATCGAAATGCGCCAAAAGAAGTATACTTCATTAAATATGACTATGAATACTAGACTGCCATGGTGTGAAGCCATTTTGGTAAAAGTTATAAGTCATCTTAGTAAAATAAAAATTGTTCAAAAAATACAAGTTCGCACCCGTATTCTAGAAATTATGGGTGCTAACTTCACATTTAAAAAATACCCACGCCATAAATTTACTTTTTCTTCATTTTTTTTTTCGATGTGGCACACTATAGCATACTTTGGCCATAATACAGCACTGTATTAATATTTAAAAAATTTCCAAATGTGGATGCTAACTTCACACCAAAAATAAGAAATTCCGACATTTGTCTTGTAATTTTTGAAGAATTTTCTTTTCGATATGGCATACCATAGCACACTTTAGGCACAATTCAGCATCAGTGTCTTTTTTTAAAAATTCGAATCTTTTGATGCTAATTTCACACACTTATTTCGTTCTTGACGGGGGTTAATCGACCATATAAAATTTTTTATATTATAAAAGTCTTAAAAATATTAAAGTTTTCGAATTGCACAATCGTAAATAAAATGAAACAATTCGTTTGTGTTCATAACAATATTAATAAATAATTGATATAAAATTATGATACATGTTTGTGTTGATCCGTAGATGACTAGTAAATAGATGGTCCTGCCTTGGATAACGCGGCAAGTGTGTAATGTTTTCAATTCTATCCATCTTTTAAACAACACATTGTGCCTTTTTACTAATTTTTCTAATAAATTATCGCATGCTGAATATCAAATCTTAAATAGAAACATATCAGTTTTAAGTATTATACAAGTCAGTACTACTTTATAAATAAAAAGAGTCCCATATGCTTAGTTTTTAATTTTTGTTTAAGTTGTCAACACTTTTCTATTTATTTCGCTTTTATTATTTAAAGGTATAAAATAGAACGTAAAATTTTACATAAATATGCTTTCAACGGTGACATTCAACATATAAAATCGATGTTTGTATGTATATGTTTTATATCGGAAGTGTTTCCGTGATCGGCTCCAACAACGAATATTTTCAACTAATAATGCCAGCGCCGGCAAAATAAATATTCGAGTATAATAGTCGATACTCATCATTTTATTAATAGCCGGCAAATATTCGCAGTTATTTCTTCAATAGGGTGATGGCGCTGATTCAAGTATGTTAATAATACAGACATTTGTTTTACGTTTACTACAGCAATTTGTGCAAACCGTCACCAAATTAGCAACGAGTAACATCTCCTCAGAGAATCATTAGAACTAGCTAATTCATACTGATGATGACTACTTTGTAGTCGAAATACGTATTCATAAAATACAAAATAATTTGATCTAGGAAATCGGAGAAAAATCGAAATTTATTATAGCAATTTGGATTGGTTTTGATAAAATATTTCATGATTCAAACTCATATAAATATAATGGATAAATCATATGAATATTATTAAAGAGAACTCTAGGATTTAACGAATGAATTTCGAGCTTTTCCCCAATTTGCAAGAATTATTGGATAAGAAAAATATAAAAACAGATATTTATCCATCTGTGGCTAAATGTCTGTTTAACTTATTGGAGAAAAAAACCAATAATTTGATTGCGATCTTACATTTTATGTATTTGTTCAGTAAAAGTGCCAGCCAAAGTTTTACAAAAAAACCTTTTTTAATTTTGAAAGTTTTTGTTTATCATACGGTGTTCCAAATGCTGGATGATTTGATATGCAAATTTTTACAGCACCATTTGCAGTTTTTTCAAAAACAGGTAATTTTATTAGATATATTAAATATAAAGTGCTTTGTATTTATGGCACATAATACTCAAATCAATTTGATCATTGGGACAAGACATTGTTACTCCATAACATGTTAACAATCCAGTTTCACTTTTCTTTATATTTGCACAATGGATTTTATACAAAATTAAAGTAGTCTTTCAATATTCATAGAAAGTACTTTTTATATAAGACACTTTTTTCTACTAATTCTTCAAAATGTTAAATTTTTGACCAATTTTAAACTTTATGTTGCAGAAGAAATTAATTTAAATCACAACCGTTGTGGGTCTGTCAAAATTCACGCTCTATTATATTACAGTTATCAACTATCAACTGTCATTTCCTAATAAAACAACTATCGTCCGCTATATTTTCGAGTATTGATCTTGCCGGCATCATTACTTAAAAATATTCGTCACGGCTACAGTTCCGTATTATATATATGGTACCTTTGACAGTGTACTTGATTTAAGGGTAAAAAACCCTCGTATGTTTTAAAAGCTTTATCGAAAAAATTAATAGGGTTACATTAGAAACGGGACACATTGTATAAATTTATCAAACAAGAGTAGACATAAAAACCATTAATCAATAGGAAAACGTTAGCATTATTTTCTTTTTGAATATAAATAGAAAATAATGAATTTAACTTTGATATGGATGAAATGAGTTAACAAACACTTTTTGACAATAAATTCGATGTAATCTAAATTTAAAAAAAAAAATAGAGTAATACGTGACAAGAACTATGTTCCTTATGAATTTTGCGCTTTGCAATCTTAATAATCCAAGCAAAATTTTAAAATAATAAGTAAAACTATTTTTATTTTGTAACACAATGAGAGTCTTTTTATACTGGCGTACATTTCGGCGCGCGACGCACAGCGTTACATTACATAACGCTATCGCGCATCATGCATCGTATTGGGGAACGTATATTGTAATGCAGTTCTCTCGCCCAGTAGACACGTTATTTTGCTAATTTTGTGTTTTGTTGATTAGTTTTTTATTGGTAGACTCGTGAAACGTGCGACGCGTGGCGTGAGAAATTAGCTTCTTACAAGAGTAGCTTCTTACAAAAACCTTTACATGGTCTTGGTCGTGCGCATTTTGTCAATAGTGTTTACATTCGTCTATCCTTAGAAACAGTTTGGGGCCAATTATTAGAGAACACCTTAATTTAATATACCTAAACTTTAATCGTCAATGATTAACTGTACTCTCAGACAAATTGGAAGTTTGTTAAAGGTGAAATCGAGGACCTATTTATCATAAATGATTTTTATACGTAAGATTAAATAATATTTCATCAGTATTTTGAATTTTCAATTTTATTATTGTCCTCTAACGATTTATAGCATTCAACGTCTAAAGAAACTATGAATTTGTTAACGGGCTATTTATTTTTTTGATTTAGTACTTAACGTCGACAAAAAATTTTATAAAATATAGGAATATTATATTTACTAAGAATGAGAATATATTCAGAAATTATCATTGCGACAGAATAGCATTAAGAAAAGTATGAAAATAAAGCTCGTATATTTTAGCAATAAATTTATTCAATGACTATTTTGAAAACAAAACGAAAATGTCCAAAAAAATATCAAATTTTGTGGCCAATAAATCAACCACTTTTATAACGTTAAGAGCCTTTTTTTATGTAAATTATTGATAATGGTTTTGAATAATAAATATTTAATCATAAAAAAAAATATCCATTTTTGATAGTCAATTGAAAATATTGAAAAGTTTGTATTCGTACGAGTGATAAAAAAATAAGAAAGGTAGGAGTTACGCAAACTTAACAAATTCCGCCAATTTTGAGTGTAATCGAAAATTTTATTAACAGACTAATTTTTTTATATTTACAGTAAAGTTTGTATTGCATTTTGAAATTTTTTGATTTAATAAAGGGATTTCGAATTTTGTTTATGTGTATCGAAAGGGCTTTTATTGAAAGATAGTAAATATTGAAAACAGTACTTATACTGGGGATGAAATCCGAGATCATCCAATAGCTAGTCGGCAACCTCTGCAACACTAATAAGTTTAACTTTCTAAGCCAGAAAGAATGATGCAGCTTTTTGTTTCTTTCTGACTTGGATCAGATGAAATTTCAAAGAAGTACTAGTTAAAAGAAGCTGAAAGCTTTTTGGTTTTTTTTTTTGAAGTTCCTTTCTCAATCAAAGCGCTAAATATAAATATACAAATTTTAGTGATACATATAATACAATATACCAGTACTCTAATCGTATCTAGTTGCTAGTTGTTTGCAAATAAATTATTCACGTGAACAATTGTTCAATTTGTTTGGTTGTTTTGAAGATCATTAAATAATTTACAAATATAATTAATCATAATAATTTGTATATAATACGCACTATGGCACATTATATATTATATATTTTTAATAAAATAAAGAGTATTATACTTATTACTGAAATTTGCCAAATTTTTTAACAAAAACTGGAATCGATAAAACTACGCCTTAATGTGATCATGAACTGAATGCATAATCACAGAAGGATACAGCAAAACAACGTGAGTACAAAGCCTTTCAAATAAATTCTGTACCACAATCACCATTAAATTGCCAACGTAAACATCATTTTTTTTCTTGTAATACGTGTATGAAAAATATGATTGTCATAAAAATCAATTATAAAAACATTAATGGTAATATTTTAATTAAGCGTCAGTGTTTAAAAAACAATTTTTAATTAAGTTTCTATTACCCTTAAAGGGCGAATGAAATTCTTATTTTTAGCTTATTTCTTGTCAGTTTCAATTTGGTTCGTAAAAGTAATAAAAAAATAAAAATAAAAATGACAGAACCATAAAAAAAAAAAAGTAAATTAAAATTTCATTTACGTTATAGCATAAAGTGAAATAGCAATTAATATATTCATCTTTATCATTCTTCACTTGAAATAAATTGATTCTACTTACCCTGCATTCTAGTATATAATTAATGGGATATTAATAATTTTTTTTACTAACTTAAAAATAAAAATAAGAAAATAAGAATATTTATTCTTTTCTATATATACATTTTGTATACATTTTGTATAAGGGATATATGCGTTTACAGCCAACTTTTAAGCGAAATGTTACGGTATTTACCTAAACAACAAACGGGAAACCGTAGAAAACCACGTTAGAATCCCCGCTATAATTCCGAATGTAAGTCATGGTATGCAACATGACCCACTCCGGTCATAGGAAAAATAGATAAGAAAAAATAATATAGAAGAGTCAACAGTTATAATTCGAATACAAATCGAAATGGAGTCAAAATTATTTTAATTAATTTTGGAAAAATATTTTACTAAATTATATATTCTTTGATTTAATTACGGGTAGAAAAATTGTCAAAGATATAAAACCGTATTTCACAAGTTTTTATTTTTTATTGACTTACATACCAATAAAAACACCTAATTAGTCCATTTTCAACTGTCCGTCATCACGATAACTCAAAAACAAAAAGAGATGAAATATTGATGCCCGCATTCTTAATATAAAAAGTGAGTTTAAGTTCGTGAAGAGCAAAATCGATGCATTAGTCCTTGACCCAACTTTTATACTATAAAAGAGAAGTTCAAATACATAAAATGCTTTTTTTTTTTTAACAAATAACTTTTGTTTGCAACATTTTTATTTTACATAGGTAATAATACACATTATTTTTATATATGTTTACATAAGTTTTTATTGGTATGTAAGTCAATATACAAAAGCATTAAAATTTAAAACATTCCAAATGAATTAATTAAAAAAAAAAAAAATAAAATAAAATAAAATAAATAATGATAAAAATAGGATTGGTTTCATAAATATGAAACGTAAATTATCAATTTACTCTTGTAATACGTATCTAAAATATATGAGTGTATCTTAAAACAAAATTTGAGTTCAGTATAAAACATATAAAATTAATTAACCATAATAATAAAAAAAAAAAGAAAATCTGTCTTCACATATCATGGGTTACAAATTCCGTTCAAATCGTATGGAGTGGCATTCAAAAGTATATTTTTTTACGACCGTCATCAAGAAACAATTATCAGATTCAACTGAGTTAATTTCTTTTACTATTAGTCTCAATATATAAATATTTGACGGCTTTTTTGAACTAAGATTAGGTTAATTGGAACAATTGCTTACTTCAAAAATAAGAAATGAACAAAATAAACTTAATTTATTAATTAATACCATAACATGTTTATAAAAACAATTAAGTTTTTGCTAGTGTTGTTTAATTAAGTTTTTAAGAAAATTTTACTGATAATTATGCGTTTTCAGTAGTCTAGAAAATAATTATAACAGCAAGAAGTGTAAAGAATACCCTTGGGAATTGAATTAAAGGATTAGGTGAACGTTTAATGCATTATTTATTTTCTTCGTTTTAAATTTAATAAATATTTTCTGTATTGACTGTTTAGAAATTGAAATAAAAAATTTAGAGGATAATTTTAAACCTGGCCAGAAATCTGTTTGTGGTTTTTAATAATCTTTACGAGGTGAATAAAAATTATTTTGTTACGTATATAAGAGATTCAATTGAAATAAAGTTTTATAACTCTACCAATAAAGTCTTTAATATATTTTAATTCTCAAAGAACTTGGAAAACTTAACGTGAAGTGTTAATTCAAGCGATGTTTCAAAATGCATTAATTTTTCATCAGACTTTTATAAAGATGTCAGTATATGTTTAAGCATTTTATACATTTCTAAAGAAGACCTGTTAGAAAAAATTACAATTACACAGAAAATTCGAATGGTTTATTGATAACAGCTTGCAAGGTAGCGCCCGGGCTTAAATTGATAACCACAAAAAAAAAAAGAAAACATTATATTTCGAAATATTATATTCGACGACAAATGATATTTTAATCTCTTTCTCATACAATAAATTGACAAAAACATATTAGTTAAACAGACAATTCATGAAAACTTTGAAAATTAGATCTATTTAAAACCATTATCAAATGGTATATAAATCGAAATATTATGTATATAATTTGATAATAGCAAAAACATACCACATTGAATATTGTATATATAATTGAACTGCGAGAGTAGGTATTAAACTGTCAAATTTAATATTATATGAAATTTAGCAGCGAGGAAATACATTATAAGATTAGTGAGAACATGTCTACATTAAAATGTAATACAGGGTGGATCACCAAACTTAAATAAATATGCAAAATTAATTAAAAATCGACAAACATTTTATTTTTAGCCCAATTATGGTAGCTATGAGTTGTTGAAATTTGGATATTTTAATTCAAGAATTTGCTAAGATAATTTATATGAAACGTTTGGCTAGGTAAATCGGAAATAGACTAAGACTAATTTCCCGTCAAAATGTGAAACTAGACTCAATAATATAACAAATTTGAAAATTTAATTAAAATTGATTTAAAAACAAAGAAGTTATAGGCTATTAAAAATTATATATCCATCTCTCATTCTTGAAATCGGTGTTTAACATGTAATATATATCTAGACAGCAATAGTTGACGTCATATCTTCATATTTCCATTTCTGTTCAATTTGGAATTTTGATCGTCCATATCTTATTTAAAAAAAAAATAAATAAATAACTTAAACTATAAAATGCTCCAATTAAAGTGATAAAAAATCCTCTACCAAAATTCCAAAAAAAAACGACGTATTGTGGAGGCCGTAAAATTTTTGATTATTCCCATAAGCTTGAAATTGATCATCTGTATTTTTTTGTTAATGCTATACGAAGGTCATTCAAAACAAAATTGAAAAATCTTTTTGTTCAAATTCAAAACGAAATATCCTTTGACCGATAACATCAAAATTGCGATTTTTCACAATTTTCAGGTTTGCAGACAACGGAAATGAGGTTTAATTACAGTATCGAAAAAAATGGTTTTTACATTACTTATTGAATGATCTTCCTACTACACTTACAATTAAACAGATCTCTGTCAGATTGAACCTTCTAGGGTTAATCGAAAAATAAAACAGACCACTTTTCAGGATTTTCGAAAGGAAAAAGTTGTTACTCTTATCATGATAAAAACATATTCAATCTTTTATATGGGTATTTATAAATGATATGCTTTTGAGCACTGGGACTATATGAGCCGCCAATTTGGCTAATTGACTCTTGAAATATTATTGAAACAAACAAAAAAGTTTTAATGAATTTAATCTTTTAAAAACTTACACAACACGTATTGGGTAAGTTGAATATCGGTTTTATACAAACATTATCTACAAAACTTATGTAAATTTAAGTCATATAATATGTAAAACTAATTCAACTGATAAATCAGATTAGTTTGGTAATTTAAAAATATTAATTAATAGACCAGGGTCGATAATTTTTGAAATCAAAACTAACTATAGTAAAAATAATAGGAATTGTAATTAATGGTCGATCTGATGTCGAGGAGTAGAAGACGGTGAGTTTATGAGGGTAAAAGACGGTTTATCCTCTTTCACTTCCTCTCAGTTCGCCCGTAAATTATTTTTCCTTTCATTTTCGTTATATTCTCCTTCGTTTTCAATGGGTTTTATTCTACTATTTTTTTTTTCTATTTTTACCATTTTTAAATGCTTCTACCCTGGTCTATTATTGATAAGAACAAAATTGTCTATATTGTACGACAATGAAAGATAACACCCCAACATTACAGAAAGTAGAATACTTTATTATAATTAATGCATCTAATTTATTTAATTGAGAATAATTTATTTGAAATTTAAAACTTTGTTTCATAAATAACAGTTAAGGATAGATGAGATTGGATATAAAATGTAAAAATCAATATATATTCTTCTAGAGAAAAGTTTTAGAGGTTAAAGTTATTTTAAATTGTGCAAAGAAGCTTTTTATTTAAGGATGTTTCGGAGATACAAGTGACGAAAATAGTCTATGAAATAAAAAAACTCTTATTTCAATTGACGATTATAGTTATATAAAAAAAGTTTCAATTCTCATTAATTAATATCCTAGACTCGTAAAATACAAAACTATAACACATTTTCTTCTGATAAACACATTTCTAAGTAAAATTAACAATATTTTAAATATTTTATAAAAATCAAAATCTAACTTCAAACAGTATACTTGATTTTTATGGTTAAACTAGTTTAGAATGCCGACAAAATATTAGAGTATATGATTGAATATTTTTTTTTTGCCTATTAAATTTAGTTTCATACATCGTATAAATAAAATCTTATATAGTTTCATCGTATGAAATCTACTCAACACCGTAAAATAGTGATATATTTCTAATTTTGGTACAATCTTCAATGAAGATATACTGCGCTCTTTTTAATACATAGTGTTTAAGATAGATAACATACGTTCTTTTTCTATAAGCTGTCAAAATAAAACAATAATATTTAGAAGTTTTTTTATATAATATTATTTTAATTCTTAAATGACTGTATTGATGGCAAAATAAAGTTGCATTCCACAAAGTTGATTTCCAAATGAGTTGAAACGAATATTGTTATTGACTATAGGTTTCAGCTAACGACAGTTTTGCTAATTCTCATACACTCTGCTAGTTTTGAATTATTTTTTTTTTATTTGTATTAATAAATTTAGGCTAAATTTGTTCTCTCGAGTACAAGTTACTTTAATATAATAGACATTTTAAACTTGTGCTACCGTTTTTTTCAATTATTTCAAATAAATTTTAATATATTTGGTTAGCGAATCTCTATCGGATTTTACATGTCAAGTTTCAGTTTTAAATTGCAATAACTTTAAAAAACTTGAGTGAATCAGTTTGCGATTCATACCGGTGATTCAAAATGAAATGATGAACGTTCATTCTTCTCGAATCATTTCTACATACCTCCGAAACATCCTTAAATGTTTATTTTACAAGGTTACTTCTGTAAATTGTTTTATGTTTAGCTTAAAATTGGGTTTTGAAAGAATTAAATTGTATATGAGTAACAAAATAATCAATAGTTTCATATATCATGAGACTTGCATTATAGAGATCAAAATTTTTCGCAAACAAAAAACAGCATAAAAATACATTTTTAAACAGCATTAAAATAAATTTAAATTAAATACATCCAAAAATAATGTCTTTGTGACCAATTTATTCTGAAATTGGTCAACGATTAACAAATCTATATATTGAGGTTAAAAAAAAAAAAAAATTCGTGCTGACTTTGAAAGGTATTTGGTTCTGAACAAACAATTTATAGAACTATTTTATTAAAAATTATTTTTACTTTCTACTACAATTTTTCTATAATAAGTCGGTTCTATAATTTTTGAACATATTTTTTCTCGTTAATGCAAATGTCAAAAATGTTTATTTTATTTAAGTTTTGTTTAAAATATAAACAAAATAAACATAGGCACATATTATATATAAAAATAAATGATTAATTTATTAATTAGTTACGGACTAATGAATTTACTACAACACTAACTTTATTCAATATTGTTATTCATTTTGTATTATTTAAAAAAAATAGTTTGCTGATTGATTGGCATTCAATAGATTGTGGATAATGTTTTATAGGGAAAAAATATTAGTGAACATAAGCTTGGCAGTTTTGTGATAACACATCAAAATTTTTATAATTAATGAACTTGTTTTGTTTCATCTATATAAGCTAATTTTAGAAATCCAAATATTAAAAGTAATGTGTATATATTTTTATACGGGAATTTATTGATAGGCACCAAAATGTTAATAGTTTGGAAAAAAAATGTTTAAAATCACTAGTCAGATCTAATCAAGGATTTTCTTAAAATTAAAAAAAAAATTAAAATCCTCAATAGGTCGATAAAAAAAAAAAAAAAAAAAACAATAAAAACTAAGATGTTCCACAATGCTTTTTAATATTTAGTCTGGAGTTTGTAACGCTATTAAATATTACAACCGAAAACAAAACTTTGTTGTAGAAATTTATCCATTTCCAGTCCGTCCATCATTTTGGAAAAAAAATGTTTAAAATCACTAGTCAGATCTAATCAAGGATTTTCTTAAAATTAAAAAAAAAATTAAAATCCTCAATAGGTCGATAAAAAAAAAAAAAAAAAACAATAAAAACTAAGATGTTCCACAATGCTTTTTAATATTTAGTCTGGAGTTTGTAACGCTATTAAATATTACAACCGAAAACAAAACTTTGTTGTAGAAATTTATCCATTTCCAGTCCGTCCATCCGCCCGTCTGCCTGCTCATCATCAAGTTAAAAGTGAATGAACGATTTGGATTCATGACCCAACTTTTGAACCACAAAAGTAAGAAGAAAAGTTTTGTTTAAGGTATGTTTTCGTAAAATGTTTGGCTTCACGACAATTTTAGCTCAAATTTAGCTAAATATTTGATGAAAGCTATTAATTAAAAATAGTTCAAACATTGATTAATACACAATCATAATATGTCGCGTATCTAAACAATTGATTCGGTCAGTTGTTAACTTCACTTTTCAAAATAATTTTCATATTATACAGATATGGTTTCACAATGATCTCCAAATCAAATTTTCATAAATAATAAGCTATGTATTTTATATTTAGATTTATAAAAATTCAATCAAAATGATTCATTATTCAAACACTATTGCATTAGAATAAAACTATAATATTCATGAGGTTTACTTTGTAAAAAGAAAATTATTTTTCTTTGTAAAATAAATTGACTAAGAATTTCATAAAATTTGAAAAATCTCAACTAAAGCACGAAGTGTTTAAAAATGCTATAAATAATAAAGGTATAAAAAACCATACCAGCCTTAGTGTACGTCATATTTTATGCAAAATTACAATATTTAATATAAGGTGTTATTATACTCGAAATATAAAAAATATATCTGGATATATTAGTTTTACTTTAAAGTTTGTAACGGTAGCAATAGTAAAAATTGACTTCAAACACAAAATTTTAGGTATCGGTGCTCATAGAACCCTCTTATTTTTTCTTTTAACGTCATCACGATTTCTCACAAACCAAATCAAAATAATGAGCTAAGATTTTGGTGGTGTGTTCTATACACAAAAAGTGAGTTTAGGTTGATGAATGAGCAAAATCGGTCCATAAGCTCCAATAAATTCGGTACCTAACTTTTGAACCATAAAATGTTTGTTTTTAGCTCAAATTTTATTATTTACAATAAACATACATGTATTTATAATTTACTTATATATGTATTTATAATTGTATAAACTCAATAACATTGGCTGAATAGTAAATACGTAATTGAAGCTAATTGGTTGACGTAGAAATATCAAACATACCTAGAAAGTATAAATTGCGCACATATCAAAATACCTTTGCATGAGATATCAATGGTTTTTTATTTAACTTTTTCCTATTTTTTAAACGATGTTATGAAATATTGCAAATCTCGATGGAAACAATATACAGTCTATCGTATTATAGGTAAAGCTTAGGCTAGGAACTATAGTTTTTAAGTTGAAATGTAAATATTATTTGATGGTTAATTAAATACTTATTAATTCTAATTGATACCTTTGTGTAGACCGTCACAAAATAAGCAACAACTAACATCTCCTTGGAGAATTATAACGATTAGTTAATTCGTACTGAGGATTTCTACTTTGTAGTCAAAATACTATATTTTTGATTTATTAAATTGTGGCAAAAAACGTAAATTTATTTCAAAAATCATACAGTCTTATTGATAATATTTACATAATTCGAGTATCGAAACAATAAACACTGTTGGTTGTTATCTTCATTCGTTTTAATTTAAATTTAATTTTATCTCAAAGCTAAATTAATTAAATTCAACGCATGATGACAAATTGTATTTGTTCCAACTATTTCCCAAAATTTTAATTAATTGTTTATTGTATTTATTCATAAATGTATTTTTTCGATGGAATTCACACCCATTTATACAGGATGTCCGTGAAAGACCACACTTTCTTTTTGGATCCGATAGAGAATCAAATTCCTAGACAGGAAGTTGTTTTCGATTCTTGATTTGATCAATAGGTAATTAGTAATTAATTTCAATAATTTACCAATGATGACTAAGGCGGAGTTGAATAACTCGAATTAACAATAATTATTTAAAATTTTAGGCAGTAGTACATCATGCTTCTCTCTCTTACCCGGTGTGCGCAGTTTCCTCTCAATTCTTCTTTTTCTATTAGATAACTCTTGTATTTAATTACTAATTACCGATCAAGAATCGATAAGGACTTTCTGTCTCAGAAATTTAAACTATATCTGATCCAAAACAAACTTGTGGTCTTGGACGAACAACCTGTATGTTTTACAGACTACTTCCATTCAGTTTTTTTTAATTTAATAAAGCAGTCGTTTTTTCAAACATTTATAGATGCCCATTCTTTACCGACATTGGGCAGCTATTGCCATCTATTAGTCATTGATTGTAACAACATTAAATCCCGACATTATAGTCAACTGGTGGTCGGGGTAAGTACGAAAGTTTTTTGAAAATATCAAAATTTATAATAATGAACTCCAAAATTACAGAATATTCCCATTTGTATAAATTAATTTTCATCTAAATTTATTAAATTGTATTTTGGTAATTAAAAATGCATACAAATATTTCAACATTTTGATAAATTTTAGAATAAAATATTTACCTTGATCGTTTTACTATGGAAAATTATAACCATTTTCATGTTTATTATGATTATTATTATTATTATGACTGTTGTAGCCCTGAGGGCTTTCTACATGTATGTTCAACTAGTGTTTAGAATGCAATAGAGCTTTTAATGTGGTCTATGACATAACAAATAAATAAAATTAATTCTAATTTAGTTTACAGTCATTTATTTTAATGAAATTGTTTGGTAATGCCATTGAATACAGACATCCATTAAAGCTCATTAGTTTAAAATTTGTTTATTCAAAAATACTTTCGTATTTTCCCTGACCGCTAGTTGGTTAAAGCTCTTCGATGTTGGTATCGAATGTGATTGCCAGCAATGACTAACAGGTGGCTATAAATGTTCAATGACAGCAAATAAAAGGCATTTATCAAACTTTGATACAGATTGCATTTGTTTTATCAAATATTACAGATGTCCATTCTTAGCTGAAATTGGACAGCTATAGCCATCTGTTGGTGACTACTGGTAACTACATTTTATACCGATATTGAACAGCTATAACCAAATGGTGGTCAGGTACCCATACTTTTTGAATAAGCGAAACTTGAACTTATGAGCTTCTATGCGCGTTTTGATTCTTTGGCAATGCAATATATTAAAACAAAAAATAATAATCAATTTTTCTTAATTTTTTTTTTTAAGATTTCCCATCTAAGTTCCTGTTTTGTTGACGTATTTCCTCGGTTTTTCATATAAATAAGTATTAAAATAAGAACATTCTTAAAGTCAAAAGCTTTTATAGTATTAAAGGATTCCAGTGCTGAAAATGAGGAATTTGTTTAGAAAAATAAATGATGAAAGTAAAAATAAAAAGTAAATTGTTAAAAAAATATGGTCGAAATTCATAGAATTAACAAAATATTAAGTTTTACTATGCTTCCGTAATATTTTTGTAATACAGTTCGATAAAACATAGAGATGCGGGATAAATTATCTCATATCAGGAGAGATGCAACTTAATAAGTTTAATTACTTAACAAAATGTGAAATTCGTCTTCATTACATATCAAAACTTCAAAATCAAATTAATATTGATTCGAAAATGAAGTTTTTATATGCTTTTAAGGATTATCACATATATTTGTTTCTTGGAAAATAAAGTATTATTTGTAATCTAATGTGGATAATTTCCCTTCCTCTTTGTTTAAGTAAGAGTTTTTTTTAAGTAAGAACGTCCATATTTTGATAATCAAAATTATTTTTGAATATCTTTTCAAGTTACACGTTCCTAGTAAAGATGTTTCAATTATTTCTTCATCTTTATATTCCAAATGTTGACTCGTTCATTTCTTTACTTTTATTTAATTATTTTTCAACTTTATGAAAATCATCTAAATTGTTTAATTATATTCTACAAGATTTTCATATATTGTCAAAAATAAAAATAAATTAACTGTTTTTGTTAAGTTAAGAATATTTTATTAGCATAAATTAATTTCGCGAAGTTCCTGAATTTACGTGAAATAACGATGAATTATTTGTGAAGGTAAACTTGAAATACTTACAACAAAATAAACACTTGTTGCCTTTCACAATATTTTTCCAAAACATATCTTTTCAGAAACGGAAAAGGCATACATAATATTGAACTTTATAAGATTTCTTACGTCAACAAGCTTTCACAAATCTCTATGATATAAACTCTTGTTGGTATGTATGTTTCAATAGTCGTTGTTTTTTAACAATGTGGTGATTAAAAACAGTCTGTAATAAATTTTCTATTTATTTTTGTGATTGCTTATTCGAGAACAAAAAATAATAAACATAATTTCATTTCAACGTTTAATTTTTGTTTTCACCGCTTTGCTTGTAGGGTAGGCATAAATAAATTCATTTTGCATCCCACAATTCACCAGGGGAATCGAAGAATTCTTGTGAATATTTATCTTTTAAAACATCATTCATCATTAGAAACAAATAAAATATACAAAAAATACTCAAAGTGATATAATTTTTATAAAATAATTCACCTAGAAAATAAAATGAATCAAAATATTTTATAATAGTGGAAATTACCAATAGCAAAGCTTTTAATCAAGCAAAAGTTTATATAACATGGCATACCATAACGGTCGTAGTTGCCGAAAATAAGTTTGCTATTTAAATTTAAATTAATTAAGAACAGTAGAAATGTATTGGTTTAAACTTTGAATACAAAATAAATGGAATTTATTTTCATGATGTGATCAAAGATTTCAATTATGTAGTACATTTACTGAATCAATACACACCAGCTTATAAACATTTATACTTATGAAATTGAAACACGTAGAGACATCTGGTGGAAATAATTCCACGTATAAAATTAGAAAAAAATATACAGTTATTTGCACAGTATTCGCACATAAATAACTCAAGAAATACTTGTACAAATATAATGATATTTTGTTCGCACAATGTTAACATGAAAATGGGGAGCATGTCAAAGACTTTTTGCCAAAGTTTTTTTTAGTTATTCTCATTGGTTAAGGAAATTTTAAGTCTTTTTATTAAAACTTTTTTTTTTCCGACGTTAAGCGCTATTCACTTTAATAACACTTACTTCGTGAAAATGGATTATTTGTCGAAGAGATTTAGAAAAATCAAAACTGGATTTTATATTTAGAAATGGTTTTTTTTTAAATGTTTTTTTAGAAATGTTCTGTGTACGGGAAAATTGAAGAGAAGTTTCTTAAACAACAAAATTTCATCAAAAATCTTAATAATACATCAAATTATACCTAACGTTATTTCTACTAAACATTTTATCTATATTATCACTAATTTCTTCTAATAGAAGATGATTTAACAACCAGGTATAAATATGTGACACAATTATTGTCATACGCTTTATAATAGGAACGAATTTCTGACAGTTTCTGTAACAATTTTAAAATTTTATTTAATATTCTTGACACGTATTTCTACTAGTCCCATTTTGTAGCAACAAAATCATTATTATTCCTTTACTCATAATTTTGCAACAACCGTGTTTTACTTACTACAACATAACGTTTCCATATTTATAACACCAACGAGTACGGCTGTTTATTTATAATTAACTTGTATGTCCTCAATTCAATCTACTGAAACATTGTGAGATTGTGTGTCTTTGCATGTAAATGGATCACGGCATAGGTGATAGATGGCAAAATGAATGGAGAAGATGACAAGTGATTTTTTTGATCACTTTCCTTGAAGTGTTTTTACTTCACGAATATAAATTTGATGTTATTTTTTTAAGTCTTACAAAATATCCAAAATGAGGACGTTCAAAATTCTTAATTAAACATACATGTTCATCTCCAAAGGGATTATACATAAGGGTCGTTTTAGGGTAAGAGGTTCTATCGATGCCCATGGTACCTATATACACTTTCCTTCAAAATTTAATAAAAACAATGTTAGTATGCGCAAATTAATTGATTGTGTACATTTTGATGGATAAAATCGCAAATATTTTTAATTGCATCTTCCCTATTCAGGAGAAAAATATTTTTCAATAGTAGAATTATTTTAGTAAATTGGATTTAATACAAAATTTCTTATGAATTCTACCGATCACGTTAATCAATGATACTTATTCTTAAATCAATAGCTTTTGATATTGTAGATTATTCTCTATCTGGAAAATTTTTGATTACACCTCTAGTTTATACTTGACTGACTTATATATCGATTTTCTTATTCATATTTTAAATAGTGAAGATAACAATTAACCGAGTAAATTGTTATGAGAGTGATTGACATTCAAACAACAATCTATACATTTATAAATAGTAATCATATGTACAAATATTATGTGTTTCAAAAAAAAGTTATTCTATTTTTGGTTTAATAATAGTTGGGTCATGAATCCATTTAATGTCCAGAATACGCAACAATAATTTCAGCTTGCCCTCTATATTATTTAAGTTATCTTTTATTTTAGTTAAAATTTTATTAGTGGCTTCAATATACACTAGCGTTACAAACTTTAATATATAATATACTCTAACCTATTCTATGTATGACAAAAATTTTCGGCAATTGTTGGTTGTATTACATCATCCAGGATTCCATTTAAAAATCTGTAAATTAACTAAAAATAAATAAATATTCTACCAACATAAAAAAAGTAACGAATTTTAATACAAAATTTCTTCAAAAAATTTCTTCGCGAATAGTCTAGTGTAATTTTCTCTCTTCAGTGAGGCACATTTTAATAAACTTGTCTTTTCGAACGGGTTTTGAACAATATGTATCCTACATATGTTTGTATAACAATAACAGATTTTATTGAATACAAATTGCATACTCAGTGTAGTATACACAGTGTATAAAAATATGTGTACAAAACTTTAAACAAATTTATCTCCATTTATCGACCTCCAAACGAGATTTCCTAATAATGTAAGCGCTTGTGGGAGATTAAACAATTGAAGGCTGTTGGAAGTTGAAAACCACGTTCTGACAGGCATAATCCCTGCACGTCCATCTGGTTGTATATATCCAAAAGGGGTGAAAATTCAGTTTGAATATAACGGCGGGAGTTTGAAACAAATAATATATATATATATATATATATATATATATATATATATATATATATATATATATATATATATATATATATATATATATATATATATATATATAGAAACGATTTAAAACATTTTGATGCACTGTGTCTATAATTCAATAAGTTAATATCTCTTTGCTATAAATATAAAAAAATGTAAAAATGGTGGAGGCGCAATTAAGTCTAGTAGAATATCGTTTGTTATTATATAACATACATTTATATACGCTTCCACCATAAATTAGAATTAATTTTTTTTAGACATGTTCAAAGTTTTATTATTTTGTTGAATGAAATGAAATCTTATTTAACTTCATACAAAAAATATTTTTTGTATATAAAAATTAATATGTTTTTGTATTTTCAGTTTTTCCATATCTTTCTTTCTATTGGCGAAACATTTTAAAATGAGTTCAATAGTTTTTAAGCATATTCGTTGCATAAACAAATAAACATGATTTATGTTTAAATAATACCATAGATAATAATTATAAATACGATACATAAATCAATATAAATTGTACAAGTTTTCAAATACCTTTATGAGTAACAAACGAACCGCGATAAGTGACTATTAACGATCATTAAAAAAATGGAACACATATTGTACTCCAGACTCACAGAAAAAACATCATCTATAGAATACGTTGAATTATTTAACTTTTCCATGGTAGTCATAAAGATCGGTTGAAATATGGTTCATACACTAAAATGAATCCATGAAACAAGAGATCATGTTTTTGGAAATTGTATTCACTTGTAAATATCTTCGATTATTGTATCACGAATCATTTATCCTTTTCGTACCCTCTTGTATTTTCATTAGCCGTTTCGTATCCAGCATCATGTATTCTCATGGAATTTTTTTGGTTTTGGTAACTATATAAAACACTTTGTTGGCGTGCATTTTTTAACACATTGTACATATGGCTACATTCATTGTACTTATTCAGCCCACTAAGTTATAAAGTGTATAATAATACTGTTTGTAAATATGAAAACTAAATTATATTTCATTTAAAAATACCTACCAACTAAATTATATCACATTGTAATCTTTATGAAGTCATTTATTTGCATCTTATGCTTAAGCGGGTGTACGTTTTTGATAGAGATATCTACAGGCTCTTTTAATAAAAGAGTATAGGTCATGTAATATACATTGTATTTTTTCTATTTTACGCATAAAATAACAATCCAAATGTGATGAAATTTTGCCACAGCTGCATACTCACATTTTCCTGTTAAACACATTGCTTTTCATAAAAGCATAGCAACTAATGAAAAAAGGGTCGCTTTTTCAATTTATTTAAGGATATTTGGGCGATACAAGTGGTGGAATAAGTGAATAGAATGACTTCTTTATTTCAATCGACGATTATTGTTATATAAAAATTAAAAAAAATGCTCCAATTAAGTTTCATTAAATATTAGTTAATTACAAAATAATAAGAACATTTTTTGAATGTAAAAAATGTAATCAATGTAAACGAGAGATCGTGGCTCAAATCGCCCACGATCTCTCAGTCTGTAGGTATTTCTGAAGTAATCATACACAATGGCATCTATATAGTAACAAACAATTTTATATACACAAGACTTTATTAATTTTAAATTAAATGATCGTATTTTAGAATGCAAATTGTTCCAACACATTTTATATACAACATGTCAATTTAATTATGTTGAATAGCATAATGTTATATACAATGTTCAATATAAATGTATACTCGACAACATAAAAAATGCAACGCTTGAATTTGTATACCTATTTAAAAAAAAAAATTTAATATCCAATGATTAAATTGTATTGAGCTGTTTATCCGAATTAATTTTGTGAAAATCCATTTTTATAAAATAATAGAAACTAATAACTTTTTACTTAAAAAATTTATAAAATTACGAGTCGATTTTTAATGTCATTTCTACTTATTCTTTTATTTTGAAAATATATAGGGAAAGTAGGTAAGATTATTGTGAATGATGAAAATGTGCGTGGAGTTTATAATATTTTTACGATATTTATAATTTCAAATTTAATAAAAAGGAGTTATTAAGGTCTATTTGATTATTTAAAATTGTAAAATTTGGGTTTTTATTTAATTTATTTTTGGCTTTTGTCGCAAATATGTAACACCTCCAACTTGAGGTTGTTTTCCTTATAATTAAAAATTGGCTTGCCCAAATTACCATTATCATTATAAGCTGGTTGTATATAATATTTCCGAAAGAAGTTTCAAATTTGTTGGGCGATATTACATACATGTGGTAGAGATACAAAAGATTCATTGTATATCATTATAAACTTGGAAGATTTAGGTCGTCTCGTTTTTTGTTTTTCTGTGTATATGTATGTACATATTACATGTGTTACTACAAATATGAAATTCATTTACGTGTAAATTTTATAACTTTTTATTACCCCATAAACAGTAAACCAGTTAGTCTCAAATACGCTCAAAACTGTCTGTTTATGTCACAAATACGTATGAAGGGAGTCGTTAAAGCTGGAGCGAGCAGTGCACACACATTCAAACTGAATATTTAATATGTTTTTAATTAAGTTTTCTACAAAAGCTTTGAATGATTCAATACGAAATAAGAAACTGTTTTAATAAGATAGAAGAAGTATGTTTCAAATGAATTTTAAATGTGTAATAATATTTTCTTATAAAAAAATTGTTATTTTTTTTGTGTCATTTGCTTGAAGTTTTCTGAGACAATATACATTTGAATAATGGTACAGAGCTCAAATATCAAATATAAACAAGAAAGTTATTTTAGAATCAATAAACAATGAAATAATTCTTCATTAAATTTTTTATAATATTCTCAGATTTCAAACGATTGCTTTGTTTGTGATTTGTTTCTATTATTAACAATATTTTCACAATTATAATGAGAAGTAATAATGTCAGTATAAAAAAAATTATCTTCTATAAATAGAATGCTTTGCCCTGAATGACTGATTAACGTATTTCTCTAAGAAGGTGATAAATCGGAAAAATTGTCTTAACGAACAACGTGTTACGGGGTCTGCTAGTATATTTTAAAATATACAAAATTGGCTATTGATAATAGCATTTTAAAACGAAGTAAAACTTTCATGAATTTTCATTACAGCAATCGGTCAATTGGTTATTTGTTAAAAAGAAAACCGAGAAGTGATATATAATTAAAGTGTGAACATGAGAGAGAGGGATATAAAACGCATGTTGTATCGTACTTCATAACATTTGATTACATTTGAAGATATCTTCTTCAAAAGTGAGTTTCAATTTAGAGTAACGTCACTTTATTTGCCCATTTATTTTTAGCAATCCCTTTCATCTGAAACTCATATTGTAGAAGTGCATTGAAAATAACTAATAGCCCACGATATTGGATGTGCCATGTTGGATATATGACTTCACTCAGTTAACCTGGCCATATGTCATCCAAACTGAACATTATTTAGTGTATAATGTCATATCAACCGGATGAACATATCTGCTTCAAAATTGAGTTGCAATATTTCATCGGAACAAACATCCTCATATTGCAAGTTAAATAACAGCTTAAAAAATAAACACTTCTTTAATCTGGGGATTTTCACGAAAAATACTTGATTTTGTATTATATGCGATTTAATTGCTATATAAAGTGGCCTTTTATTTTGGTCAAAAAACATTTTTTTACTTAAAATTTAACAGGAAATTTTATCTTATGGTATTCTTATGAAGCCTATAAAATGCTGTTTTATATTTTCTCCTAAGTGCGATCTATAGTGCAATGAGCTAAAGAACTAGTCAACATATATGATGATGGTGACTTAATAAGTTTATAAAATATTGACTATAATGAATATTTTGCTCACTTGAATAGACAATTTAATTATCGTAAATTGAAAACAATTTTCGTCTAGAAAAGCTTTTACGAAGTTCACCCCCATATAAAAAATATTTATTAGGCATACTTTAAAACTAACTTTATCAAAAATAAATAAACTTTTGTGTGAATAATAATGTACTTCGACATATGCCTTTCTTTAATATAACATATTATTTATTCATACAGTAGTGCTTACACATTTTTCGTTCAATTTACGTAAACGTGAAACTTGTTATCAAATTGTTGAATTTGTTATCGAATTTTATAATACATTAAATATTTATTTTATCACTACAGTGTTTTGTTCATATAAGCTTTGTTAATGTAGTAACAACCCTTCTTATCGATATGTCGTCATATCTTATTTCAAATTTACCTACATCAGAACTTGAACTTTATACAAAGCTATATCCATAGGTTCTTCTGATAATGCTTGAATGGGCATGTCAGTGATAAATATATAAGTTCACTTAGACATTTAAAGTAATATATATTATTAATTCTATTTTGTAGCCAACTTCATCATGTCGTTTTTATGGGATTGTGCGCGCGGACCTCATAAATCCACTCTCATTCAAACGAGCGAAAAGAAGTATAAATTAAAAAAAATAAATAAATAAATAAACCAAAAAACAGGCCATTTTAAATAAGGCTTATCCGGATTTTATTGCAAATTTTTTTATATTATTTTTGTTTAAAAGTATTCGTAAAAATTTTTATTTCCGTCTCATTAATATCATTTCTTCGAAAAAAGTGTTTCATCAATTATAGTTTTTCGAACTTAGATCCCGACAACGGTAAACTTTTTCGAAAAAAATATAATAATTAAAAAGTTTATATTTTTGTCAAATAGATATGAAACAAATACTTTTGATACTTTCAAAAAATCTTCATTTTCGATTGATAAATCTAAGATTTTTTAAAACTATCCAAATTATTATGTGTTTATTAGAATGTTAATTGATAAGCACTTTTGAACTCCTAACATTTTTTGGACGTTTTCGTGGTAAAAGGACATACCACGTGCAATACGAGTAATTTTTTTTATAATATGTAATAAATAATAGCTTGTTCCATGTTGTTTAGTGCGTTGGAAATCCTTTCACTTGTTTTTTAATTAATAAGGTTCGGTTTAATTTAATGTTCCGATTCCGATAGTACCTATCCTGCCATCATACTGTATATCATCTTTTGTCCAACAAATTAATTAAAATTTTATATTATTTACTTAATTTGCATGGTTTACTTCACTGCGTGCACACTACGATATTAAAATTAATATTTGCGTTTAATATTTTTTATTTTCGAAGAATAATAATAAATTTTATTAATATGCTTTTATATTATTAAAAAAAATTTTTTTTTTAATAAAAGTAATACATTATGTTACTACTTACAATTATCGTGCAATGTCTCTCAGAATGTTTTTTCTTTAAATTTTTAAACGCTTTTCCGATTTTAATAAAAGCGTTTATAATTTTAAAATTTCAGACAAATCTGTTTACACGTTCCCTTTTCACTTACCACAATTAATAAAAACCGCTAAACCAAGTTTCTAAATAATTATAATTTTTGGAATAAATGTATTGAAAATTGTGTTTCTGAACAAACAAACAACAGGAATTAGTTTGGGGTCACGTATTTTATGTTTCTTGTGGAAAAAATTTGGTTCTGGTAATATGTTTGTATTTCCAAGACTCTAAACTTTTAGAGAATTTGATTATTGTCTTACTGATATATTTACAAGTTTCGAGTTAATTAGATAAATTATGCTTTTCGAGACACAAGAAGTATCGGTTTTTTATCGCTATTTGACAGAAAAACCAAAAAAAATGTTAAAAATACATCAAATTTGAATAAAACAAAAAAGATTTTCAATACATTACAGAGGTATGAACGCCCGATATATGGTTTTATTTGCTGTCATTCCCGGAACACTTAGTACACTGTGCTGTTGATTTTATTGTAATAAAAAGATAATTTAATTTTTAAGGATATTAAAAATGAAAAAAATGTACCATATGAAGAATTTAAATAAAAATTTGTCGATACGAACTAAAGCTTTTCACATAGAATAACAATGCTACCAACCTATGTAAGCACATAATATTATTATTACTCCATTAAAATTTATTTTATTTTTTTATAATTTAAAAATTTAAATTCTGGTTCTGGTGTTGTTAAAAAAATAAAAAATTAAATAAAGAAAATGTTCACACACACACACGTTTGGTTACCATAGTGAAAGCATAATAATCATAATAATGTTAATTTTATTTCTATTATGAAAACTGGCATTTTATGGTTTTTAAAATTTCCGTAATTTTAATAACCTTAATATTTATTTTTATTAATTTTATACTTAGATTATATAAGTTTATATCAAAAATTATATTTTACGTTCCTGCATGCGACGAAGAGTAGGGTCACTATGAACTACAGTTTTCAATCGAATATAAACGAAAACCGGTATCTTTCTGGATTGCGTTATAAAAACGAGCATAAAAAAGACTGAAAAATTTTATCTTTCTTGATTGCATTATAAAAACGAGCATAAAAACGACGAGAAGAATTTTCAAAATAAAACCTATTTTCGTATTTTCACTGATGATTTTTCGATTGCAGAGACCTGATCTTCAGATGATTTCTAAAAACAAATGTTTGTTAATTTGGAAATTTCAAGAATTCTAATCAAATACTGATGTAATAAAAATATTTATTATTCATTTAATGAAAATCAACTTTTTTGTGTAATTTTCACAATACATGTCTTAAAATTGATAATTGTCATGTAATATTTGCAACAAAAACAAAAAGTTAAATTTGATTTGAAACCTTTGAAAATAAATTAAATATTGACCCAAATTTTACAATTGGGGAGGATTGCAATTTCAAAATTTCGATGTATGTTTAGTTCAAACTGCTTAGAAAGTTAGAAAGCTGAAAATTTATGACGTGCCCCCTCAAAAGGCTGACATTTAAATGTCAATGTATACCTTAGAACACAGTTTAAACCACAGGGTCAAAAGTTTGATATTTGGAACAGATAAACCTGTTAAAACGTTGAAGAAAATTTTTTGAAAATCATTAAAAGGATTGACAGTGAGGTGTTCAAATATTGATTTATCGACCAGACTACAATCTAAGCCGCAAACTCAACCAAAATTCAATGTCTAAAAGGATGCATACTAAAAATCTAAATATAAAAAAATTTTCATTTTTTAAATTTAATATTTTTAAACTAGGTTGAAGCTCGGACCCGTATTACATAAGTCTCTTACAAGCCCCTATTTTTAGGTATATTCAAATTCAATTTTGAATACTTTTCCTGCTATTTGAAGATGTTACTGCTAGCTAACCACGTGAGTGAGTCAGGTTAGTGCAGTAATTTTTATTATAATTTTGATTGAGTTGATTTATTGAATGCACATCATAATACCACACTTATAAAGCACCAAATTCTGGTACTTCTATTAAATTATAAATGTTATTTTTCACAATGCTCTGCTAACGTGATTTCTCGACAGCAGTGTATCATAATAAATTTTCTTAATGAAAAATTTTAGAACATAATTTAATATTTTCAGCATTTTAAAAACATCTATTTTTGAGCATACTTTGCGCTGCTAGCTTGACTAGTATACCAATATTTCTAAAACAATATATATATATGTACAAGAATCTAATACAAAATTAAATTAACTTCTGTTTACTTAATACAGATCCACCATATACTAAAAGCCACTCTGACATAGTTTATTATTATTTTTTTTGTTGATTTGGGTAAATTAGTGGTATTTTAATTATTTTTATTCCAAAAAAAAAATCCATTAAATAAATGAATTCGTTTTTTATTCCACAAGAATAACTTTCAACATTCATATGGTTGTGAAATAACTGCTAATATAAGGTTTATAGATGCAATAAGTTTATATACGAACGAACAAACGTATGACTGCTTTTTATATATCTCATTTCGAAAGAATGGTAGAGCTTAATGGTATATTTGTTTTGTCTAAGTATATCATATATTACATGTAGTCCTTCTATTTATAATATAATTTAATTTCCTTGAAAAAATTAAACGAAGAATTATTATGGAAAATTCAGTGAAAATATCAAATTCGAGCATCTAAAGAAGTTTTTTTATAAGAATGACAGAAATTGAAATAATACACTTCAATCGAAATGTTTATATTTACAAGTGAAGATTGTAGCGAACAGAGTTCATTGTTTAGATACTCGAGTATACATTTGAGATGATATTGTGGCCAATCTAAGCCTTTTACAAAAAGAGTGTTACAAAAAACTTTTCTTCAATCTTTAATATAGTTCAAAAGTTAGATCATGGATCATTGATTCATTGGATATAGTGGAACTATTTTACTTATTAACGAACTTGATCTTACTTTTAATGCCTAAAGTACGTCAACAAAATTTGCCATCATTTTGCGTTTTTGAGCAATCTTGTTCCCAGTTTGACGGGCGGACATGCGTTAATTCGCTACTCAGATGATTCTTTGAACACCCATACCAAAACTTCACCAAAAGTTTCATCATTTACAATAATCTTACCTACTTTCCCTAAATATTTCCAAAATAAAAGAATAATTATTCATTACTGGATAATGAAAGTTAATAGTTTATGTATAATAAAAGTTCGAGAATAATAAAATTTCAATCGGAAAGCATGCAGCAGCATTTGTTGAGTAATAAATGTATCTGCGTCCAATGTTGTTCGTTTGAAAGTAGAGAAATTATTTTATACTTCTTAGTCCGTTTGAAAAACATTTATTCAAATAAAAAATAAAAATTTTCAAAACAATTATTCAAATACTTTGTGTTTTCTCGAATCTTAAAACATCACACATTAACTTTCCGATGAATACCTGTAATCATCGTATGCAACGCAGTTACATTGATCCGATCCCTGTCCCCATTTATTCCATTATACCACATTACCCACAAAATTTAATTCATTCAGTAAATATAGATATAATTTTGTGATGACAGTCAAGTATTCTTTATATTCATAAAATAATAAATCGGCAGAACATTCCACTAGCACAGTTATCTTCTTCTTGTATGCTCTAGTTTAACCATTCGACTATTTTCTTTATACAGCGTAGATATTATGGATGGAACTAGAAGATGAACACACACAGGAGCGGACACGAATTATAGGTGCATATATATATATATATATTAACCTACGTACATTACTATCCAGGTAAAATAATATATCATGAGACTGTAATATCCTAAGTAAGTAGTAAGAATACCTTGGAGCAAACGTTGATATATCCTTATTACATATAGAATTTGTTAAATAATACAAGTTTCATTGAGTTCATAAAATATAAGGGTGTTTTTTAAATTATTAATAGACGTTAATGTGTATATTAATGTAATTATATGACCTATTTGAGAGCATTTCTAATTCCCTAAATTAATTAGTCGAAAAAATGTATTCTAGTTTAGGGAAGTTTGTTTCAAATATTATAATTTCTATTAATGTAGATGGGAGATGTTTGGGATATTGATTGACACTAAATAATAATTATAAAACAATAAGAGGAGAACCGATTCCACGTTCCTCGCACCTAGACACCTATTGGTACCCTTCTTTTGAGCACTCTATCACCTGAATATTAAGATGGCTTCTAGGTACAATGAAAGAACTTTCCAAAGCAGATCAAGCTACTGGTTCTTATCGCGCACATTAACCACGGAAACTTCCACAACTTCTCAACCGGTATTGTTCCCATGGCAGATGTATACAGAATCTCAATCCAGAGAATTCAACATCTTATACCTTAAAAATAACTATAGGTGCATAATACGTGAACAGAGGTTTCATCGTAATCCAGATACGACCTATGAATGGCATCGTCTGAGATTCACAAGTTATGCAGATAATAGTTTAACAGAGACTGTCTTGTCAGATAAGACTTGTGGGTTGACTTTTCAACTGTCTCCTGTAACGCTTCCTAATATTGACCCCATAATCAAAACTTTGATATAGGTGTTCCTTGAAACATCTAATTAGTATATATTCGACAGTCCGTCCGTCTGTCCGTGATCATAATAACTAAAAAACCTAAGAAGATAGCGAGCTAAAATTTTGGTGACGTATTGTAATCTTAAAAAGTGAGAATTTAATTAGCAAAATCAATTCAAACTTTTAAACTATAAAAATAAGTTCAAAAACTAAAATGTTTTATTTTTTTGAAATAAATAAGTTTTGTTTTATATATTATTTCGTAAAATATTTGAAATTCTCCACAATTTTAGCTCAAATTTGGCTACTAAACATATATAGGTTATAACAATACATATTCTTATACAAATGTAACTCAAATACACTGGATATTTATAGTATTTTATGAATGCTTTTTAAACATACCCCAAACAATGAAATTCCATTATATGTCGAATATCATAACAATTAACTCTGTTAGTTGTTATCTTCCCTTGTTTTAACGACACCACGCGTACGAAAATTGATTGATGAATTTCTTTCCATTTATTTTTTTATCAGTTTTGGGGCAGTGTCCTAAAAAATTTTGACTCAGATTTCTGCAACAAACATCATTTTTCTTCAACTGATAATAGAACAACATGAGTTTCAATATGAATATTTTATGAACACACCATATAATAAAACATTAGAGTACATTAAACAGATACAGCTTTGTAACAATTTTCTTTGTTACATTTGCCAATATATAATTTATAGCCTTTAACTCTATACATAGAGACATTGTATATATATATATATATATATATTTATTTATATTTATATATATATATATATATATATTATATATATATATAAGATATATATACGTACTAACAGAGGATGACTTTGTGTTATATGAATGGTTAACAATTTGCAGCTTTATAATCATAAAGCTTTCGTTACTTACCTTACCTCTGCTTCACAAAAAATAATATATTCAGTTAATATAAAAGTTATACATAATAAAGAATGAAATACTCCATTTATCATATTACAAGTTACTACTTCTTTACGCTTGATTCTTCTTTATATAATATTTACCTATTTTATATATATTTTATATGGGAATATCGTGAAAGTTGGGAACAGGCTCGATGTAAGAATATTGGCAAGCCTGTTATTCACCATGGTTAATGACAACTTGGGAAAATATTACTCGAATTTAAGAAACGAAGCTTGAAAAATCTTTAGTTTAGATACTGATTTATAAGATACTATAAAACTTCTAGTCTTTACAGTTATAAATACCGATTTTATTTGCCCCAATTTCCAAGATCAAATTATTTTGTAATTTTATAAATACGTATTTTGACTACAAAGTAGTCATCATCAGTATGAATTAGCTAGTTGTAATGAATCTTTGAGGAGATGTAACTCGTTGCTAATTTAGTGACGGTTTGTATGTCTATACAGCAACATGTCTGTTGGTGTAAGCGCAATTTATACTTTCCAAGTATCAAATTGTTACGTCAACCAATCAGCATTGATCACGTGCTTAGACTAATGATAAATATTGGATAACGTGGTTTTGTCAGTTAAAAAACTATCAAATTAAAAATTGAACATAGAAGAATAAAAATGAATTATGAAATTAAATAATTCAAATTTCAAATACTGTTTCCATTCTAATTGTTCAACTTCAATTTTGAAATATTTATTAAATCAGAATTTGGAATAGGTTCTTTATCTAAGTTCATCGTATCTTTGCTATTTTTTTGAATGTAGATGCTTTCATATGCATCTAGTTCGATTGGGTTGGATACCGATTTTGAATGTTTTTATTTGATTTATCAATGTTATGATTATTTTCAATGACATGAGTAGCTATACATGATTTATCGGTTCGTCCAAATTTTATGTGTACCATTTGTTCTTTGAATCTTGAGTTGAACAACGTGTCTACTGGGCGAGAGACCTGTGTGGCAATATGTGTTCCCTAACTGCGTGTGGTGCGTTCGTGTCATATCAGTCACATCATATCGTTTCGCGCTGTGCAAATAGTATTCAATCGATCGGTTGTGTAACACAACTGTCTAAATAGATTTATATTGTCGTACATTTGTCTACACAAAATCAAAGGTATGAAAAAAAAAGAAAGTAATAGGTGCTTTATCCCTAAAAATCCACGTTTTCTATCAAAATAAAAATTTCGTGCCAAATCAGCATAGCCAATACACTCACCTAAACGACTCTCCCCTCGTTATCTTAGAAAACGTTAATACCTTCATATAGCATTGATTTTCAAAGTATCTTTGTTTGTTTTATTAATGTTATTGACATTCATATTATCAAGATTCATATTATCAAGATTTAAATAAGCATTCTTAACAATATTCATCAATATAATAAATATAAAACAAAACAACTGACTGATACATCAACGCAAAGCTCAAACTACTCGACTCAAAACTTGGTCTGTATTGTTTATAGTACAGAAAGTCTTGCAAAACACTGCAAAAGCTAGTTGTAGTCAACTAATTCGCTCCCGTAGAATTTAGTAGTCATATATTCTTTATATACTGATATACCTATACAAATTAAACCTGAATTAAGAGTTTCATCTCTATTAAGCAGAAACTATATAAGTCCCAAAAATTATCTCTTTATACTTGATTTATATAAAATATTCCAGAGTATATTAATTTTAGTCTGATGTTTGTAACGCTAACAATTATTGCACACACAAAATTTTAGTATAGGTGTTCAAAAAATCATCTATTTTGGCCATTACCGTTTGTCCGTCATTCAGATAATTCAAAAAATAAAAGAGATACAATTTTCAAGGCGTATTTAGGACCTAAAAATTGAATTTAAGTTCGTGAATTCATGATCCATTCTTTGAACCATAAACTTCAAATATAAAAAATGTTTCTTTTCTTAAATAAACAACTTTTGTTTGCAACATTTTTTCAACAATTTTTTAAAACAATGTATTTATGAATACTGTATGGAAGGTTTAAATCGAAAGCCTCATGGAATTTATTTAATTTCACTTAATTAATCCTTTTAAAGCATAATGTTTCGATATTTATTCAACTGTAATATACATACTCGTTGTTTGAATTTTGCTGTCCCATCCTCAGACAATTTGCTAAATTAGGACTGTACTAGGCGGTACGAACTAAACATTAAACAAAATTGTCCAATTTGTAATCTATCACAACCGAATGACTTAAACCACTTTTTTGTTCGTTATCCTTTATGTACAAGTTATAGATCACACTATTTGGACAAATGTCCTTGTGGAAATTTTAATGTTAATGATCTTCATCATCTGCTGAACATTAAGTGTAAAAATGAACAACATTTTTAGATTAATAGTGTCATTTTCGATTCCGTGCATTTGTACTGGATGAGTAATTAATTATACTTTAAGTATAATTACTACAAATGCGCGTCCACTTTAATTTTATCTCTGTCTCTTGATACTTCTTACAAGACATATATTAAGCCTTATTGAAATACTTTTGTTATATATTTTTGTTAATTACAAACTAAACTCTATTTGTTACAATCGCTGTAAGATTATAAACAAATATATGTTATTATTATAATATTATTATTATGTATTTATAACTGTGTGGACTGTATATTATGAATGCTTAATATTTATGATACTCAAAAATATATTGAGTATCTAAACAATTACCTCTGTTAGTTGTTATCTTTTCTCGTTAAACAAAATCTCGTTGATTGAATAGGATCAAAAAAATAATCTAAATAATACGTTTGAAGTACATAAAACGTTTCTAGATATTTATACAACGCATACCAATATATTTAAATTATTACAAACAAAAAAATATAGAAATCATTGTATTACGATATCTGAATTTATTCAACAAAATATAATTTAAAAAATACATTTACATAATGGGACTAATGTATTCCCTTGTGAAATTCGAAACTGTTTACCTTTTTTTATTAAGTAAAATTCTCTGTGTGTTTATTTATATGGTTTTTATACTTTTATTATTATATATTTTGATATTAAATCTCCTTTAGAGATTTTGAAATATATTTTATATAATTTATAAAACCAATACATCATTATGACCTAATGAACATGTCTACAAAATTTTACCATTTGTTATTGACTGTTGTTAGTCTCACTCACTTTTAGCATTCACAATACTCTATGGCCTTTGCCAATCCTTCGTCTTTGAATTTAATAGCAAACAAATAAAAAGCTTTTTAATATATAAAAACAAAATCAATCAAATACTTGTTATTATTGGAAAATATTGAACAAAAAACGAATTTAAACTCATTCACGAACTTAAACTCATTTTCCAGATCCGACATTTCAATTCGCTATCTGTTGTCATTTTATAATTACCTTGATGACGGCGGATGAATTTTCTATTTATTTATTTATGTACATTAAACAGATTTTTTCTTTTCCTAACCTTTTTAAGTTTTTTTTTTTTTTATATATAAATTATACTTTCCTGAAAAGTTATTTCTTTATAAATGAATTTAATAAAGTGGTCCACATTGTATAATAAATTTACATTTCTTCTGTATAATCATTAAATAAACCGCACACAATTTCAAATAAATGATAATGTTTACATCGTATTATTTCATTGTAAATCAACACAGGAACACACAGGAACTGAAAGTAAACGAAAATGTCGACTAATATTTTATTTCATCCATTTTGTACATCCACCATGTACTAACCCATTTGGTGGTCTTTAATGTGTTACAACTATAAATATATAAATATATTTATATACTTACTAGCTGACTCGGCAAACGTTTGTGCGATAAACACATTAGTTCTTGTAGTTTAATAAAAACTGGTTTATTTATTACTATAGATCATGTCCTCACACTAATATTTACGCACAAACAAAAAATGGAAGCGAGCTTAAGCTCGGAGATGATATGTAAAATCTGACCTTTGTAATAATACTAACATATTATTCTTAAAAAAAATGGTCAAAGTATTATTTTTAATGATCTTTCATAATGAAGAATAATTCTTTTCAATTAAAATAATTTTTTATTCAATTAACACCGTGATTATTATAGTTTTTTATAGAGCAGAAGCAATAGACTTATGGCTACTAAAATATGACACATATATATATGTTTGTCATAAATCGTTGAAAAACAGCATCAAAAACAGTACAACTGGTAGTTGTTAAAACCAAAAAGAATTACAATAAAATGAAAACTGAACGTATGTGGCTTGTTGTCCCATATCTTTACTACGAATAATGGTGATCTGTATTTTAAACCATCATCCTATGCTTTTTAAGAACTATTTAGCACAATAATAGAAATTAAAAATTTTAAATGAATTTCCATGACAAAATTCATTATAATCTTTATAAATGTATAAAATGAGAGCGACAATAATGTTCACTCAAAAACAAGTACGACATATATAACTATAAAATAAGTAAAAAATGGATAATGAATGATTCATTAGATTAGTACTCTCATAAGAAAAACTTATAGCGTCCCATGTTTGACTTTTACTGATTTATAAAAATCGGTAAAACCCACCTTTGGAGGAGTTTGGTTACTAACACTGCGACACGAGAATTTTATATATATATATATATATATATATATATATATATATATATATATATATATATATATATATATATATATATATATATATATATATATATATATATATATATATATATAGATACAAATATATATCTATTAACTAAATTGTTTAAAATTACTATTTTGCTTAGGTGAAGAACAATTTGTTAGTTCATGAAAAAAAATTATTCTCAGTAGATTCTATGTTTTTCTTTTTCTTTACACCGTTAAATTAATATTCAACGTTTAATTTTAATCGAATAACATCATTTTACAAAATTATATGTTATTTGTCGAAAAACAGAAATAAATGTTATTCATTCGTTTTTCTATTGGATGTTTCTATTTTTACATTGAAAATATACATTTGAAACTATCTACATAAGAGTTTTCAACCATTGCGCTATGCAGCAACCAAAATTGTGGTTCTATAATTCTTAATGGCTTTCGTTATCTGTGACGTTAATTGCACTGTCTTTATTGAGCCTTTAATGATAATGTGTGTCAATTTTATCGGAAAAATATTACCAACATAGTAAACATCGAACATTAGCTTTAGCTAAGCTGGTGATCTGTGATTATAATAAGCAATATTATTATAATAACAATAGGGTTTTTGACTAATTCTAAATTTGCTTTACATTTCACATCAAAATGAGAAATTAAACTCAATATCATAGTAAAATTTGAAAGTAAGTCTTTCATTTTTGTATCAATATTGCAATCTTTCCCGGTTGATTAAGGAAAGATGGTTAAATTTGGCCTGGTGAAGACAGACAGAACAGAATATACTTTCCTAAGCCACCCGATTAAAATAATACATAATCTGTATTTCAAAGATCAGTAACAGTTTTATTTTTATCTTATACAGTCAAAATATTTAAGTATTACTTTAACATTTCAAACGTACAAAGGCAAAGAACAGCAAAAAAAAAAAAAACAAATAGGTTAAGTTAAGAACTAAAAAACACAGAAAATAAGGGTGGCAAAACTGACATGGATATATCCTTCGGACACCCCACGAAAGATGACCAGTCAAGATATATAGAACAGATTTTTTATAATGGTTTTCATCTTAGATTTTTTCGATTACTATGTCTTATTTTATTAAAGGATTTAAGATTTGTTTAATATAAATATTTTTGGAAAAAACACTAGTTTGATTTTTATATCGTCTTCTAAAACAAAAGTCATCTCCCCGGACTTACATATAATTTTTTTTTCAGATTGCAAAATAAAATCATGCCTAGTTCCCAGACTTTTGTGATATGATTTTATCACACGAAACTTCGAAATTCAAAGCATAAGAAAAATATATAATACACCTTTTTGAGAAGTACTTAATTGTTTATTCTATTCAAAAATTCGGTAGTGTTTCTTAGACATCTCAAGAAAAATGACCAGTCAACAAGATACGCAGAACATAATTTTTATAATTGTTTTCATCTTAGATTTTGTTGATTTCTTTATGATATTTTATGATTAAATGAATAAAAAAAATTGATTGAAATAAATATTTTGCAACAAAAAACCACAAGTTTGATTATTATCAACTCCTTAAAACTACGGTCATTTTTCCTGGTCTTACCCTATTTAAAAATTTTTTCGGTCTACGAAATAAAATCATGCCTAATTCTCTGACTTTTGTATGATTTTATCACTAAGAAATTCAAAAAGAAAAATATATAATAGATCTTTTCGAGTAGTACTTGCTTATTCTATACAAAAATTGATAAATTGAAAGTGGTTTTCCTTGAAGAGAAACAATCGGTATAATATATTATTATGTTTATTCGATTCGAAAAATATACTAAAAAAAAAAAAAAAATATGATTACCTACTGGAAAAATGATGTTTCATGTTGTTTTGTTATTATATACGACAAATCGTGTCAAATATATAAAATATACTATCAAATATTATTGACATGCTATCGAAAATTTAACAATAACAATATTTTCAAATGATTTACATATACCATCGTTTTTTGTTCAAATATATACTATATAAGTATCTGTTATCTCTGTCTGTCTCTCGGTCTACATATTATATATATATATATATATATATATATATATATATATATATATATATATATATATATATATATATATATATATATATATATATATATATATATATATATATATATATATATACAGTTTACCATTAAAAACAATTTGCTTTTTTATATTTTACATGGTTTATTTGAATTATTTTATGCACAAATATAGGTAAAAACAAATACAGACACACATAAATATATATATATATATATATATATATATATATATATATATATATATATATATATATATATATATATATATATATATATATATATATATATATATATATTTCTACAGAGATTCTATCAATTATTAATGTCGAAATTATTTGTAAAATGGTTTTCTCAATTTTTTTTTGGTAATGAATAAGAAAATTATTTAATGCAATATATTCAAATTTTTAGAAACAAGTATACAAATGAAATCGAATTTAAATATAATGTTCTAAGCGGGCCTGAGTATAATAATATTTAGTTTAATAATTATATAACAAATTTGTAAATAAACAACAATTTGTGTTCTCACAAGAACGATGACGGTTAAAAATTTTAATAATATCAAAAATTTATTAATTAGCTCCAAATATATTCAAGAATGACCAAAACCAATATTATTTTATTTATTATGATAAATAAGGAAATAAATTGATCATATGTATTCAAATTTTTAAAATAAGTATACAAGTGAAATTCATTTGGAATATAACGTCCTTAACGGTTCTGGGTCTAATAGTATACAGAAAATAATGAAAAAATAATGATTTTTGTTCTCGGAAGAACAATGAAGGCTATTTCACCGAGCCTAAAGCATATCGTAGGATGTCAAATCAATTCAATTCCTTTTTTTTTAAACAATACATTATTGTACAGAATAAGTAAAAAAAGAATGGGGCCTATGTAGGAAATTGGAAGGTATACAGCTATGGCGGACTTTATAAGGAAATATCCCAGTATTTGTGTAAACCAAATAGAAAACCGTAAAAACCATCAAGGATAGGAAACAAGGTAAGGAAAGCCAACATCCGATAAGAATGCTCAAATGCTTCCCGAATATCACAGTGATTTGGTTCGGGATATGGAATACACTTGATACTTAAATGAAGTACATTTAAGTAATAGATTTAAATAAAAGCTGTAAAATTATACCAATCAAAAATATTAAGTTTCCCAGTTGAATCAACGCAAGACCAAAAAACCAAAGAAAAATTCATTGATCAATCTAAATGAAATTAATATAATTAAAATTGAAATAGACTATTTATTATCGATAAAAGTTAAATTTCTGGGTAGAAATATCCTTACAGAATAAATAAAAATAGAAATAAGTATACATAAATCTAATACAATTGTGTGAAGCACACAAAGACACTCAAAGACTGCTTGTCTATAATTAATTTTCAATAAATGGAAAATCGTGCCCAAGGCTCACAGCAAAATTTCTTCTAATTAGTATGGACAAATATTTATTAAATGCATTTTTACTGTAATCACAAAGCTCGATCGATCCCTCTCTATTACACTATTTATTGTTGAATCCGTTATAATACAGTTTATATAATTTTTAAGCATATGATAATAAGTTTTGTATTCAAGTACTTAAGCATGTTCGCTAAATCAAAGGTGTTGAAGTAATTAATTCAAGAGAATTATAATATTTTTAATGGATTATTAAATGGAATTTTTACAAAGGAGTTTTTGAAGATAGAAATTTTGTATTATGAGAATATTTAATTTTTAAATAGAAAATTGAGAATTGAAAAATATTTTAATTTTCTTTTTTAAAATAATTGATGCGTGTTGTTCCAAATGATATAAAATCTTTTTGAACTTTCAATAATACATTGTCTTTTTATATGTATTGAATAGTCTGTTGCAGTAACCGTTTCCAACACTTGTGTTAATTTTACTCTAGTGTTAATTTCTATAAAAAAACTTCCTTATTATTTATCAAAATCCTTTTATACATCGATTATTTGAAAAAAATTATTTTCGTACACCATTATTTTTTGATAATAATACATATTTCTAATACAACAAATATGGTTTTTGAACTTTATAATATATGTGAAATATATATAATATAATATAATATAATATAATATATGATATATGAACTTATATAGTATTTATTTGTTCTGTTTCAGATAAATGATTTTCCAGAATATGTGGTAAGTTTGATATTTGCAATAAACACAAAGAATTTACAAAACTTATTGTGAATAGTTTCATGTCCATATAATATAATATAATCGACATAAATAAATAAAATATAAATATTTAGTTCCTTGATTTTATGGAATTTAATTGGAACATGTGAATTTGATAAAAACCACAAGTAGAAAATATTTTAGTTTATGTTCATTCAAACCAGAACAGTCAGATCAAAACAAATTTGAAAAGAAAAAAAAATGCGATTGTTTGACTGAATAGTCTTTGTAAATTTTATATTATTTTTCTTTGGGACATTTCTGGCGGGTCGTCATTTTTCCAGCTGGGAAGACGCATTTTTTAGTTTTCAACAAAATCAGTCAAGTCGTTTTTTTTACAGATAATAAAAAATAACCATAAACGTAATAATAAGCCAATTTTTATTTTCTAATTTTCCACATTGGGCAATACGTTTTGTGAACCTTGCGGATTATCTGTAGATCACTTGTTATAATACTTCAGAGTATATTCATTTTAGTATAAAGATTGTAAAGATTGTAATATCGTGTATTAAGGACTTATTTCGATAAATCCAATTTGATCACGTGGACTGCATGAATGGCATACGACATGCTGTGCCGTGTATCACCACATATAAACCATTTAATTCCCGGTCCAAACTAGAGTACAATTAAGACACATAGTGGGACTTTCGACAAGGTACTGTCTGTTCAACTATCACCTTCATTATTTGATAATCTCAGACGATGCTACTTGTAGGTCGTGTCTGTAGAATGAAGAAACCTCCATTCACGTCCTTTGCACCTGCAGAAATTTCCAAGGTGTTAGATATACAATGTTCAGATATCAAAAATTCTAGATCCATCCATCATTGGAACAATTCCGGTGGCGACCGGTATCTGGTCTCGATCGTTTTTTTATAACACCTTGGCCTTCAAGTGATTGAGTGTTCTCAAGAAGGGTACAGAGCAACAAACGATCTAGGAGCAAGAGCTGAAATTTTGGTGTCATATTTTAGACATAAAAAGTGAGTTTAAGTTCGTGAATAAATAAAAACAATTCACTGAGTCCAGTGTATCCTAGATCTAATTTTGAAACTACAAGATTAGAAACAAAAAGTATTTGATTTAAAAAATAAAAATTATACAACATTTTTTCGTAAAATTTTGTCACAAGTTTTGTTTTAAATATAAATAATAAACACATTTAATTAAAATAAATGTTATTTATAATTCTAGAGGTTAGCTATTATCTGAATGATTATCATTAAAAATATTGATACTGAACTATACGTCGAGTACAATAACAATTAACACTGTTTGTTATTTTCACTTGTTATTATTATAATTAAGATATGTTCTAACTGCAGTACAAATGTTAGGGATAAAATAATAATGATATATTATATTATGTATGGCGTATAATATCAATATTTTTGTGTGACATTCGTGGTAGAAAATCTGTAACATCTGTATATGACAACCAATTATATCACTGAATTTCATCTTACATTAAGAACTAATGTTATTTTTTATTTTACATTTCACAATGTACTTAATTTACATAAATAAGTACATGTGAGACATAGTAAGTAAGAACAAAGATATATTTAAATCAGTAATTTTCTTTATTTAAATAACACAAAAGAGAATTGTAAAATAGAGTGGGCGAGGGATATCAACCATTCCAAACGAAATTATTATAAAAACAATGTAATTTTTAAATTTGGATTCACTATCGTGCCTCTATGATCATATTGAAAGCACGAACTTGTCTGGAAAGAACATGTTATTTACTAGTTGACATTGACTTTAATTATAAGTAGACGAAGCGTGAAAATAAAAAAATGAAGCTTTAATCGAAGCCATAGATGGTCAACTGTTTTTACTTCATGGTCGAATTAGAAAAAAATGTTTTGTAGGGACGAAGGTTGTAATTTATTTTAAAAACTTTTTTTTTCTAGTCATATTAGAACGCCTTTTCCTAGTCGGTTTAAGAAAAAATATTGCTAAGTATATAGATCAGAGTCGAAGCCTTAAAAAATAATAAAAAGTGTAAAAAAATTACAAAAGGATGAAACCCATTGGAAACGCAAGATAATATGATAAAAATGAAAGGAAAAATAAATTACGGGCGATCGGAGTTAGGGAAGTAGGAGGGGGTAAGTTTTTAAGGATACTATAATTTTTTTTGTTTTCAAAAATTATCTACCCTGGTATAGTATATTTAACGGCGTTGGTGTTTTTGATAAAGGTATCTATAATAAACACACTGAATTCGTATTACTGAAAAAATACGAATCCAAATGTAATGAAATTTGTGTATCCACAATCTGAACAATAAAACCAGAAGGAATATCGATGAAATTTTATCGGAAAAATTATTTCAATATAAATCAAAATTCAATTTTGTGTTTAGAAAATTACTGAAAAAATACGAATCCAAATGTAATGAAATTTGTGTATCCACAATCTGAACAATAAAACCAGAAGGAATATCGATGAAATTTTATCGGAAAAATTATTTCAATATAAATCAAAATTCAATTTTGTGTTTAGAAAATTACTGAAAAAATACGAATCCAAATGTAATGAAATTTGTGTATCCACAATCTGAACAATAAAACCAGAAGGAATATCGATGAAATTTTATCGGAAAAATTATTTCAATATAAATCAAAATTCAATTTTGTGTTTAGAAAATTACTGAAAAAATACGAATCCAAATGTAATGAAATTTGTGTATCCACAATCTGAACAATAAAACCAGAAGGAATATCGATGAAATTTTATCGGAAAAATTATTTCAATATAAATCAAAATTCAATTTTGTGTTTAGAAATGTGTTTTCGGAAAAAAACCTCTCCGACATTTCCTCCGGTTTTATGTCAAGATTGTGCTTACAAAATTTCATTCATTTTGGATTAGTATTTTTTGAGTTAAGTCTGCGCGAAATTTCCGATAATATTTTTAAAGTTTTTGTAATATGTTTACGTTTTGTATGCTGAAATTTTTTCGCCAGATGTCACTATGTGTAACAAATTCAGAAATAAGTTTTATATTTTTGATTTTCTGTTACTAGGATATATATATATATATATATATACTTATTTTCATATTATTAAAGTTTTCTTAATTCCTTTTTATACTCGACATACATAGTATGTCAGAGTGTATTAATTTTGTAACGCAACCTAATATTTACCGTACAAACAAAATCTTGGTATAGTATTTATAGAATCACCTATTTAGTTCATTTCCACCTGGTCGTCTGTCTGTCCGTCATCACGATAACTCAAAAACAAAACGAGATAGCGAGCTGAAACTTTGGCGACGTATACTTAACATAAAACGTTAGTTTTGTATTAGAACTATAGGCTATCGTTTAAACTATAAAACATCAAGTTCAAATATAAAATAGCCTATAGTTTTTGTCTTGAAACATTTTTTCGTAAAATGTTTGAGTTCTTCATAATTTTAGCTCAAATTTGGGTTCATAAACACAAATATGTATATACATGTATATAACTGTATAGGCAAGATATTTATAGTATTTGATGTATTTAATTTAAAATAATCCAAACAATGAAATTCAATCATATGTCGAGTATTTAAACAGTTAACTCTGTTAGTTGTTATCTTCACTTGGTTATTCGAGGTATAAACCCATTGGTACTAAATTTTTTTAAATAAAGAAAGCCAACGGTTATATATAGAGCGGTTTAAGAAACTTATTTTTTTTTGTAGTTTTATCATAGGTTATTCGTCTGTAAATTCTTAATCAATCAATCACGAAAATTGGGTTATTTATCCAAAAAGCAACACTTTCCTATAGAAATTTATCCCTTGAATTAAATATAAAACGTAATACTAATAAAAAGAACTTAAAAATAAATTTGATGAAAACGTGATATAAATTGATAGGTAGTATATTTTGTTGGTAAAAATACTCAATCTTATGTTTCACTAGTTTTTTTTAAAGCTAGCAAAGCGAAGTATTAAAAATTGAATTGAAATATGCTCAAAATTATGTGCATTTTAATAGCTGCAAAATTAAATGAAGTGCATAAATTTTTAATAAAGAAAATTGTGTCATAAAAATGCACTGCAGCAGTGATATCACGCTTGTAGAGCAACGTGAAAAAATAACATTTATAATGTAATTTAAGTACAAAAATTAGGTGTTTTTATGGTGTGCCTACAATACATCAATTATTACCATAAAAAAAAAATTACTGATTCACTAACATGAATCACGGCTAAAACTGTGTCAAGTTAGCAATGACATCAAATATCCGTAAAAGCATTCGAAAATGAATTTAAATACGCTCAAAATTAGATACTTTTTATAAGCTGCAATATTAATTTTAACTAAGAAAATAGAGTCATTTAGATGCGCCAGAAGTTCCACAACTAGGTGACGTTAAGTACTTTTATGACGTGTCTTCAATAAATCAGTAACCAAAATAATCCGTCAACATGAATCAATGAAGTAAATTGTCAAGCTAGCATTTTGCATGGATTTTTTTGGTACATTCGATTAAATTTATGTATTGAAGGCTCTCCTTATGTATTAAAAGGACCTAAATGGCAACGAATTTTAACCGGTACTTATTATTACCGGTACATTATATTATCATAGTTTTATTGCAGAATTGCTCTTCCTGCGTAATATCACGGCAGCAGTAAGATGACTCAATATAAAATATAAAAATATAAAAATTTGAGCATCTTATTTAATTTTGCAGTACCTAACACCTAAGCACTTAAAAAGTATTTAATTTTGAGTAAATTTAATTTTGAAAAACTTTTTAAGCAGTGATTCTTGGTAGTGAATCAGTGCAGTAATTTTTATTGTAATTTTGATGCAATTTATTTAATGAACAGAATGATTTCACAGCAAAAGTACATAATTATGACTCAAGATTCTTAAATATGAGCACTTAATTTAATTGCATCAACAAAAAAGTACCTTATTCTGGGCATATTTAAATTCAATTTTGAATTAGTTTGCTCTGCTATCTTGACTTGTATGTTTAATGTTTTTTTTCTTATGCTTAAGAGTAAAAATGTATGTGTAGATTGTTTATATATGTGAGGGTACACAAAATAGGGTAAGTCGTTCGTATAAATAAGGTAGTTCGTTTATACCATCGTTACCTATCTCTATATTGGTTTCAACAGTATTTAACCTACATCGATGAAATTGAATATAAATATCGACTTATATTATTTATTGTTATTACTGGTTATTTTTATGCATATGGTTTATTTAAAGATGATTATTTGTAAATGGAAAAAAATTAAAAAATTGTATTAAAACTTTTTAATGAAATCTTTATGAGCAATTCACATAGGTGACTTGGGTTTTTATGCAAGTGAATATAAAAACTAACAGAGTTATTTGCATAGTTACTCAACATATGAAATGCCGTATGGTTCATAATGTAATCTACACAGCAATAAATAAATATATTACACTCATATATGTTGTTTTTATATAATGTGCTAATTAGGTAAATTTTAGATAAAATTGTGGCGAGACTAAGCATTTTGCGAAAAATTATTTTATACAAAAGATTTTGATTAAAAAAAAAAAAGAAGAACATTTTAGGTGTTTAAACTTTTTTTTTATCGTATATGTTTCACAAGATGGTCCCTGAATCCACTGGACACAATCAATTTTGCTCATTCATAAACTTAAACTAACTCATTATCTCTTTGCATTTTTTAGTAATCTTGATAATAGACAGACCGACATACGGCATAAGGGATATTTTTTTTGTTTTTTAATTAAAAATAAAATACTTCCAATATTGTAATTATAACTCGGAAGTAATCATCCTTTTAGGATGATTTTCTTTAAGTTATTTTAACTTACCAATAATTTCTACAGAATTTTTTTTTACAATTTGCCATCAAGACTTCTTAGGTTTACAAAATTCATATGCCAGTATTTTAAGTCTAAAATTACATCTTCACGATTTTAAAAGTACCATATTATTATAGTTTTAGAAAAATGTAGGATCATAAAAGCAAAAAATCAGGGCAAAATTATTTTTTTATTCAATAAAAATAATTTGCTAGTAACTTAAAGTTTATTATTGAATTAAAGGATTTAATGAAAGTTTTATCTACTTTTGTGTTATAAATGCATTAGTATTTCCATAACAATGTAATCTTTATCAGTAAAAAATAAACTTTCATCATTCAATTCTCTACTTTCTTCGGTAATGAATGTATCATTAATTAGCGTACATTATGGTAATATTAATACTTTGATGACTACTATATCCGTAGTCATCGTAAATCAAATATAATAAGTTGGTTTAAATTTTGGGACGGATTTGATACCTTATATTCAGATAAAAGTATCGAATATATATATATATATATATATATATATATATATATATATATATATATATATATATATATATATATATATATATATATATATATATATATATAATAAAAGATTATAGATAATATAAAATTAATTTAATTTATATGTTATATAATATAAAATAATTAGTGATAAAATATTACTAATAAATCACGTGATCCCTTATTATTATTATCCATAGAAAATCTATTTCTATGTAAACAATATTATTTATAGCATAAATAAATACATTGTACTGTATTCTATATATATATGAATAAATAAAATGGTAAAGGTTTTCGTTGTGCGCGCCAAATCACGCAAAATCTTCTAAATAGATTTCGATCAAATGTTTTATGTTTTCCGTCTAACATATATAAAATTTCGATTTTTTACCCCAACCAATCATTTTTATTTACAAACAAAATAGGTTTACTCTAAATTGAGAATATATTTATGATTAATATTACAATTAATTTCAAAATACATTTATACATTTAAAATAATCGATAAACAAACCTGAAATATGAAATCGTTTTTAAGAGTCATTTACCAAATATTATAACAATTTATTATTAACAATTAAGACGAACGTTTGAAGACAAATATCAAATTATGTATCAAAATTGTAAATTAAGATCAATTTTTATCCTCAGCAACTAAAAGTATCTTTTGATACCAATTTAATCGAATGGCAGAGGATCCGGTCTTTTTTCCTTTAACACCTTTTGGTCCTCTGTACCCTGTTTAGAACACTCCATTTCCTGAAGGTAAATTTGTCTTCTAGGACAAGGTGACAATTATATCGATATTATGTTTTTGGTAGAGCCGGTTACTTCGTTCTTATCAAAGCGACGACTGAGAGATCAATTTTGAAAGAAAGTGTACATAAGTGCATGTAATTGCCATGGACTTCGATAGAGCCTCTTACCGTGGAATGACCCTTATTTATAATTGCTAGGGAAATATGGCATTAGTTATGCAAATCTCCTTCTTTATTTAATTAAAAATTATGAACCGTTCATATATTTGCAATTTTTTAGATTTTTAAAAAACAATTTCATGAAGTTAAGACGCTTTAATTGAAGTTATAAAATTGTGCATCTTTTTTCTTTCTATTGAATGATTAAACCAAGAAAATTTTCGGGTAGCAGCTAGTATATAAGTATAATGTGCTTTTAATAGAAACTATAGCAGCGTTGCTGAAACAAGCAAACCATGTTTTATATATATACATGCTTTATGTAAACGATTTTGTTTATAATCTTGTTTATAAATCGAATACAAAAGAAAATTATAATGTTTAATATTGCCGTCACATGTATTATATATTGTAAGTTATATATTAATGTTTGGCGTAATTAATTACCCAAATATTCTTAGAAAATGTAATATAATCATCATCAAAGTTTGAGTATTGTATTTATATAGGCCAGCAATTATTAAGATATATTCTAAGTAGAAACTAGGCTTAATGTATTCAACGCTTTCTCGTTTAAAATGTGTAAATATTTGAATGTCATTTCTATACTTTTAATTTGATAATAAAATGTGATGAATGAATAAATACACTTTAAAATTATTTCGCTCAGTAGAGATCCATAATAATAGTAATTTAATCGTTGTAGAGAAATATTTACCTTAAATTAAAAAACGTAGAGATTAATTTTGTTGCAGAAAAATGGGCTAACAACAGTATTTTAAGTTTAAAATTTAATTATGAAGAGGTGTTACATGATCTTTTAACATAATTAGATTGAACACTTGAATACATTATTGTTTTGAGTGAAATTGTTTTGTCATGATGTTGTACACCTCGTAATATAGTTGAATAATAAAAAACCATATAAACATGCATATAATTGTAGCTCGGAGTGTCAATAGATGTGAAAATCAGATTGATGTAGATAATTATAAATTAAACATAATGAAATTTCAAATTTTCATATGAAAAGTTCTAGGTCTTCATTTCTGTCGTCAGACCCAATAACAGTATTTTTTTTCTAATTTGTCGTCTTCTTTGTTGGGCTGGATAAGGGTGGTTAGAGTTCTTTTGAAATCAATAAAATCAAAGCAATATATAATAAAATAGTGTTTTTATTTCGTTCAAAAATGGTGGCTAGGAAAAATGAGCTTTTTGGTTTCGAAATTTGAGATTATTTACGTTTACATCCTAACAAACACTTTTTATATATTTTGATCCAATGCCTTAAAATTTTCGATAAAAATCCGAACTCCACTATATCAAAAAATTAATCATGAATCTTTTTTTTTTTTATAATTTATTTTTAAGTTATTCATGAAATTTTTCAAATGTATTCAACAATGTGCAATATACGATAAATATGAAAACAAACATAGAACATTGGTTTTAATAATACCTTCAACGTCTTCCTTCTTCCAGACAAACTATTTTAAATCATTTAAAGCATTACAAAGACTGAAGTTTGTATATCGTATATGAAGATAGATCTAGAAACACGATGAAAGTATCGATACTTTTCACAATCGAATCATTTTCTTTCGATTCAGATAATTTTATTCTCAATGATATTTATACAATACTTTTACTGGTAAGATTCGTTTGTGGCAAGTATTGAAAAGTATCGAGTAATTTACTAAAAGTAGTTAAAGTACCAAATCAAAAAGTATAAACTATTTACCAGTAGATGTATTAAGTATAAGTGTTGTTTTCAAAAGTACTCAGAGGCGTAAAAGTTTTCGGAAAAAGCATATTTATTAGAATTAAGGTTATGTACACACCTTCCTTTCAAATCATCGTGAACCAGTAAATCAGTTCAAGTATGAAATTAAAGCAAGGTACTCTTTTTGAGGGCCTGTAGTGCAAAAAAACCAGAAAATTTCATTTATCAACGTACGTATAATTTTTAGAATCTCAAAGAATCGATACTATTATATTTTATAACTCAAATCATCGGTACTATTTTAAATCTCAAAGTTTCGATATTCGATTTATATTTCATACCTCAAGAAATCAATGCTTTTTCAAGACATTTTTCCCATTCAATTAGAAATATTGATACCTTTTGCTGTAAAGATTTCTTTTCAAATAATAACCGATACCTAAATATATCTATATTTCGGATACATCAATGCATCAATTCTTCATTTTAGAGATGTTTTCCCACACAAATTAAAAGTATGTATACTTCTTGGTATATAAATTTTTTGGGCAAAAGATTTATTGGAAGAAATAGTATCGATCAAATCTTGAGATATCAAAAAAATATTGATGTTTTAGGGAACGATATTCTGCTTTTGTAAAAATATTAGTAGGAGAATGTGTCATTATCTTATAATATTAAAAAGATACTTAAAAAAAATCGTGTTGTTAAACGGTCTATGATAAAAATTAGTGTTTAGATTTGTGTGTGTTAATTTGTCGTTTTTCTTTTGTAAAGAAAAACTTGACTTTTACCATTAAAACTACTTGACTTTTAAAAATATCTGCTTTTATTGATGTTTAAGGTTGTTTGATTTAAAACAATGAAGTAACATTTTTGTAATAAACATTAAATATTTCGTTATTTTAAATTAATTAACTATCCTCTGTATTGAAACTAAAATAATTAAGTTTGTGTAAAAAATTCAACATATTTTTTGTGTGCTTATAACATTAATTTTGTGTCCACCATTTCTAACACGTAAGACACTGTTATATGAGCATGATACATTTAAATCGATTGTATTCATGAGTAAAGTATCGATATTTTTGATTCGATACCGTGTCCTTAGATAGACCATACAATTGCAGTAAGGTAGTATAAATTGATACCTACATCTTAGATGATATTGTAATGTATATATGTAATATGTAATGTTGTAATGTTCTAATGTATAATGGTGAAGAAAATGAAACCATTCATTATTTAAAGAACAAAATCTAGATAAATGTGTCTGCAATGTTGCAATATTTTCACTTGCTATGTATGTATGTAGTAACATGTGAAAAATAATTGATTTGAAAACATTTATCTTTTGATGGGCATATAAACAATTCAACATATACTTGTATATTGAATTAACTAAGTCGAAGGAAAAGAAGGCAAATAAATGAATTAAAAAGGAAAAGTGAGATTATGGATTAAGACCCAGTTCACAACATCAGATTTTCTGATTGGAATTTCTGATCAGACAATTTCTGCTTGGGACGTCAACTTGAACCGCATGACGTCCCCTTAATTGTTATATTTAGATCCTAAATATACGGATTCGGTAAATGTTTTTCAAAATTATAGATTTTGTGACCCATTGGAGCCTTATTACTCCTACATTTAAAAAATAACAGAAAAAAATAAATAAAAAATTGAATAATCTGTTTATTTTTAAAGGTTTTGAAATAAACTATTTATAAATTGGTTTGGTAAATAATTTCATTTTTTTTGTATTTAAAATTGTATAGAATAATCCAGAATTATAAAAGAAAATCCATAAAACTTACTCGTCATGTTTGAATAATAAATAGCTCCATACGGTAAGAACAAGGTTGCGACAAATAAATAGGTATAGATTTGAATGTTGAACCAGTAAGTTGAACTCCCTTTTTAAATTGTTATTTCTCCCAGTTTGCTTCTACTATTTGATTGTCTTGTTGTAAATAAAATTACTTAATGAAATGGAGATAAATCAAATTAAATGATGCATTATGTTTTAGTGATTATATTGTACGTACGTTAATAAACAACTGGATTAAAAACTTCCTAATTACGGGTTTTCATGTTATTTATATCGAAAATCGGATTATATGGGATAGATTATTTTAATATAGCGATACTGACATGAATAGCTTTCCAATGGACAACATTATTATCTTGGAAAAATAAATGAAACCATTGTTTTCATAGACCATAGATTTCTATCATGATAATTTATGAGAACAAACATTTTTTCTGTATTTGACATTCTTTTGTTATTTAAAATCCTGAAGTTGGTTTTTTGAACGACTAGTGTTCTAAAAATATATTTATTTTAATGAAAAACTTGGATTTTATTTTTTTGGTCAGTGTTTGATAAAAGAGACTGCCGAGAAAGAATTCTAGGTTGTCCTTTAAGTCTCAAAAAACTTTTTCACTGGCTGGAAAAAGATTCTGTGGCAGGGATGGTTTGCAATAATATGTTTATAACATAAGAATTTTGTTGACCATTCCCGTTTTTATAAACAAGATATAGTCTGGTATCCGGTATGATGTTCACAAAACAGATACTGTAGTAGGATCCGGTTTATATTGTTCGCAGATCAAGAATGGACATCAATATCATTCTTGAGAAATAAGAGGCAGTTTTAAATTTCACTTTAAATAAACTTCTGAACTGTCTTTTACTGAATCAAATCATTTAAGAATCTTAGTTAACACAGCAAAGTCACTATTGGCTGGGTTTCTAGAAATTTTGGAATCAGTGGCAATAAAATGAACGATGAATTGGCCAAATAATGTCGGTAAAATAAACGATTAGGTAACACACGAATTAAACCATTTTTTGACATATACTTACGATCAATTCCATGAAAACCTTTTATAAGAAGTTTCTCTTCGCAAAAGGTCAACAGACGTTTGCAAAAGGTTCAATTTAATCAAGAGCATGATTAATGTGTTAATTGACCACTTGATGATATTCGCTACTGTATAAGTACAAGAATTAATAGATTTAAAAATATTTAATTATCAATTTTATGCCTTTACTTTAACGAGCGTTTTAAGGTAGTTAAAAATATCTTAAGTTTTATGTTTTATGCCAGATCCTTATGACAAAAACAAAATTGGTCTTTAATTTTTGGCGGCAAATAAATTTTAAAATCACCCTATAATAACCACACTAATTGAAAACGATGATTTCCACTTTATTATTTACTTACTTTATTCATGTTTTTGTGCGTGGTTTTGATAAAAATGGAAGCGAAGAGAGCTTCCTTTTTTTTCAAGTTTGCTGATGTTCTTTGTTTTATTTCTTTTTGTCTAACAAAAATTGCCTAGAATTGGTCAATCTATCCATTTCCATACTTATACTTACTAATACAATTTTCATCTTCGAGAAGAGGTGGCGTTCACCTCCAGGATAAAACTGATCGTCCAAATATTAAGAACTGAAGTAGAGGGTAAGTAAAATCTACGGCCAAATTATGATGCCAAAGTTCCAGATTAGGCTGTTTTTTCCGTGCATATACTGGACTAATATTCAAAAATACCAAATTATACATTGTATATTCATAGATTAGCTTCTACATTACCAGAAACTTATTCATTTTTTTTTATTATTCGACATGAATGATCATAGTTTTATTTTCTAAAAAAAACAAAAAACATACAACCATTTAAATAAATGGGACGCATGCATGCTTAGGTGCATCTCATGAAATACGGTAAAAGTTATGATTACAATTGAAAAAATGTAAACAATGGAATTGAAAACGAGTAGAAAATCTTTTGTGTAATTCTGCTTGTCCCATATGTACCTATGTGTAACATGTATAGTACGAAATTATAACAAACCTACAATGTTTGTTACAATTTTTAGTTACGAATTTATAGGGCACATAATAAAAAAAAAATTGAGGGAAAAATTACTTAAAATATAAATTCAGAATACAGAAAATGGTATCAAGTTTCTTTGCAATGAGGAAGTTTTAAAATTATAGCTCTTAAATTTAAATTTGCAAACAACTCTCATTAATTTAGATAAAACAATTTCGGTCAAATAATAAGTAAGATAAGAAATATATTTTTAGAATTTAATATATAATAATTTACACTCGTAGAAAACAAATAACTAGGAAAAAATCAATTTTAAAACACAAGTGATACTGACGACATATATCAAAAATGACCAAAATACTCACCTGTATAAAAGACGCTTGTAGAAATAATTTCTGGTATGCGAAGAAAGCAATTTATAACTGATTCAAATTTATAGCTATAAAAATGTTTTTCTACCATTTTTAGTTTGCGATTGTTCTATCCACTAAAAAAAAAATCGAATATTATTTTCGAAAATTTAAAATATCCTTATTTAATTAACATATATGTTATTTCAAAGAAATACATCCACAATTAAATATAATTGAGGTAGAAAAATGGGTTAGTTGGCAATTTCATTTGGGGATCACTCTAGAAATATTTTTTATATTCGACATAGATAATATGTCACAGTGTATTAATTCTAGTCTAAAGTTTGTATCGCTAGGAAATATTGACCGCACAAACAAAATTTTGGTACAGGTGTTCATAGAAACATTAGTCCATTTTTGGTTGTCCGTCCATCCGTCATTAAAACAACGCAAACACAAAACGTGCGAACGAGTTTTTGGTAACAAATTCTAAACATAAAAAGTGGGTTTAAGTTCGAAAATAACAAATTCGGTCAATTGGGGCAAATGGAAACTTTTAAACTATTAATCATTAAAAAAAAAATGTTAAATACAAATAAATATTATTTTCTTGAAACAAACAGCATTTGTATGAGACATTTTTTTCGTAGAATGTTAGAATTCGCCACAATTTAAGCTCAAATTGAATTACTTATCATATATTGGTAATTGCAATACATATGTTATTATTATTCTATATACATAAATAACTGGATAGATTGGATATTTATAGTATTGTATGAATGCTAAATTAAATTGGTCCAAACAATGAAATTCAATCGTATGTCGAGTATCTAAACAATTAACTCTGTAAGTTCTTAACTAATTATTTATTAAATTTGCAGAAATAAATTTTTTATTGTCAGCCTATTTATATGTATAAAACGTAAATAAACTTGGTTTGGATACAGCCGTTTTTAATTTAAAATACTATGAAAAGTACTCTAAAGTACCTTTTTTTTTTTGCAATATTATATTCGAAAATTATTTCTCATTGCAATAAATAGGATTATATTTTAGATCTGTCATTCATTTACGAATGAGAAAATTACCTTTCTCACTTCAACATTTTAGAGTGTATGAAGTATGTATTAAAACTCTATAATATTTACATATAATAATAATAATAATAATAATAATAATAATAATAATAATAATAATAATAATAATAATAATAATAATAAAAATTAAGATACTAAGAAATGAAGATACTAAAGACAAATTAGTCATAGCATATGATTTATTTCATAAGTTATTTAGCTTTTATCTGTTCATGTTGTTTTTACTTCACTATTACATACTTTAACTATTATCTAAACATTCACAAAATGAAGTATGGTACATTTGCTAGTAGAAAATTCAACACAATTGTATGATGGCTTGATTCGATTTGCGCTAGAGATACAAACTTCTTAAGCAAATAATTCTATAGCAAAGTAAAATTTCATACCCTCTAGAAATAATGTTCTTCTAATTTGTGGCATTATAACTTGAGAACAAATTATCGAATTGGTTCTTTTTTTTTAACTTCTTTTATACCCTGAACCACAAATTTTTCGATTTAATAAAATAATTTAATGAAATTTTGACAGGAACTCATCGAATTTTTACGAATTGCGAGTTTTGCGAACTCCATCGAATTTTTTTCGAAGTATTTAACGCTAGCAAATATGTATTGTACAGACAAAATTTTGATATATGTGTTTATAAAAACACCTAAGTAGTCCATATCCGACTGTACGCCCACGCGCTCATCCGTCATCACGATAACTCAAAATCAAAAAAGATAACGAGATTAAATTTTGGTGACCGAATATGTAAAATCGGTCAATTGAGATCCAATACCTAAGTTTTAAACTATTTAAGATAGAAGAAAAGTTCAAATAAAAAAATATTTATATTTTTTAAACAAACAACTTTGGTTTGAGACACTTTTTTCATATAATCTCTACAATTTTAGCTTAAATTTCGCTAATCAATACATATTGGTCATTAGAATAACTGTATAGACTGGATTGTGTTTTTTGAATGCTAATTAAAAATAGTCCAACAATGAAATTCAATCATATATCGACAAACAATTAACTCGGTTAGTTGTTACCTTCACTTGTTTTTATTTGTTTATTTCAAGCATTTCCACTGTAACAGAGAAGGGAATTTTTTTTCTTGGATGGGAGAATCCAAATATCTCACAGAATGTTAATTTTTTGGTCGTCAAACCCAGGCAGTCACACTAGTGGTGTCCCTTTGAAGTATATTAATACAGATGTTTTGTGCCATAACTTACAATGTTTATTTTATTTTTTTGTATAAGTATGCTAGTTTTATCCTCTCTAAATAATATATATGGCACGTTGAGAGTTATATTGTTTTGAATTAGCTATCTTATTCATTCTACATAGGTACCTACGTAGCTATTAACTATGAGCTCCAGTTAACTTCGTATAGTCTTTATTTTTACTAAGTAATAACTAGGTAGGTAGGTTGCTTGCTTGGTAGTTATTCGTATAGTTAGTTTACATAATAATAATTATCACTTGGCTCCACACTATCAACATAGAATTCATACCACCATATGGTAGGTAGTTTGTATATATTATATATAGACCAGTTGTCTTACGGTTTCACCTCGGAATCTAATGGAATAAGCTGCATTTTTGCACAAACCGTTATTTTGTTATTATAAAACTTGTTCTAAAATTCACAATTCGTCATGTTTTAGTTTAGAACCTTAAATATTCCTGGTCAAAGGTTCCAAAAGTTAGTTATTTGAGAATAATTCAATTTCTCTGCCTAAAATTATATTTGTACTTTGTATCATAGTTGTAAATAAAATTGTCTACAAGTTATGTCTGTAACATTTTTTTTTACCTTGAACTGTTTTCGAGAAGGAGAATGCAGAAGATGTATCGCTTAGCCATAGTGAATATTGATGGCAGCGAAGGCAAAGATTATAAGAATTCGTCTGAAATTGATGGGCGAACGGAAGATAAAGATATCGAAGATAAAAACAACATTGAAAGAAATCCAATTATCCGTAATTGTAATTAGATTGAAACAGACGATATAGACGGTTTACAATAAGCTCAAAATATATTAAGATTGAATCAGTGAATTATTTTATTATTTGTATACAAAAGGTAAATAAGATTTAATGACTTAGGTAAGTAATATTAAATGAATAATTAAGAATAATGAAATACTTAGGTAAGTAATATTAAATGAATAATTAAGCAAAAGAAAAACCGTATGATAAATTGGTATTTACGATTGAAAAATTATAGAGAATTTCATCCTCTACAAATTCAATTGGAGGCAAAGTAAACGAAATATTCTTAAAAAATTGATTCTTGTGACTTTTGACTTTGAATATCTATGGTTCCTTACACGTGACCAATTGTGAATTTTTGGGCAAGCATTATAATACCAAAATAAAGGTTTGTACAATAGGTCAGCTGATTCTGTTGAATTCCGAGATTGATCCATTTATTTGACTAAGATGAATGGACTAATAGTTGTAAGTACCGTATACGGTTCTTGTTGCTGGTCGAGTATGTATACATGCATGTATGACATTAAGTATGTATACCTAGAAAAATTTACATTTGTAATATTAAAATATAGTAAAGTTGATGTATAGAAATAGAACAATAGGCTATTTATTAATCTTTTTGGATAAAAGTACTATTTAATGATTGTTAAAATTCATTTCAATTTCAGTTCAATCTTTATTCAGAATTTCTATAGTTGATTTTGATAAGTAGTATTTGTTGAAAAAATTAACATCGCTGTAAACGTTTCAAATTTTGATCAAGATAAGCTTCTTAAAAGAGGTTTTACAAATTTTGGCCACGATTATTTACCCAAGAACAATTTGATAGACAGCTTGAAAATATAAATTTATTTATTTCACTCTTAATTTAAATAATTGGTCTTATTTAGTTTTGATAAAAATAAAGTTTGTATTTATAATATGTGTTTTATTCATAAAATTCCCCAAACAATAAATACGCCAGTCAATTCTTAAAGACCCTTGAGATCAGTATAAATATAAAAATAGAAGTTGTCTATAATGTAAATTTCGAATAAGATTTGATTTACTATTATGGAGCAAAGTATAAAGAAAAAGTTAAATCGATAAGACATAAATAAACACATAAAAGTTACAATACAAGTTTTTTTTCTTATAGTCTCCTAGGTCACTGAAAGTTTTAAGTAAAATATATTATGTGAGAAAAATATTGTGTATAATCATTATGCATTGATGTCTACTGTCTACTGAATTTCTTCGAAACTTTGAGATCGCCGAATGAACAAATAAACATTTCAACAACAAAATGGTTTTGGTAGACGTAAAATGTCAGCAATTATTTAAAGATCGCTCTACAAGTAGATACAGTTTTGCGCCTTCAGGACAACCTTTATGAGCAGTTAATTAAGAGAAATCATGTACAAATCGGTATTTTAGACTGAATTTTACCGATAAAGCACTATTTTCATATAAATATAGTTTTATCGAAATCGGATGCAAGCATTTTTTCGATTTTTCGTAATTTTCTGCAAGATGAAGAAGAAAATTTTCATGAAATTTTGAAGACAAATTGATCACACACAATAAGTACTTTCTAGTATGACAAGACTACTGTATGTATTTAATTAACAAAGTAATTAAATTTTCTAATTAAGAACATGTTTTTGATTGGCCAGATATCTTCTAAATTTTGTGTACATATTATTTATTTACTAGTGAATAAGATCTACAATTTACAGAAGTATTAGTTTGAGAAGATTAATTTAATAAACTTTTGATTAAAAGTAGACTGATTTTAAATTTTAAATTGCAACAAACCCTTATATATGTTTTATAAATGAAAACTTTACTATAGCGTATGAAAATAGTCACACAATTAAAAGAAGCATGCGTACGTACGTACGTATGTGTAATATTAACATCTCTAGAGTGTCATGTTTTTAGAGTGGATTAGAGTAATAATATATTGTGAGACAATGACTACATTGCATAACATATGCTTAACATGACTTGAATATTTTAAAAATGTATCTACATACAATGATTATACTCTAAAGTCTAACATACATGTTAGTTATATATATATATATATATATATATATATATATATATATATATATATATATATATATATATATATATATATATATATATATATATATATATATATATATATAGCACAGATTATAACAAAAAAAAAAAAATTATATATTCACAACAAAAATTTCCATTTCAAAACTTAAATGAAAATCTTTTAACTAAAAATCACGTAGGTATATGTTATGATATAATATATATTATACATATATAGATGAAGTTCATTGAAATGTTACTTTGTTTTGGGGCTAGCCCTTGCGTTTTTTAGAGGGCGAAAACTTTTACTTTTGACACTGAATTAGATCCTGAACAGTAGCGTGGACCATCGAAAAGAATAATTGTAAAATAATTGTTAAAATATACATTTATCTAAAAGCTATCCGTAAATTACTGGGGATATCAAATAAAAAAAAAAAATAAACGTGCTTACCGTACCTCATAGATGGTGGGGAAAAGAGTCAGTTATAAGTAATAATATAGGAAAGTCACCAAAATATTAAAAATGATATAATGCAACATTAAGTAAGATATTTCGTTGTGACCGGATTCTTGAAAGTGGTAAGAATCTAGTTGATCTTAATACAAATTATATTTTTACAAATTTTTTGTGGGATGTATAGATATGGCAGCAGCGGAGCAAGGGTTACAACCCCACAAACTTGGAGTTAAGCTCCTAGTAATACCTCCCACACGTCTCAATAATAAAATTGCGTAGTCTGAAAGTCGCAAGGTTCAATGTAACTTTCCAATGGACTAATTATCAATATCAACTAGTAAATAAATATTAAAGTCACCTGCTAGAATGAAATTTTTTTTTTCTTTACTTATTATATCCAGCCAGAAATCTAGTTTGGCGTAAAAATCTTCCATATTTCCTGATCTATAAATTCATACAATTACTATAGGATTCTTCTTACTAACAACTTCAATAATAAAACATTTAAAATCTTTTTCACAATTATTAATTTGTAAATATATTCTTTCTTTTACATATAGCGTATACAAATTTGAGAAGAGAGAATTCAATAATCCTTTTCAATAACGCTTTTCTCTACTACTCTTAATTATTTCATAATTATTAAATTTTAGAGCATCTAATTCATGACTTTTTAGCTATTGCTACGTAACACGAAAAAAATTTAATAAATTATTATTTATTTTATTACGTTCATCAATTATATTTTCTACTTGAAGCTGCAAAAACTAAAAGATTTTGCCTTTGGAGTATTACAATTACTAATCTTCACACATAGGGCTTTTAAAAACAACGGGATACAAAACATATCCCGTTGTTTCTATAAGTCGAATTTCTCGAAGTCGAACAAGAAAACAAAATACTTATACTATGTTAAGTTAGATAATCATTTAAAGAACTGTTAACACAGGACAACGTACATCGCACAAAGTAAGTGATTGTGTATTTAATATAGCACAAGGGAAAATATATTTAATGCAAAAGAACTGTATAAATGAAACATATTTTAATAATATTCAACTTTTTAGAGTGTTTATGTATCATAGATAAAGTACATTTGCTATACCAAATGAATACTAAGACCGTAGTTCTTGTAAAAGACATAAAAATAAAAATAATTGAAAACATGAATTATCTTCTAAGAAAGAGCACTTTCATTTTTAAACGAGCAACAAATATGCACATATAACCCCATATTATTTCAAAGTTTTGGGCAACAGATATCAATAACATTACTTACTATTGCAAGACTTCTCAGAAGGTATTCAAATCTAATGATATTAATGTAGCATTTTAGGCCACCAATAACATTAGGCAATCTAGTTCTCAACAACAAGATTGAAGTAGAGAAGAAACGAAAATTAGGAGTCTACAGATTATCTTGCGAGTGCAAAGGCGTCTCAATACTGGCCACCCTACGATAAACTTCGAAATAAGAGAACGCGAACATCTATGGTCTTATAGATGCCGCACAGATGACTCTACCTTCGCCGAACACCGAAAAGTAAAGGGTTTCAACTTTGGGCAAGAATTGGAGATTATGTTGGAAACAAGGATTTCAAATTAAATGTTTTGGAGGCCTTAGAAGTACACAAAATATGAAGACAATTATATTGTTTTGAAAATATCTTAATAAGCCGAAACGATCAATAACATTTGATAAATTTTAAATAAATAATTTATTTAAAGAAATGTTAGTGATTGTTATTTCTAAATAATATAAATAAAAACTATAATGGACTTCCACAATTTAACGCTCGATATAATTAATAGGTGACTTTATACTTATGTTTTTCTATAAGTTAGAAAGTTCTCTAGCGTTGAGAAAAGAGTATATTGAAGATAAGAACAATTTTTAAATATATAAAAATTTACTTCCAGAATAAAAAAATTAAACCTCAAATCAACCCAACCCCTCCAAATCTGTCATTAAACTATTTTAATTTTTACATATAAAAATAATAATATTTAATTTTGAAATTTTTAAAAGATGCGTAATTCTTGAGAAATTTCAATGTTTAGAATAAATTTTAATGATATCCGCATATTTAGTTATTTTGAAATGTGACACAAGTGCATCATTTTTGGTCTCCAAAAATAAATCATCATATCAATACTTGCCAAAAAAAAGTTGCATTTTAATAACAACATTTTCTTCAAATTAAAGTTTTGTGTTTTAGTTAATTTAGAATTAATCAAAATTTTAATAAATAATAATAAAATTTTGCATTTAATATAGAATTAAGGTGTTTTTCATTACACTAGACAAGTTGTTTTTATATATTAATTTCAGAAGACAATTTTTTTTACATATATTATTATATTTAAACTGGTTTGTGTTGACAAATAACGAAATTTAAACTGAAATCACAAACCTAAGGATTTACGAAAAAATATTTCAAGGTAAAAATTTTACTCACTTCTTAGGGCTTCATGAAAAATTCACTTTGACATTTATTTTCGTTTGTGAATTATCAATATGACGGATTGGACTAATTAAGTGAAACTTTTAGCTCCCAAATTTGTTTTGAATATTTGCTAGCGTAACAAGGTACTCAAAATATGAGATTAGTTAAACAAAAAAAGAAAAATATCCTTAAATTGAGTTATATCGATCCCTAAGACCTATCTGTTAAGACGTGCAAAATTCATATAAAAAAAAATTGATTCTAATAAAAACGAGTAACATTTTTAGATCTCGATACAATTTCAGTAACGATATTTATAATTTGATTTTTTTAATGTTTTTTGCTTCAGTTAGTTAGTGTTTAAGTTTTATTGCCATTGTTAACGGATCGTTTTATTGCCATCGGCGAAAAGCTCCGCCATATGCACCGCCAGATTGTTGTTATTTCTGGATTGTTGTTATATAGGATTCCTCCAAGAGATAAAATGTTATACACTGGTAGCACTGGCTTAAGATTCATAAGGCTTAGGTTTTATAAGTTTTATTGTGCTGGGAGGAGTATTTTACCAGATCAAAACTCTGAAAATTAAGAGCTTTCTATTGTATACTTTATGATGTCTTATGTTGTTTCTAGATGAACAGAATCCTCCGTGTTCCATAGGTTCATTTTTGATGTTAAAGTCTCTTCAGTTAAGAAGTTTGTACTAAATTTAAAGTTCAAGATGAGTTCAGATGAGTTCAAGACTGCTTAGTATCTATCTGAAAGAATCTTCCGGAATAATGAAGTATTAAATCAAACGTATAAGTCAAACCGTAAAACAACATTTTTGCGTGGTAGTATAAAAACTAGATATAATATTTTGAATCACCTGTGTATTTAAAAAATTTTTGTTTATTCATGATTAATTATAATTTATTTGAAAAATAGAAATAATTCTCAACTACAAACATCTTAAAATAATAATGTTTATTTGACACATAACATTTTGTGTGTGTGTATATATATTATTTCAATAATATTTGAAAAGTTGTCTCTCATCAAATAATTCTATTTACAACCAACGCAATCTAGTCATGAATCTGACATACAGTTCACGCCAATATCTAATCAAAATATCACTAAAATAGACATACATTTATGTAACATAGAAACGTCAACTATCATAAGTTTGTTTTTTAAATAAATAAACGTTTTGTATTCAATCTGGTTTCAAAATCATAATTATTGTGCCTGTTGTAATTTGAACAAAAATTTTTATAACTAGGTAAATAACGTATGATGCAAATGGTCGAGCTTCAAACTGCAAGGAGAATTCTTCCTAATCAGGAGAATTAACAAACAATAATGAGTATATTTTTACAAATATGGTTATTTAAGTTTTGTTATCCTCAATAAAAGATTAGTGTACCCATTTGCTGAAAAGCCTTTCAGTTGTAAGTTCTCAAACAATATTTGGAGAAACACACGTGCATGCACACATAAGCATCCCTCTTAAAACCTAAAATCTGAATTGAATTCTAGTGGTACCTTGAACCTTCCATTGGGAAATTATTAATGTAGATACCATTTGAGTCTCTTTGAAAATACCACCAAAAAATTGCTACAGAAAAAATGTGTCGACCAACCTGGATTCATCTACTAAAATGACCATATGTTTTACTGAAAATGCATGGAACACTCTGACTAGTATTTTGGAGTAGAAACAATGATTTAAATAATTTACTAAATATATTTTTTATTTTAACGTGGTATTTAGGCATAAAAAACATAATTTCGAAATTAATTTGGGTATTTGTGCAAAATCATTTGGCTGGAATATGAAGTGGTGGAAAAAAACCTCATTTTTATGTGGGCAATGCACATTTTCCGAGGATCAAAACTTTTAGGGTTTGGAGAATACTTGAGGTCGAAAGATACCACCGAATCGGATTTTAGGCGACATAATCCTAATTTTACCAAAATTTTCTCTACTGTCTTTAAATTGCCGAAAACAGAAAAGTTCTATCTGCTTGTAGGGTTAAGATCACAATTTTCGGAAAAAATAATCTTAAAAAATTAGAATAAAGTAACGTAAACAAATGAATTAGAAATCCCAACCCTCTAATTTTTCAGAAACTAAATATCGAATTTCAATCGTTTGCCTGTTATAGCATTATATAGTATATTTCAACATTTCATTAGATAAATATGTATGACATTGCTTTAAAGGTGAGATGCACTGAAGTTAACGAAATATTTTATTGGAGTTATTTGAGTATGATTGAATTTGACATATAATAATAATATGGCAATGTGCCAAATTACAATGCACATCAAACACAGTAAATTTTAATTTTGATTACAGAATAATATATAACACTAAATACTATATTCATATTTACTGTCATTTTAGTTCTGACGCCAGAAGAATTGATACGACGTAGAAGGATTACTAGAAATCCTGGAATTCGTTTAGGTGAGACGGAGAAAATTTACGAAATCAATATTGTAAAATGTTTTCATAGATTTTGGTAACGCTTCCCTTCTGTTTAAAACCTTTTTTTTTTTTTTTTGTCTGGTTAGTTTAAAATTTGTGGCTGCCGGTCAATTTAAATATTGAGGCCTTATTGCAGCCTTATTTCAGGTGTATCAACTTTTTTATCACTTCAATTGAAGTGTCTTTGCTTCACGAAGGTAAATTTGAAGTAATTTTTTATAAATCTTAATAGTCAAATTATGGATATTCAAAATTCATAATTAAATAAAAAAGGATACTTACATACATGACGTCATACATGTTCATCTCCATAGTGATTATACATAAGGGTCATTCTACGGTAAGAGGTCCTATCGATGTTTATGGCAGTTATATACTTAAATACACTTTCCTTCAATATCTAGGATAATTAATGTTAGTATGCACAAATGAGTTGATTATAAATAAAAATGTTATACAAATTATATTAATATTCAAAAATTTTGTTGTGCGATTATTCTATAGAAAACGATTGTTTATCGTAGAATCACTCATCAAATTTTTTTTGGAAGAAAGAGACGGAAAAAGCTTACAATTGAATAAATTTTAATTTTATTTTCGAATTTTATTTGGAGTTGAGCCTCGTTTCACATTTTGATTGGTAAAACACCAATTTTTTAGTTGCATTTTCCCTATTACAGAATATCTTGCAGAATTTGCTGAAAAACAATCTTTTATTCTATGTCGAATCTGTCGGTACCTATAATTTTTTTACTTTCTACTTATTTTTCTTTGATATTGCACTTCTCGGCTAGACTACTGGATGAAAATAGACCCATAAATCATTCTTATAGGCTACATATTGGAGCATAATTAACGTTATTCATACTTTCATCACAGAATTTCTTGTGGCTTCCGGTCTATATTTACTTGAAAAAATTTTTCATTGCACACAAACTTTTTTTTCACAATTGAATATAATTTAATCTCAAGGGAATCCGATTATATTCTTGTATAGAAGATTTTCATATCATGACGCTAAACTAATGTTATCTGCAAAACACTCAGAGTAAATTAAATACCTAAAAATATTAACACGTAAAAGCTTTGATAAAAAGAAAATTTTAGCTACGTTGAATCGCATGTAGGTATGATAAATAGAGTATGTTTACTGTTTTTTTATGTTTATTGTTTTTTCATTGGGCATTTGAATGGTGTCAAATTTTTGTTTTATTTGGAATTGAATTTTCTGAATTTTTCTCAATATGAGAATAAAAAAGCTCCTAGTGTGGAAACCATCACTACTCAATGATTAACGACTTTAAGTAAAAGTGGCGTCGTTGGAGTGTTCACTTTATTTTGAAGATGATTTTTTTGGAGATTTTTAAACAGTGCTCATTGTTTTAAGTTGCAACTTTTCCACCTGTTTAGAAATTATTAGGGATTTTATTTTTATGGAAATTAGGCTTTAAATGTGTTTGGTATCGTACAAGTTTTGTAGTGCATAATTGACAAGTTTTGTAGTGCATATCTTTCTCTCAACTACAAGAATTCTTGGTAATTGATTTTCTGATCAAAAATTGAAATTAAATATTGTGATTTAATTAAAGACATCATTTGCTCAAAACGATGTTATCTAGAAAGTTTTCTCGGAATTTTTTTAAATTGGTGAGTTTATAGATTTAATGCTCTTTTTGAATTTTTACTTTGCCACTGTGTGTCTTACCCACTCCAAGTACCGTCATATTTTTAACAGTTTTGGTGCCAAAAACTAGTTTTTTGACAATATCTTCTTTCTGATTCATGTTACCATAAAAACCCGACTACAAGAACTCTTGATAATGGATAATCTTTTTAATACTCATAAATCATTTCTAGAATTAATAAAAACAAATAATTTGTCTTAGTTCTTCTTAATGGTTTTAAATTGTATGAAAAAAATAAAACAAAAATAATATTTTGTATTTATAAAAATGAACATAATCATAAATACTGTCGTCCATTCTTCGTTTTGTCTCTATTGTATTTTTGCCCCTATAATAAGTATTTGTTGAATAAAATAATGCTGGTCATATTTGAACAAAGAAAAGTAAATAAATTTAAAACATTTTAAGGTGAAAAAGTAGAAATAAAAAGAAAACAAAAAGTTTATCTCAGATGGTTTTGTCATTTGTTTTAATGTGTACATAGCATAGTCTTCATAGAGAAATTATCCTTATTGGCCAATATTTATTTTATTGAGAAAATTCACGTGTCACGATCATGTTCTCTATAAAATCTGAAACTACTCATTCAATCTTAGCGTATTTTCTGATAAATGTGTGACTTGTGATTTGTAAAAGTCTAGGATACTTTTTGATGATCTCCTTTTTTTGATTGCAATAGAAAGGATTTTCGAATTTGTCTATAAGTATGTTTCTAATGCCTTGCAGTGTTAGTTGCATATTTGTTACAATACCAGGGTATGTTAAACGAGGGCATTACATGTGGTTTATTTGGTTTGAGTCCCAAGTTCCATCAGTATCTGTAACATTGCAATGTATGCAAAATTATTTTAAAATGTAATATAAATCCAATTAAAAATTAAAAATAGTGTTGTTTTGGGCCATTTTAATATATCAAATAATTATCTATAGTTTGAGCTTACATTGAAATCTCCACAGGAATGCCTGGCTGGGTCTGCTGGTTACGTATAAACAGCATGTATTCACAACAGTGTAAAATTTTTGAACACTGAAACCTTCGGATATTTTGTACCAGACATTCATGAATATTCGAAAAGATTCAGCACCAAACAAAAATAATTTTATCCAATTTATGTCAGAGTTTGTTTGTTGCAAATCTATAGAAAACATTCGAAAATTTATTTGCTTTTAAAAACAAACTCTTGGAAGTCTCTTATGTTCAGTAAAGAACTTGTTATCTTGCTATGTTTTTTTCGCAATTACTGAGAATAATGACAGTCAAAATTGAACTAATAAGTTAATTTTTATGAAATTTCTCCAAAAATTTTTCTTTTTGACCGCTTTTTTAATTATTTTATAACGATACAAATTTTAGGACATCGAACACCAGTCTAGTGTTGGATCTGCCGGTGCTATTTCAATCTATGTTGAAGTCCAAATAATACTTTTGGTCAATCAATAATTTTAGAAAATTTCTAAGGGTCCAAGTCGCAAAAACAATTTGTCTTTTGTTTATTGATCCAGAAAAATGTTAGGTAATTGTCTTTTGTATTGTATATCTTGAGTCCTTATTTTTACAAAGCGAGAAGGAATGCCAATCTCGTGATGTAAAAAACTCATCCAGTGAACGTAAATTTGTGGCAAGGCCATACCATTACCTATAAATTTTCTTAGTCTCAAATAAACATAAATTATTTTTAATAAAAATTCAAGACTTTGGTACAAACAGTACAGAGTCCACGACATTTTATGTTAACTCCCATCCAATGGTGGTTTTCCATATTTTATTCAACTTGTACAAATATGTCTAACTTTGCATCAGCATATATTTCATTGTCAGTTATTTTAAGTTTTAGAATAAAATGTTTTGAATAAGAAATTTTATATTTCTATATAATATGACTTTTCATGCAAAATAATTTATTAAAAAATTCATAGAAAATTTTAGTAAGTGTATTTTTGTAGACGATATAAGCATTTTTTTTCCACTCTAATAGAATGTTTTCAATTTGTACAAACGAGACAGATGACGCAATATGAGGAGACAATTTGTGATAAATGAATTTATTATGCAAATATGAATGTTAATATCGAATAATTTTTAAATAATCAAAAATTGATATTAAATTTTGTGCTTTGAAGACATCATACATAACACAGTCATTTGATGTTCTAAAAAGAGGTTTTGTAGAAAATTTCCCAAGAATCTTAAAAACTAGCGATTTTATAGATTTTGATGTCCTCATTCTGAATTTCTTAATTCCCACCGTAAATATTTTGACTATGCATCATATTTGAATTATGATGCCTAAAAACAGTTTTTGGAAATAACTCCTTTCTGGTTAATTTTACGATTAAGACCTTTTATAATAAATTAAATAAGAGAAAAATTCCTATAATTTAGAAGGTTTTTTTATTTACGTATATAAAACAAAATTACAGTACGCGTCGAATCGACTCACTAAAGCTTATCGTGTTAGATATAAGGGCACGTGTCGTCTTGGTGTTGGGTCCACCTCTCCCCTTTCTTCGAAACATCTACCAACAGAGCTTAATACAAGAATTTGGCAATAGAAGTTATAAATCAACACGTTTATCTTACAGTGTCGCATACATTTTCAGAGTAATGGCTTCTAAGGAAGTAAAATTATTATCTTCATCAACACCTGGTGTATCAAGAACAGTTAAGTGAAGTAGTATTCACCATTTTTGGAATAAAACATTGCATGTGAATTAGGCCACTACGGTAAATATATTCACCACTTCCAAAAACTTATGAAGGCGTAGAAACCACTAAATGTATGATAAAATAGACTTTATCGCTAAATCTATTGGTTCTTCGTCTGAATTATCTCGAGCACAAATAATGATATCGACGTGGAACTACTTCCATGCGACACATAATTATATATCTTAAAACTGAATGATTCACCAAAAACAGCTATTTTTCGTTGAGAGTAAGAAAAATAAATAATAAATTAGTTTTTTTTTTTAAATTCTCCTTACTGGAAAGTCCGTCTTGTGATCACAAGGTTCACGTAACTAGACCATTGGGATTATTTCTTTATTAGTTTGATGATAGACAGGCGGACAGACGGAAAGGGAATAATTATGTAATTTTTTGAACACCTATACAAAATTTTGATAATTTCATTTACACATGTTAAACTTAATATATTATCTTGGTACAATGGCAGATATAATAAAAAAGAAAATAATATACCCTTGAAAATAAGATTTAAAATCTCTTATTAAAATAATTTTCCATATATATCTAAAAATATATATCAATAAAACGTATTGATATCAGTTACATGCAGCAAAATTCCTATTGTTTTATAAATACATGAAATAACAATTAATTCATAAGAATTGTTTCTTTGGATAAATAAATGTCAGTATAAAATTACATAAGCAAGAATGCTCAATTCAATAGCTTTAACTGCATTTGCAAATAGATATCTATATATTTTAGTATTCATAATATTCCTTCAAGTAACATTTACGATGTTGCTTGTGAAAAAGCTTTTTCTTGGTTGCGTCTATTTCAATTATTTATTAAAGAGTTATTAGATAGTGATAGTGTGGCCAATAAAAATGTGGTTTATGACATGTGAAAAGAATGGGGTACTCTTTATGAGAATATTTGTGGGTAGTCTTATGTATGACATGGAAAAACTGGCGGAGTGGATTCAGGCGTTTCAGCTGAAAGGCTATGAGGTCATATACTACGAGCTGCAGATTGTCAATTATGGCTAGACTGACTTGGTACATAGACAAGAACGAAATAATTGGCTTTGGTTGTAGAGGATTTATTTTCTTCTCACAATGTTCATAGATTTTTGTAAGAGCAAAGTTTCTTTCAAAAGACACATCAAGCTGCCAAAGGACTATCCACCACATTTTATCTTTCAGCCATATTCCTTTCTGTCTCCATTCAAAATCATAATTTGCGTAGTAATTTCCCAGTCCTCCTTCTTCATAAATCATAATTTTTTCAAAACATTGGTTGGAAAAGTTAAATGAGATATAGTGGTCTTTTTGAAGTCTGAATGAAAAATTTTGGGAAGTTTTGCTTCAAATTAACGAAGTTCATCTAACGAACGATACGATATAGGAAGCAAGAAGTTAATTATTTTTCGAAAACTTGTAACATTGCTGCAAAATTTGGGGAATCAAAATTATTTCAAAAATTTAATTTCTAATAATACACAAGAAATAGAATGAAAATATTTTCCACTTAGACAATTAATTATATTAATAATAATAATAATTTAGATTTCCGTTCTTCAGATAAACACGTTTATAACAGAGGCCATCCACATGATAATTTTTAGTATTTATTCAATCTTTACCCAAATACATGATGTGGGTGAAGGTACAAACATTGGGTAAAGACTAGGTTTTGGTAGGTAGTGTGTCTACAGTCTTTTAATGAAAGGAACTATGCCGTCATAGCTACCTGGTGCTGTCAAAGGAAAATCTCAGAAAACTCTTCCAGGCATGAAAGTCCGTTCTTATCTACGTACTGACAGTCTAATCAATTAACCACTAATTATAATTAACGATCAGTTCCTGATGAGACTCGAACCCATATTCTTCCATTCAAAGTAGTCAAACACTCTAACGTAGCTGGTCAACAACTTAGTCATAAAAAAAATGTTTGGCCTAGAACCAACCACATGGTTCACTTAACGCAACACAAGTTTGATGAAAGATATCTGTTAGACTATTATTTGATGCCAAATCAGAAAACATATTATTACGGTCATTGGCGAGCTTTCCTTCGGGCATTCTCGGGGACTGAAAGACAATCATTGATTTAAAACTATTAATAAATCACTATATTGGATATTGAATTGATACAGCCAGAATTATGTTTGAAAACTGAATTTATGGAGACCATATTGTATTTTATTCATATTAAAATAGTTCTTAGGTATGTAGTTTGTACCTTGTTCCAACTATTTTAATATTAAAGTAATATGAAATTATTATTTTATTCATTCAAGCATAAAATAAGCAAACGCGCCATGTCGGTAAGATAAAATTAATTGAATTTGGTATTCAACTAAAAATACTTTTCTTATTGCATCTCTTAAGTGTCTGTCTTTCATCTTTCTTTCACTCTTCCTCTCTCTTTCTCTCCTTCACCGCTTCTCAATGTTGGTTTATATCTCAGAGATCAATAGTGAGTGCTTTCCTGTCTAGAAATTAAATTAAGTCAAATTAGAAAGCAAAAAAATTTTTATAGAGATTGTCACATTACACTGACATTCGACAATATTTGGTATTTTGAACAAAAAAATTTTCCATTTTTTTATTAATTTTAAAACATTTTAATAAACAATATTGATTGATTGTGTTGAATTATTTTTAAAAATTGATAATATTAATAAAATTTAATAAAATTAAAACGCGCCATGAAATGAAATAGCTTCAATGTTTCATGATTTTCTTATGAATAATATTTCCTTTATTTCGAAACTATAACATCCAAGATGGGCATCCATATATGACGTGTTTGAAGTATAATATCAATATTGCAATTTATAACATTATAAATGGATGTTATCCACGATGTTGAACTTTCAAAATACAAGAATTATCAATGTATGACGTAAAAATGTTGTATACAAAATATTTTTTTTATTTGATATTTTATTGACTTTTTATTGATTTTATATTGACTTTTTTATAATAACGAAAAAAATTAAAATTGTTTTGTTATAAAACTTTTTCAAATTGCTAATTGAGTGTTTCTTTTTAAGATATTAAAACATGGTAGGAATTAAAGACATAACACATCTGCTTGAGAATGAAACAGGGATCATTCAATTTCTAGTCAACTGCAGATGTTCGTTTTTACGTGTGCAATGTTTCCAATCTCACTGTTTTTATTGTTTGTATCAAACATGGTTCTTCTCGATTGAATTCAAGTGAATTTTTTTCTTTTTCTGTGCAACTGTCAGATTCTACAACTTAGATATTTTTAACAATTTTTGTCGTATTAACAAATTATATTAATTTTAGAGAACCAGAAATAACACTTGCACCGCAATAGATTAACGTCTATTATGATATTTTTTTCCATTAAATCGAAAAATAAAACTGCCAACTTTAATCTGTTACATTAATCATAACAGGGGTCGAACTACTTTTTTTTTCATTGAAGCGTCTTTACTTCACAGAAATAGATCTGAAATAATTTTTTGAAAAACTTAAAAATTAGCAAGCTAGGAACATTCGAAGTTCCTAATGAAACAAAGAGAGAAATATCAACGTATGACATCAATTGCAAGAATCTCCATATAAATTACATTTTAAATATCGTTTTCAAGAAAGATATAGAAATGCAAATAATCTTTGATAGCTTAAAACTTTTTTATTTTGAATCATTTTGAATAGTAAATTTTATTCTGAATTTTGAATATTTTGAATAGTAAATTTCACATTTCGATGTGAAATAAAGCAAATTACAGAATCCCTCCGATATTCTATTAATATATATAAAAATTTTAAAAAATTTATTTATCGAATTGACTTATAATTGAAATTGGTGTCGCAGACATCATGTAGTGTATTTAGAAAACAACCTGTATTCATTTAAATTCTAATACTTTTTAAAATATTTCTCTATATTGTTTGATATTTCCGTTTAAATTGCCTTTTTCAATTTGGTGGTGTATGGAATGTAAATTATTTTAAAAAACTTCCTAATAAAACGTTCAAATATCACCACCGCCTATTATTTTATTAATTAAACATTCAAGCTGTGTGTTAATACGAACAAACAAAAAAAAATTATACATTTCAGGAATTTAAATATAAAATACTATTTTGAAAATGTACATTGTAATAAAAAAACTATTAAATTCTTCAGTATACCTTCTGCCTACACACGAAATAGCTAGAAAAAAGTCTTTAACGCAACATTTATTGCATAAGCTTAAAGAATTTCCTCTGGAAATAAATGAGGATAAGAACCGACAGTGATAACTGTTGAAATACTGGACACATGTTTGAATATTCAATGTTTGAACTATTTTTTTTCATTAGAATTTATTAAATACTATAAGTATTCAGTCTTTACAGTTATAAATACAAATAATAATATGTATTGTAATTATTATAACGACATTTAATTACAAAAACTGTTTCGATAAAAAGTTTTTTATCGAAATTTTTTTTCTTGGTTCAAAAATTGGATTATTGTTCCAAATTGACAAATTTTGCTCATTCGAGATTTTGTTTCAAAAAACAAAAGTAATTTAAGGCAACCAAAATAATTTATGAAAAATTTATCCATTTTCAATAACATATCTTTCGACAAAAGACCAATAACTTCTTTCTCTTTAGAAATGATGTTCACTTAAAACGAAACCTTTCTAATTATAAGAATTACACGTCTATTTAAAAGGTTTCGTAACAGAAATATTTTACAAAAATAGGTTATGTTTACAAAAACAATGTAACCATTTTATTATCAAATAAAATAAATTCTAATTAGATTGTTGAAGGCATAATGATTTTGTTTTATGTTAAATAATATTTTTCGATTTTTCCGAAGAGTAAGTAGAGATCATTAAGATTTCCTTATTTTTTTTTTTAGTAATTGGAAAACGCTAGCTAATGTTTTCTTTTATGTGTTTTTCTATTTTCCGAAACCAAACAGGATAAACAGTATCTAAAAACATTTAAAAAAATTTACTTTGTAAGTTTAAGCGGATATATTGTTGAAAATCGGTAAAATAAACGTTTTTTTTTTTTTTATTTTGGAGGCAGAAAACTTTTTATTGAAACATACACTTGGCTCAATTTGTTATATAATTTTCTGGCATTCATGTTTTAGTCATAAAGCCTCCGTGGCTGTTTCATACATAGCATTACGCAACCAAAATTCCATCACGTTTTCTCTTTTTTGAGTTTCTTAATGACTATCCGATGGTCTAGCGGGCGGAAATAGATTAAGGATCCAGTGGCTTATGAGCAAAATGCCCTCAAGAAGAGGACTTATTGAAATCGCGTGTGCGAATGTGCGTTGATATGCGATAATTTTCTATGAGATGACTACTTTCTGTAAACGTAAGCAATTAATCTGAAAGTATGCTAGTAGGATGCATGGCTTTGGCTAATCAAGTCTCATGAATCTATGACTCAGCTTTTATTCGAAATCCTTAAACCATTAAAATGTATGAAGACAATATAAAGTACCATTTGCTACGTAACTATTTAAAACAAAGAATTACAGTGAAAATTAATACATAAATAATTTTTTTTTTTTTTTGTATAAAGTTTAAAATATTTATAATTTTTGTGCACAAAATAACACTTCCTTTGGAATTTTGAATTTCATTTATTTACTAAATTACTTTTTGTTGTTACTTGTTTTTATTCACTTCAAAAAAGTTTTAATTATCTTTTTTTTTTTTAACAACCATAAGTGATATAAAAAAAAAAGTTCTCTAAATGAAAAACCATATTTTTTTTTTTTTTTAAATTTTATTTGAATAAATTAACAATTTTTATAAAATATAAAATATGTTTTACTAATTAGAATACACAAATAGGAAAAAAAAACTGATGCATACATCTGTTACCAAAAAAAAGAAACATTGTAACATTATAACTGGAACAAAAAATATAATTTCTATAAAAAAAAAAAAAAAACTTTAATACGAATATTCGTTTACACTTTGGTTCAAAAAAATTCACCACTTAAGTGATCTGACACACTATTATCAACGCAGCAACGGACGCTGATATCGCTCAGCTTTCCATTGAGTTAAATGGAGCCTGACACACTAAAGTTTATTTCAAAGTGAGTTGAAACGAATAAATGTCGGTTGAAATAAATTGGATGTTGCAGCTTTCAATGAAATTAAATATAGCTTGTTGACCCCCAAGGATTTGATTGTATTTCACACTTAGATATTTTTCATTTATTTACAGTTATACTTATTTATAATTATAATTGTACTCGAAGAATTTGAAGCACCTGGTATTTGTTGTGGACAACCGGTATTTATTGCGAGTCACCCGGTATTTCGTATAGAAAACCCGTGCCACGAATTATTTGGTATGCGACACCTTGTACCTCTCGGTTGGCCTACGACCTTGGTTCCGCGTCAGCAAAAAGTACGAAACCTTTGACACGAAATTCTGAATTGGTATTTGGTGTAAACTTTTTTCTATATTTATTAGAATGATGCGGGTTTTTGCAACCGATGTGGAATAATATAAGAAAACTTTCGTTCTTATTGCATTTCCGCTTTTGGGAGAACTCTCTTAACATACCAACTTTTTGTCTATAATTAGTAGAAAGATGTGATAATCTGCAATCGATGTGGAATAAAATCAATAAACTTTCGTTTTGATTGCAATTCCACTTTTGGGGAAAATCTTGAAAAATATCAACTTTTTTACCAATTGTATTCTGCAATTTGATTGGTTATCCGTTTATTTTGACTTATTCTGTACAATGATATATTGTTTAAAATAAAAAAAAATGTATTAAGAATTGAATTTATAAAAACAGCCATACTTTTATAAAAATATTATAATAATTAATTTTCAGCACATTCTCTTATAAAACATTTTTCTCCCTTTGTTACATTTAACACATTTTCATTTGTATCTGCTTTATTATTTATTCAAAAAAAAAAAAAAAAATTAATCGTGAAAAATTTATAAATTAAAATTTTCTATTTTTCATGGTATATATACTCATATATATATATGACTTTGAAACATGTCACTCTGCATGTTACGATAAAATAAAATTTCTCGTATGTATTGAAAATAATTCCGTTAGAGGAAATATGAAAATTTCCCTCGTGGAAAATACTTATACTACATCTTATAATATTTAATTTACATTCATACATATAGTAAAACGAGTAGAAATATCAACTACATTTTATATTGTAGACTGTTACACTGCATGTGTCCTTTCCAGCTATGATTTTAAATATTACTCTACGTACACAGAGAGCTACGATTATTTGTTTTTCTATGTTAACTTTAAATAATTCTTATATTTTCTGTATAAGACATGTGTTGGGATTAAAATGGATTTGTAAAATATTGAAAGATAAAAAATTAATTAATGATTTTTAAGTTCGTAAGAACCATTTTCTTTTCTCCTTGGATTAATTTAGTATATTATTTGAATATTAAATACATATATTATATATATTTTTTTAAATTTATTTTTAGTCACTTTTCAATATAGTGACTATATTGGGTATATTCTATACAACAACAGAAATATATACCAACAGTACATAGAAATTCTATGCAGTCACCCATACAAGTACTAACTGTGTATTATGTTGCTTAACATTATTGAACGGTTGAGATCAGCTATTACCTTACCCCCAGGGGGGGGGTTTATAATATAGATTATTTTGTGTATATCATTTGAAATAGGTATATTATTTTACCGGGGGGTAACGTAATTACTGATCGCAACTGATCAATAATGTTAAGCAACATTTAATCTTTTTCTGGCCAAATGTGATAATCTCTTCTTAATCAACCGAAAGAGATGGACACATCGATATAAAAATTAATGACTAGGAATTCGTGACAATTTGGAGGTTCAAATTCAACTCAACTAAAATACCAATCAAGGTTGAACATAAATGTACAAATTTAGATTCAAATTTTATCACGGTCAAAAAAAATTTGTTTAAAAAAAATTCGTTTGGAAAACCCATTAACCGATACTTACTTACAATATCACTTTGCTCGTACTGCTTGTAGCTTTAATAGAAGTGAACTAAGCATTTAATTATCTCATCCGTACGGCTATCTTCCCCGGACTTGTAACCCTATTTGTAATGTATCTTTGTTTGAACAATTTCAATATTATTTTTAATTTTATGGGTTTTTAAAAATAGCGGTCGTGTTGTAAACTTAGGTTAAAATTTTCAGTATTTAAAATATTAAACCATATTGGAGAAAATAAATAACCTTGTTTTATCGAAAGTAGCGTTAAATTATTTTTTTTACGATTGCGAAACTAAATTTATTCGTACCTTGCCTACTGAACGAATTAACAAAATTTTTTGTTTAGAATAATCAATTTAGTATAAAATATATTTTCCGCAGTATTGTCATATCGTCCAGGCATGACAGCGGGTTTTTGAAAAAAAGAACATTTAACAAAATTTTATCAAAGCCAAAAATCATAAATCATGTTGACTGAAACCTGAATAGTAACATTTACCCGAAAATTTTTAATAAATAACCTTGACGAATTAAACTTTAACTTAAATACGTTGAAAAGCATATTAATCCATCTAGATGGCAGTAACTTTTACCTGAAAATTTTTAATAAATAACCTTGACGAATTAAACTTTGAAAAGCATATTAATTCACCTAGATGGCAGACAAATATGTGCTGAAATAAAATAATTCAAGTACTTATCCGGACTGTGCCTAGTACATGAACTTCGATATCTATTGATGCGCTACGAGTAGCGTAATTTATAATAAAACATTCGCATTCTAGAATGTATAATTATTTGTTCATTTGTTTATGTGTACCAAATGTTAAACTAAAATTATTGAATAATTAAAAAAAATGGGCATTTAATTGTAGTTATTAGGCTGAAAATTGTATGAATTATCGTAGAAATTGCGTTAGGCATTTTCGACTGCAAATATCCATAATTCTATATTTAAATTTGTTAATACATTTTGAGAAATTTCCTACGTTAAATCATTCACAAACTTATATATATATATATATCACTTAATTGATAAACTAGAATTTTATATCTATTGAAACGAAAGAAAAAAATTTGATGCTCGATGACCAAAATAGACTTGATATCTACTTCGATTTTGTGTAAAATTGGCAGTAGCATTTGATAAATTGGGGTTTCGTTCCTATGTTGAATAACTCACACGCTTATATATCGTTCGATTGATAAACTAGAATTTCATAACCATAGAAATGAAAGAAAACAATTTGATGCACGATGCCCATTACGAATTCAACATATCTATTTCGATTTATTTTTATATAAGATTGATAGTTGCACTTACTATATTGGGGTTTCGTTATGTGCATTTCGTTATCTTACAAACTAAATTCATGGATATTATTTTTCATAACGAAATTATAAGACAACTGGTGAAGTTTGATAAGTAGCTAGCTGCTAGATAATTATTCAAACAATTATTTTAAATGTTCAAACATTTTCATAACTTCTTGAATAATTTCATTACATCTCATATTTTATTCAAAGCTGCTACAGATATTAAGTCTGTCTAAAAACTTTAACACATCATTAATATACTTAAACAAATGAATATTCTGTAGACGGTATACACTATGTAAAATTTTTAAATACTAGTCAAGCTAGCAGAGTGCAGTATTTAAAATTGAATTTAAATATGCTCAAAATTAGATGCTTTTTGCGTGTTTCAAAATTAAATTAGGTGTATTAATTTTTAATTATAAAAATTGAGTCAATATCATGTACTGTTGCCGTGATATCATGTTGGTAGAGCTTTGTGAAACAATACTATTTATAGTATAATGTTCCTGAATTAGGTGCTTTTATGGTGTGCATACAATAAATCAATTTAATCAAAATTACCAAAAAAAATACGTTCAACATAAATTCATAATGAAAAGTGTCAAGCATAGCAATTTGCACGGATTTTATTGGTAATTTTTGTTAAATTGATGTATTGAAGGCACTTCATAAAAGCAAATTTTAGTACTGACATTATTGACCAGGCTCGACAATTTTTGAAACCAAAAAAAATATAGTTGGATGAAACCTATTGACAACGGAAGAGTTAATAAAAAAAAAGGACAAATAATTTAAGTGCGATGTGATATCGGGAAGTGGAAGTTGTCAGTTTTTAATGATAAAACTTGGTTTATCTCGATTTCCGGCAAAACTACAAGCCATATGAGTAAAAGTTAATCAGCAAAATTTTGGCGAAAAATTAAAATAACCAAGTTTTTGGTTTTCCTTTACAAAAAAAATATGGTAAAACTTACCTTTTTATTTTCCAAAAACACTGTAGTTTTTTTGATTTAAAATATTAATTCTTTCACCTTATTTTGAATAAATATCGAAAAAACATCATAATTTTTTGTTTAAGTTAAATACAAAAGATGTAGATCTTAATATCTACAACTTTGAAATTTAACTTAATTACCACTAAAAACTCACCCCCTTCAATTTTCCGACCCAGATCGCCAGTAAATTATTTTCCTTTCATTTTTATTATATTTTCTCCCGTTTCCAATGGGTTTCATCGTACTATAATTTTTTTCCACTTTTTACATTTTTCAAAGGCTTCTACCCTAGTCTATTATTTCAAAATTTCATTGTCAGCATGATATCGCAATATAATTCGCAATTGTAACAAACTTAAATTTATATTTTCGAATATAAAGAATTCAGTTTGAAAAAAAATATCCACGTACCCTACCCTATCATCCATATCTATTATCCCGAGATAAAGATGTAAATATACATGGTAGTTACAGTTTCGACTCTATTCAGATTCTCTTTGACTAAAGCTAATCAAATATCTCAGAGAATGAATAGAAAAGCTGGTTTATTTGTATATTTAGAATAGCAATGCGAAAGTTAGGTTTATGTTTGTATTATGCATACAGTTCAGCCTAATCAAATATATTTGATATTATATTATTGGATATATAGTAATTATTTAGTAGGTACTAAACTACTAGGTATATCACTAATACATTATTATTATATATACGTCTAGAGAAGTTCGTTCTTAACATTCCAATGTTCTATTGATATAGTTTAATTACAGTATGACAACTGCACGAAAACCACATTAAAACAAATATATGTATATATATATATATATATATATATATATATATATATATATATATATATATATATATATATATATATATATATATATATATATATATATATATATATATGTATATATATATATATATAAAATAAACATGAAATATCAATCTGTAATGCAGACAAAGTGTAAGTATATTGTAAATTCATAGTATTATAATATTATACAGAGTGCAATTAGAAATTAATGTAAGTCACTGTACTATTATTATATAAATTACAATTATCTCAAGAGAAAACATTTGTTATACTCGACATATTTTATTATATTCAACATCATACATAATATTCCAGTGTATTAATTTTAGCCAACTGTTTGTAACGTTACCTAATATTGAACACGCACAAACAAAAATTTGCTATTGGTGTACATCGAAACATCTAATTTGTCCATCGTTCATCTGTCATTACAATAACTCAAAAAAAAAAGATAACAAGTTAAAATTTTGGTAACGAATTGTCATAAAAAGTTCGTGAATGAGCAAAATCAGTTCATTGGATCCGATGGACACAACTTTTGTACCATAAAAGATAAAAAAATAGAAGAATATTTTATAACAAAAATAGTTTTTTGTTAATTTCTTCTATCTCTAATGGAAAAAACGATGTGTCATGGATCTATTGGATTCAAAGGACTCATTTCGCCAATTTACAAACGTGAACATAGTTATTAGGTCTAAAATACGCCACCAAAATCGCAGCATGTTATCTGTTTCTGTTCTTGTATCTCGATGACAGTCGAACCGATAGAAATGGACTAAAAATAACTCGTCAAGCCAGCAGAGCAAAATATCCAAAATAGAATTTATATATGTTAAAACGGAGATGTTTATAATGCTACAGTATGAAACACGGCTGCCGTGAAATCACGCTAACAAAACAATGTGAAACCATAACTTTTATAATATAATGAAAGAACCCCAATAAGATGCTTTTATGTTAATCACCAAAAAAGAACCTAATTCTGCTACTTACATTCTTGTAGAAATGCTATTTTACTGTTCGGCCACCGTGATTTCACTGCAGTAGTTCTTCACAATGCCTCAATTTTCTAATTAAAAAATTTAAGTAATAAATTTATCACGTGATTTTGAGCATATTTAAATTATCTTTTGAAAACTTTGTTCTGCTAGCATGACTAATTTTAAACTTTATACTAAAATGACACAATATGCCGAGTATATAAACACTCAATATATGGCAGTGGTTACGAAGGTAACTCAACTCATTAATTAAAGAAAATACTCTTGTTTATGCTGAGAGGTATTAAATATTTCGATAAAACGATGTATCGATGTATTTAAACTTTACTTGTAATATGTACATGCCCTTAGTTCGTTTATTTTATGCAATGTCACTCGCAAAATTACTTCAATACTCAATTATCTTTTATTGTAGTTTTCAATTTTCTTAAGTAAAACATTATCAATGGAAAAAACATTTAATTTTCTAATTTCACAAATTATAAGTTTTCTTTTTTTATAAATTCATTTTTCAGCATAGAAATTTCTATTAGAAATTTACTGGTTTATTTTTGTTAACATCTATATCAAAATTTTGCTAATATCTTCAATATTTGCGAGAGTCACAAATATTAGACTAAATTTAATATACTCGGAAATATTCTATGAATGTCGAGTATAAAAAGTATAGGGTAAACTGTCCAACAATGTCCCACAGTTAACCCCAAGTTTTTACCATTCAACTGCTCATAATAGTGAATAAACATGGATTTTTTAACCATTACTTTATACATTTAACCAAGCTAAATAAAAAAATGGCTTCAATTCTAAAGTGTAAAATAATCAATGTCTGATGTTCGTCTAAGAGTGAACCATGCGCAAAAAGTATACAGTAAGCGACTAGTTTAAGTACTCTTGAGAACATGGTAGCAGGTCTCTAACTTTTTAAAGTTTTGGAGAAAATAAGATAAGCTACAAAATTTAGAGAATCCTTAAATCAATTTAGACTGAGGCTACACTATCGTTTTATGTGATACAGTTTTACTTGATATTAAACTTGAAAATAATGTACAAAATTTGGATTTGAGATGGCGATAGTCAATTAAACAAAGATTTCAAACACCTAGACCAAAAGTATAAGCACACATTATCGATGAATGTTCCGATTTTTCGGCAATGCGAAACAGATTTGACGATGAAGCACCAAATATTTGCATCTTCGTATAAGAAACATGCTTTATTAGAAGAAAAATTCAAATACAAAAAATAATTATTTCTTTAAATTAAACAACTTTAAAAAATGTTAGAATTCGTCACATTTTAAGCTCAAATTTAGCTAATTATCATATATTGGTAATTTCAATTATTCTTATTCAAGTATATATAACTGTCTAGTAATAATAATCATATATAACTGTATGGACTGGATATTTATAGTTTTTTATGAATGCTCATTAAAAATAGTTAAAAAAATTATGAAATTCAATCATGTGTCGAGTAACTAAACAATTAACTCTGTTAGTTGTTATCTTCACTTGTTTAAGTCTGGTTATAGACCTTTTGAAGTAATATTGATGCAAGTAAAAATTGGTTCACTTTTGGATAATTTACCCTATACATTAATTTTAATTCGAATTTATAGTTTCTTAGAATCTGTTGATGCCGATGCAAGTAAAAATTGGTTCACTTTTAGACAGTTTACCCTAAATTAAAACACAAAAGTGCATATCAAAAGTGTATCTCATTATTGCAATGCATTACCATACACAGTTGAATTAATATGTAAAAAGTCATTTTTTTTTAAAGTATACAATTTTTTGAAATAACCTTTTATCAATTTTTTAGTGAAACAAGGTTTCATTTAAACAAACATGTCTAAATATTACACACATACACACTCTGAAACACAAACACAAACTATATTTATTATGTAATTTTATTACCGTATATTACTTTTTCGAAATAGAAAATTTTCAATCTGTGTGTACATATAGGTAGATAGAAAATAGAGCTTGCTAGCTAGCTGCTACCTTTCTAGCTGGCTATATATATATTGTATGAGTCATCAAAAAATTTATATTATATTTTAATGTTTTTGTCGAAAGTAAAGTATATATACATACAGAGAGAGTATAAACTTTTTTAATGACACACAAATATGAATCCCTTTTTACTCATTTTTTTTTTTTGTACTTTTTTTTTACTTTTTTTAAATTTATATCTATCATAAAAACTTACTTTAGATAATAATATATAGAGCGTATTGATTAAAATTTATACCATACTTTCTTTACTTTAAAAAAAAAAAAAAAAAACCTTTTACAAAAAATTAAACCGCTGAAAAAACTGAAAAGCTAAACAAAAAAACCAATAAATTTTTGCACACTTTCCTAGATCAAAATTTTTATTTATTTTTAAAATACGTATTTCGACTCCAAAGTAGTCATCATCAGTATGAATCGTTATAGTTCCCCGTGGAGCTGTTACTCGTTAATTTTGTGACGGTTTGTTAAAAAGGTATTTTAGCAATGAGTTACATCCTAAGTCGGAAAGTTATTACGACTAGTTAATTCATGCTGACGGTGGCTACTTTGTATTCGAAATACGTATTTATATAATACAAACAATTTTGATCTGGAAAATTGGGGGAAAAATAGAAATTTATTCGTAAAATTCAAGAGTTCTATTTGATAATATTCATCTTAAAACTGAAGTTCTTAAAAAAAACGTAAGTATAAATAATTATATATTTTCGTAATTATTTTGAGTTTTTAATCAATCTTAATAATCAAATTTTTAAATTAATGTAAATATATCTACTTATTTTGAACTAATTTTGAATCGGCGTCACGTTATTAAGTTGCTTGGTTGGCGCTCAAAATTACTTAGGTATATTTATATTAATTTAAGAACTTAAGATTGTTAAGGTTGATTAAAAACTCAAAATAATGACTAAAATACTTAGATACACTTAGATTAATTAAAGAATTGTGTTATTCAGGTTAAATAAAAAAGGTTTTTTATTTTTTAGCTTTAAAGTTTTTACGGCGGTTTAATTTTTTGTTGTTAATTACGTCGATTTAGTTTATTTTATAATTTTTGTGGCTTTAATCTACTAATTACTAAGCTTTATTTTTGATTAACACAACTCAGCATTACAATCTGTGAGTGAACAATGAAGAACTCCTATTTTTCAATTCTCAAGGTACAAGGTGTAATTCTCAAGGTACAAGGTGTACAAGGTGTAATTATTGTTTCAAGATTTATATGGGACTTATTCGATGTATTCCGTGTACAATAAATATTAATTCATTTCGGTCTGCTCGATAAAAATTTATGCGTGGTTATGCATTACAATCAGTGAGTGATCAATAATCAATTATCGCCTGTTTTCGTACCCTTAGGATAAGAAATTTTTTCCAAATTTATGTGTGACCAACTTCGGGGTGTTCCAATAAAAAAAATAACTATTATCAACATCGGACTACCTTGGTAAAAGTTATGCTATAACATTTATACATAAACAAAAATATACTAGTCGGCACGAGAACCTCACCTATTTTTTCGTCGGTTAAAAAGATAAACAACGTTTTAAAATGAAAACTTTATTGTTATGAAAATATTTTTGGTTGGAATTGGCGAAGGGTATAAATACCATGCGAATGTAAATTGTTGGAAAAAAATTCTCTAATAATTTTAGAAATAAGTGCCTTAGTTCACGATAGATCTAAACTTAGATAGATTCTGAATTGAGAACCCGATATAATGGATTTCAAAATAAATTCTAAATAGTGCCCAATTAACTTTCCTTGTATGACAACATGAATCTAAAACCATTATCCCCCAACTGTCAAAATTTATTGGAACAGCATTACGGGAACATTTAAATTCGTCACTCTACACCTAAATTTTCATTATAATTTCTTTCCGAAGTCATTCGTTTCTCAATCTGACCATGTGTCTTCTATTAATTACCTACAATTTTCCCCATTGGACTAGTTTTGCCGGAAATCTAGATAAACCATGTTTTCCCTTTAAAATCTCACCCTCTTCCACTGCCCAAACTCAAATCGCCCGTAAAATATTATTCCTTTCTGTTTTACGATATTACCTTCCAATGGGTTTCATTCTACTATAAAATTATTTTGGATTCAAAAATTTTCGATCCTGGCTTATTTAGAACATAAACTTTTGAAACGACTAAGAAAAATAAAACAGATATCGAAAAATACATTCCATATGTTTGTTTGTTTGTTGTTTGTTTGGTGTCGTTTTTCAAAACTTGAAGTGTATTGACGCATAGAATATGCAATTCATTTTTCATGTTAAATATATACACAGTAGGTCAACTATGCTTTGCCATTTTATATTTTGCTTTTACATCAATCCCACATTGTACAATATGTAAAAAGGACTTTCGCATAAATACAATAAATTCTACCAAGTGGTTCATAAAAAATATTGGTATAAATTCTTGTCCAATAAGTCTATAGATATTCCGTCAATAATTTGAATTGTTTTAATTAGAAAAATATTTTTGAGTAAACTGATAGAAAATACAGAAGGCAAATTAATATAAAAAGTCGAAACTAGCGATTGATGAAAGTGCGACAAAAAAACTGAAAACCGGAAACCTAGGACGCAGGAGCTCTGTTCTATCCGGGAAAGACACCGAATATGTGAACCTATTTGAATATTAAGAAGTTGACTAAGGGCGGAAAATGAAAATTACATTTACACAAAATGAAAGAGAAGGACTGTAGAGCGTTAGTGCAAATAAGAAAATACAAATACAAGAAATTTACTATAAAAGTATTACTTAAAATGTTTAACACTATGACCATGGAAGGGAAATTTATGGTTTTAGTATTTGAGAATAAATACATTGGATATATTTGTAACGAAGTTGTCGGGGTAAGTCTACACTCTGCTGTTCTGTACAATTGGAATTGATGGAAATGTCAGTAAAATTCATTACATTGCTACAATGTCTAAATTATTTTTACCGCATCTCATTTGGTAATAAAAATTATATACAAGAATTTTGGCAGAGTGAAATTAAGTATTTATTTTCTTAATGTTCATATATTTAAGAATACACACAGAAAATTTCTTATGGTTCCGGTGAATATTTTCGAAGTTACACTTTAAACTCGTTTTTTTCATAGTCGGTTTTCATAATAGTGTTTTCATAGTCGGTGACCAACATTTCTCGAAAATGGCGTAGCCGATTAGTCTCAAATTTTAACACAAGCTTCTTAAATACATTTTTAAAGAATTAATAAAAGATTTTTGTTCACCTCGATATTTTATTTTTTTTTTTATAAACAATTTATGGCCAAAATTTTGATCAAAAATCGACCGCCATTTTGACAATAAAGTTTATTTTGCATATTCCTTTGATTAATTACTAGATTTAACATTACATTAAAGAAATCTGTTTGGTTTTTAATTTCAGAGAATCCATTTCGCAGATATAGTGGTCACTGCGAAACGTCTTTTGTGAGAGGAGCTCCCGGAGATCAGCTGTAGCTCCTTTCCTAATAAATATTTTTAATAAGTCTTAAAATACAGTTAAAAGATACCATACATAATATGTGTACAAATTTTAAGATCAATTAATTTAAAAGTTTTCTCAGAAAAATTCACTTTTTTTTCGACATTCTAACTGTCTATAACCCCTTAACGCAAGCTTGTTGGAAGTCGCAATAGAAGTTTCACTTCAAAAATCAGCGTTTAGACAGATTTTTTTGTTACCCACTTCTCGTACTATAATAATCATAATAATAATAATAATAATATGTAAACCTCCTTTAAACAAACATATATAGATATAGACTTCTGTCATATTCCTAAACTAAAGTCTATATCCATACCAACATATATATATATATATATATATATATATATAAAATATATAACCATTCATCCATTTACCCACATATATGCTTATTCCATCACGTCTGATAACAACAAACAACTATATAGACTATAAGTTAGATATATTTTATGAATCAATATACAGTGTGTTTAAACGTGACTTTTATGGGTATAGTGCATACAAATATTTTCATCTTTCTATCGTTACAAAATACTAGTTAATCAATCAAATGATATATAAGTCTGTGATTGGTATATAATTTAACATTGGAAATTTCTCAAAATTTATTAACAAATTTAGTATTTGGTCTACAGTTTTGGTCTACATGACGTATTATGGGCACTGTGCATTATTCGTTTCTATGGTTATGAAATACGAGTTTATCAATCAAATGAATTATAACTCTATGAATGGTGTTTGGTATAATATAGGAAATTTCTCAAAATTTATTAACTTATTTAAATACATAATTATTTAAATTTGTAATTAAAAATAATTACTCAATTTCTTCAATCATTCTCCTAGCTTTTAACCAAATTGGTTCAATTGAATGTGATTTTTTGTATGTTTTTTAGACATTTGCTATTCAATTTTAATTCAAACAATTGAACAAATAATTATATTTTCTAGAATGTGAATGTTTTATTACAAATTTTAGATACTGATGGCGTATCAATCGATTACGTGCATGCATAGCACGGATAGAGAATATAATAAGACAGGCACATATAATGTCATTTATAAACATGTACATCTTTAAAAAGTTTTAGGTGACTTGGTTATACTCATTTTAAGAACAACATATATCCTATATGTGTATTAATTTTAGCCTTAAATTTTGTAACCATAGAAAATATTGTTGCTAAAAACATAATTTTGGACATAGAATCACAAAATTTGCCCATTTCCGCTTGTACACCTGCCCGTCCGTCACCAAGATAACAAAAATACGAATACAGATAAGACTTGAAATTTTGGTAACGTATTCTGAACATTAAAGTGAGTTTAAGTTTGTTTGTGAGATAAATCGGATCTTTAAACCCAACTTTTGGACCATAAGAGATAGACGAAAAGTTAAAAACAAAAAATGTTTGTTTTTTAAAAAGAAGTAAATTATATTTGAAACATTTTTCGTATAATATTTTGATTCTACACAATTTAAACTTTGTTAATAAAAATATATAAATACAATGTATACTATTCTTATGTATGTATTTAAAACTGTAAAGACTGGATATTCAGAGTATTTTACAATGTTCATAATTCAAAAACATTGATACGCAACCAAATGCTGAGTATCTAAACAATTAACTATGTTCATGTTTATGAACTCCACTTATTTTTACTGTTTTTTTTACAAAAATCATAATATAAAATCAAAATCTATGTAATAATTAATCTTTCCACGTAAAGTTACGAAATGATTGAACCAAATGATGTAAGTGGAGAGTTAAAAACAAACAGTGTAAAAACTGTAATATCCTCTAATCAAGATTAATGCTCAAGATACAATTTTGTTCACATGACAAATGCATCGATTGACTCACTGTATCACTGCACTCAATATTATATGTTTTATTGTATTATTTATACAGTGTGCACTTTATGTTTAATGAGACAAACAAATGCCAACATTCGTTTTTGTGAGTTATGCTTCTGGATCATATACATATATTATATGTCATACTAGCAGACTCAGTCACGATTCCCTCTTGCAGTTTTCTTAACAACTTTAAAGAGAAATTTTACCATTTTATTAAAACATTTTACTATTGTTCGATGTACATTTTCCTAGCTTGCAAGTTCGTATTTTTGTCGATTTATCCTGTATGAAAAACGTATATGGATTATTATCTACCAATTAAAGCATAAAAATTATATCAAAATAATGGAAATTCTTTTTATTTTATATTTTTTTAATCGAAAATATGACAGTAATAATATGACTGAGCAAAGTGTAACACCGATTTTGCATTTTAATTGTGTGTATCTATTAATGTACTGTTTTTCTAAAAGAATAAAACTAAATTCAGAACCCGTGTTCGAACACGGGAGTTTATGTTTCGAAAGCAGGTTTTCTCAACACTAGATTACTGCACTATCTACGTGTCCAATAGTTTAACCCAAAACAAACGACACATTCAAAAAGTTACAATATGTTAAGATCATCAAGTAGTTTTAGAGTCGAGGCCATGATCGTGACACATGAAACTATATATATATATATATATATATATATATATATATTGTGCAATGGAAGTGGTAAATTGTCAATTTCACACACGAAAGGAGTCCAATCCAATCTCTGATTCGAGTAATAAACAAATCAAACCAAACGAACCGCACAAAATTTGTGTTTATGCATAAAAGTCTTTTTGGTAAACGACAAATAAGTAATTATTCATTTGGTATGTTGAAATTGCTATTCTCTCCATAATAGTAGTTTCGCCACAAAAATTTGTGCAAAAGTGAAAGTGTGAAAATATGGGAATTAATTTCTTAGATTCATATGATTATATAAATATTACCTGAAAATTGTTAATTATCTTTTTTTATAGTCGACATAACAATAATATGCCAGAGTATAAACCGCAAAAATAAATTTTGGTAAAGTTGTTCATTTATGCTTTATTATTATTTCTGGTGTTTACCTTATTCGTTACAATTTCGGTGATTCACCATCGAGATACCTCAAACTCGAAAAGAGAGAGCGACGACAGCAGTGTATCGTAAATATTCAATTTTCGCAATTAAAAATTTATGTACCTATTTCAATTTTGCGGCACCTAATTTTGAGTATATTTAAATTTTATTTTAAATAATTTTGTATATTATTTCAAGATGTCACTCCTAGCATAACACTTTTTTTAAGCAATGATTCATGTAAGTCAGTCAGTGCAGTAATTTTTTTTTTAATTTAGCTTAAATTGATTCATTAAATACGCAACTAATTCTGGTACTTACATTATTATATTATAAAAGTTATTTTTTTACATTGCTCTGCCAGCGTGACTTCATCACAGCAGTACATGAATAAGTGATAATGGCTCAATTTTTTAAATAAAGTATTTAAGCACCTAATTTAACTTTGTAGTATCTAAAAAGTACCTAATTTTGAACATATTTAAATTTAATTTTGAATACTTTACTTTGCTAGTTTGACTAGTATGATATAATGAGTATTTTAGGACTGATAATGATTAAACATAATTCAATCATTGATATTCAACCATTTGTCAAGTATCTATACAATTAAATTATTAATATTACAATCTCTTTTAGTTGTCTACTTCACTTGTTCTTCATATTTTTTTTTTTATTAGTCCTATAGATATAGATATTAATATTCGATAAAAAAAATATTGTATTGTCATCAGAAATATTTAAATGTTAAAAGTATTTTAGAGAATAAAAAACTCAATAAAATGGGGTATTTTGTACGATATTTTATGCGTTCATATTAAATTATTAAATCTTGTGAATTAAATATTATAATAATGATATTTTATCATTGATCGTATTAAAAGTTTATTCAACGTTTTTTTTTTTTTTTATTCTTTTTGAAAATGGCACATCTGGTGTTCAAACAAAAATAATTATTTGAGGAAATTTGTTCTTCAAATCATCGATATTCTTCTTACAAAAATAGTAGTCGAAAATTAAATATAATAATTGTGTTAAATTTCTTTTTAAGCCCTACATTTCATGAAGAATTTTGCGACCATATTACTTTTTTTTTTCAATCATTCTTTTTGACATATAATGTACATATTGAATAGGTAAAACAGAAAAAAAAATAGAATTGAATATTAGATTTCTTTTTTATAAATACGTATTTCGACTGCAAATTAATCATCATCAGTATGAATTAGCTAGTCGTAATGATTCTCTGAGGAGATGTTATTCGTTGCTAATTTGGTGACGATTTGAACAAACGTCTTTTGATTTATGCGCAATTTATACTTTATGGTCGAAATACGTATTTATAAAATATTTTTGATCTAGGAAATTGGGGGAAAAATCGAAATTAATTCTTATAGGGGTTTAAATAACATGTACTACTCTTTCAAAAATCATTTTTCTCTGCAATTTTCACATATATACAAGATATATTTGAGCGAAAATTTCAAATCAATTTAATTTTATTTTTGCAGTTTTTTCCACTAACTTCAAGATTTTCAAGATATTGGAGTTACAGATGTTTTCAAATCGTACATTTCATGGTAAGAAATTTTTGTTATTTAGTCCTTAATCGTGACTTATTTATAACGCATTCATCACATTCTGGTAAAAAATTTCGCATGTTGTATGAAAATTCTCAATTTGTGTTTTCGCAAAAAAATCTCGATATAGTGTCACAAGCATGAATTTGATTGTGTAAAACGATTGCCTTTACCGCGTAATCCGATTTGTTTTTTTTTAAATACCCATCTTTTCGTTAAGAGTCGTAATATGCTAGTTTATTCTGACCAAAAATAGTTTTTGTATGCATATCTTAGGTGTATATTTATTTCTTAAATTATTTCATTCATTAATGGGTATTTTTTATCCCCAAGTAATAATTTTTGGATTTAATCGAGCGCGTCAGATTAAAATATGGGAGATTCATTACTTTTTAATTAGTACGTACACCAAATTTTAACCTTCTATATGGTGCCGCGAGTATTGGGAAGCCAATATTAAAACGAAAAATCTATAGTTGAATTTAACCTAGACAGCGTGACATATTAAGATATGGTAGGTTGATTCCGTGCTGAATACTGTACATATTACTATTCTGGCGATTTAAGTGTGACATAAGTGAATGAGAGGGTCGCAAACTTTCAACGACAAAAAAAAAACAAAAATTCAAGCGATCTGACTCATGCTCAAATCGTCAGATTAGTAAAATGTACACTTTTTAGCAGGAAGACAATCTTCCAAATCTTTATAGGCTACTCTGAACGCGCAAAACGCACCACAAAGAGTCGAGTTAACATTTGATGGAGGTACTCTCCCAGGGGTAAGGTATCATGCATATCTTACACATCTGAACACATCTTACACATCTCTTGGGCTCCCCTGCTGTTGGATTCTTTGCCGACATTTGTATCTGTATGCTAAAACAAATATTTTAAACTTAATTTGCCGTTTCCACTTTTAACTTAAGTTGTTTGGAGAACAGAGTGGTTCGGCAAAAGCGCATTGAATTTTTGTGTTGGATTCTCAGAGCGACAGAGAGTTCTCTCAAGCTTTATCATTAAAAGAGCTTGGCCATAAGGTCACCCAAATAATGGATATTTGACTTGGATCGAGGGAAAAACTAAGCGATCCGGCGAAGTGCTGATCAACTTTGCTCTTAATTTACCGTGCCCATGAAACGATGCACTGCTACAGTGAATTGAGTACAAATTGGGACAAATCGGTCTGTTATGACTCTGGAACGAGGAAAGAAAAAAAGTCGTTTTCAGAAGACCGTCCTAATATTCAAACAAATTGATAAATAAAGATTATCGATTTTATCAATCAATTTAAAAATTCTATTTCTAATTTAATACCTATATCCTTCTACGTTGAGCAGTTCTTGAGCAGTTTCTCATACAATTTCCAAAACCCTATCCAGCCCTTTCTAAATAGAATGTATTTTCTATTTTATATTCTATCCCATAGAGGATAATCGAATTCTAGCATAATAAACTATAAAACAATCATTATTATAGTCTCCAGATAATTGGATAAAACAGGTTCAAAACCACACTAACAACATTTTAAGTAATTCTAAGTAATATAAACCACATTTTAAATTTTACTTATATTAATTTTATTTAAATATGTTTGTGATTGCTGATTTTAAATATTATTACGACTAATAAATACTAAAAGAAGAAAAAAAAATGGTCATTAAAAATCCATTTAGAACGTTTTTACAAACAATTAAACATTAAAAAAATAAAATAAAAATAGAAATAAAAAAAGGAGGTACACGTGAATATATCGATCCATAATTATAAACATAAATTTATAACGGAAACTTACGACGAATATGTTGTATATAACAATAATAATGAAACGTCAATATTATTATTTGTAGCACCGGACGTCAAAACGAATGTTTTCAACATAATTTAATTTTTATTTATTTACAAAAAATTGTTTTTAATGTTGTTTGTTTCTATATGACCCAGTACACACCATTCTGATCAGAAAATCTGATGTAACTAAATAACATTTATTCTATATTAGACCCCACACACGGTAAGAATTTTAAATAAGACATCAGAAATTCTGATCAGAATATCTTATCGTGTGCGCCGCCTACTATCAGAATTTCTTATCAGAATATCTGACGATATTATCTGGCCATCTGTTAGTTAAAAAAGTAATTAATGAATTTGAAATATTTGAAAGTTCATTGGTTCATTGTGGTTCGTTGTACGTATTCGATGATACTCGATGATATACGCTTGCTTAAAATTTTTGTCCGATACATGATCAAATTTTCGATACATGATCAAAGTTCTGTGTAAGTAGTTTTGTTTATTCGGGAGCTGGAATGAGTGGATACTCAAGAGTGCTGAATATGTCGTTTCGACTGAATAATGGCTGTATTGTACTAGAATTTACATTCGAGTTCAGTTTAAATTGAACCACCTTCTCATTGCTTGGATAAGATACGATATAGTGTGCGTTGACCATCAGATTTTCTAAATCAAAATTCAAAATATTACGGTGTCTCTATAGACCAGAATATATAAATCAGGAGGGACTTGATTTAGCAAAAATTTGAGCATCTCGCTTTATCAATAAAATTATGTCATTATTAGCTTAAAAAGTAAGAATGTCGTATGAATTTTGTATCCAATTTTGGGCCTTTTTTTTAAATGGATTATAAATTTTGGAAATACGTTTTTATATATTAGATAAAAATAATCACTTTTTAGCTCCAAATTTTTTTTCGGAGAATTCTTCGTTTTCATGCTGCAAGCGATTTAAAATGGAAAAAAAAAGATGAAACATATCTTTGAATAGAGTTTATACGGCTTCCACTTCTTCCAGGAGTGGAATCCTTAAAAAAAATTAGTCCAGTAACATCCATATCCGTAATATTTAAGGTGTTCCGTACACAATTCCATTATTGGAATGTAGTGCTAAATTTTTGCACACTCAAATCCATTCAGGTTTGGTCATATATGATTTTTATTTTAAGCAAATATGTTTTTCTGGAGAAATGAAACGTTTATTTTTTAACCAATGATCGAATTTTTTAAAATTTCATTTTAAATTTGAATATATTTGTGATTCGATCCAAGCAATTTTCACTGGCTAAAATGGCTGATAATATTATCTGGCGGTATTGTATTTTATGTACAAATAATTATCAGTCACCACTTCCCTAGTAAATAGTTTATATTTAAATTATTGATTCGGAGCTTTTGCTTATCTTACCTAAAAAATTGATTGGTTGGCGTTGACTAAGAAATGTATTTGGTCACAAGGAAATTAATTAAAGAAGTTTTTTATTTAAAGTTATTTTTTACTTTTAAGTTCATTTTTTTGAAGGCGAATCTTTTTTTTTTTTTTTTCTTGAGTAAGCTTCTACAATTTGAATATTTTTAACAACTTTTGTTGTATTAACACATTTTATCCGTCTTACATAAGTAGAAATGAAAGTCGCATAGATAGAACGTCTATTACGCTATTTAATTGAAGGCATTTCACATCTTCCGTCAATCGAACCCACGACTATTGAATTGGTTGGTCCCAAGTTCGATTGCCGACAGATGTGTAATTTTTTCAATTCTATCTATTTTTCAATTAAATAGAGTATAAAGTTTACGGTCTCACAATTGAAATCGTTTCTATCTTACGTACTTACAATTTAAATCTAGGTTGACGATAGCAACATGTTTTTCGTATAAATTTATTTCTATGAACGCAATATCTATCATCTTGTCTAGTAAGTCTGCTTTGAATATTGAATAAAAATATCTTTTGTATTGCCTTTCATTTCATACTTTTGGTTTTCAAAGGAACGCAATGAATATTTTATGCGTTTCTAACATACACGGAGTATGTTTAGAAAATTGATTTTCATACTATGTCTTCTTTAAGTTTAAACAGGGCTGAATTCTTTACAGGCCCGGCTGAATATATGTTTTATCGCTAGCGTCATTATTATTATTATTATTATTATTATTATTTATTATTATTATTTTTTTTTTTTTTTGTAAAATAGATGTACATGGTATTTCAGATGCAACTTATTTCATATTTTACCCTATTTGAAACATTATATTAGATAATTTTTAATGATAAATAATATCTATATAAAAATATTTTAGGTATATATTGTTTTGGACCAAAAAGTTAAAATTTAAACAAATCGAAATCTGCATGGATGATAACAGCCTCCAAAACTATACACTAATATTATTTCACATCATAAAAGTTTATGTTTATTTATAAAAAAGAGCGACCATTTTTCACGTTTTCCAATGTCCGTAATTCACTACACTTCCCAAGTAAGTTAGACGTCAACAAGCAAATTTCTTTATTCGATAATTAATTTCGAAATAGATTCTACTATTTTAAAGTTTTAGTTTTTTTACATATATTTCATAATTATCCAAAAAATAATGATTATTGTAAAATTTATTGTAGTAATTTCAAAATATTGTAAAAATAATTTTGGAAAATTTATTGTTATTCGAGATGTGATGATCTTTGACACATGACGGACGAGGCTTCTTAATTTTGGACTAAAATTAATTAATTTTATTTTTTGAAAATTTAATATATTCTGGACAAATTTTTTATTCTGCATAAAATATTAAGTTTAAATGAAAATCGAATTCGGTTGCTTTTTTAATTTGATTATTAACAGCATTTAAAATCATAACAATTTTGATTTGAAATAATTAAAAATAAAAATTTGTTAGCTAAAATTTTTTTTTTCATTTAATTCACAGATTTGGGTTTTTCCTTTTCGAAATGAACGTATTTCAGACCTCCATGAATGGCATAGAATTTAACATTTGTCAAGTGGTAGTTTGATTTCCATAATTAAGTTTCGTTCATAATTCGAATTATATAAAAACATGTTTTATTAATAGACTTATGTCGGTTTTAAATTTCCCAAAATTTTCCAATTACTCTTTAGCTGCCAAGAGAAAGTAATAAAATATTTGAAATACTTTTGTGAACACATAGTTTGACTCAAATCAATTTATGTTATAAATTAAAGTTCAATTTCCAAAATATGTACTGAAAACATATCACATACTAATAAAAGTTATTAATCTGATCTAAAATGTATGAAATGTATGAAATTTAAATCCTCTTTTACTATTTCATCATAGGGATTTCCATTAATTTTCATTTATTTTTATTTTTTCATTTATTTATGAGTTTAATGAATTGTTTGTAATAAATAAATTATAAATTGTGATAAGGTGGAAGGGTTGAAAAATACATTCTTTTTAAAAATTTCGAATGGATAGGCTGGCTTCATATTGAATCTAGCCAAACCATACAGGGTTTATCTTGCCAAACCAATTTTTTATTGGTCCAAGTTGTATATTTTTAATTTGTGTGAGAAATTAGTAATTAATTAGTAAGAAATTGTGCTACTGTTTTTTCTTAGGTTGGATAAAATAGCTTAGTAAGATTCCAAGAACTCAAAAACATAAAATGTTGATTCGAAAAGCTGCAAGGAATAATACATCCTATATTTGTTTAATAGTAGGAGACTTGATGATTCATTTTGAATACGTTCTTGAGGCTTGGCTAAAAATTTTGTAATTGTCTTTGAAGGACCCTTAATTAAGATAACAAGGTTCGACTGAAGGGTAGCGGCACACTACCAATCCTTGAATTTTTTATAAGGGAAATGTATATATTAAAAAATGTTTTTGAGGCTTTTGAAATTTCTATATCCTTAAGTTTGATATTTAAGGAATTAAAAAATAAAAAAGCCAAGCCAATTAGTCGGATTAGAAGAAATGTTAAAAGGGCTATTTCAAAATTGGTTTTTAAAGCAAAAAATCGTCTCGAGACACTTTGAAGTTTTGGGAGAACAGCTGCCAGATATCGACAATTTTATTTGAGGATCGTTCAAGGACAATAAAAAAATTTTTCGTACAGCCTCAAGAACTAACCCCAAATTGTTCACGAGCTCTCCGACTATGAGTATAACGAGCAAACATTTTCTTACTATTTTCCACAGAATGACAATTTTAACAAGTGTTGATATAACATTTTTATTCTAGTTTCCAGGCATATTTTCAATCGCATACATTTAATCTTTCTGAGAGCTGACATTAGATAAGATACACGAAGGCAAGCTAGTTTAATCTTACTTGTTTATACCTTCATCATCGGAGTAAAGCATGTAATCATGATGTGTTTTCAACCAGCAACCAGTATTTTTATTTTTTAATAAAAACTGTATAAAAGAACAATTTTTATAAACTCAAGATTAAGAGTTTTCGTTGTTCATCTTGTTTTATAATAAATAGTATGAGAGCTAATGCAAGAATTGTGTGACGGTTTTTCTGTTTTTCTGTTTGGTTGTAATTTTTGTCATTGATAAATCATAGCATAAGATTAACGGAAACTACGTTCTGAAAGTAATCAATTTTACAAGTAATCTTATTTTTGAGGTGGGTCAGAAGTTTATTTTTGATGGTATTAATACCAATTTTAAAATTATTTTTATTACAAATGGAATGTTTATTTGTAGATTTTGTTAAATAAATAAGCAAAGTGTTAATTTTATAGTGCATTGTATTATATTACAGTATTATATTCCCTAAATATAAAATTTAGCTAACTATTACATATTAGCAATTACAATATATATTATTATACATGTAGATATAGACTGAATATTTACAGTATTTTATACATGCTAATTAAATATAGTCTAAACCATGATATTTAATCATATGCCGAGTATCTATACAATTTACTCTGTTAGTTGTTTTCTTCAATTGTTCATGTAACATTTTTATACTTAACTCTTTGATTCCTTATGATTCAACTCATTTTGCATCCATTTCAAATGTTAAAAAACCTATGTACACATTTGATTTCTGCCAGAAAGTTGTTTCCGTACATACGGACAAAATTAGAATCTTGCAGAAAGGCCGTTACTTCTTATCGCCCATGAGCTCATAGACTATAATGTCGTTCGGAAAGCTTAAGAACACTAAAGAAGAAAAGAGTATACACGAACAATATATAGAAAAGTTTTATTTACGATGTTTTTAATAAAATACAATATCAATGCTTTTTACTGAACATTTATACCTATATTATAACAGTCAATAGAGTGATAAAACTAGCTTCGTCTCTTAGAAGTTGTACTGGGTGATATCCTAGGGCCTTAGATCACCTGTTAACTTTTAAATTCAAATTATTTCATTCAATACCAAGCTATGATCACATATTGGTTTTTTTTTTCTGTAGAGAAAATGTAATCACTGAAGGATTTTGAAAAAGTATCATATATTAGTTTATTTCTTCTCTCTAAATCCTTTAATACTTTAGCAAAATTATTGATGAGGTATCGTTTTAAACACAGGCCCCTTATGTTAACGTTTTCGGTAAACACCTTGGATCTTAAATCGCTTCTTGTAGTGAGTTTTGTTTTGCATACACAACTTTTAAACAAAATAAAATTTGGTAAATTGTGGCAAAGGAAGCCCTATTTTGGTGACATCTAGTATATATAACTCGATGGTTCGACAATCTGCAACGGAAAATCAACAATGAATATTGAATATTGAATGGATTTGTACGGCGAATGTAGAAATGGTTTACTTCTACTTGCAATTTTTGAAATCAGTAGGATGATATATGAGCTTTCTTCTATAATCCTTTAGAAAACAACCAATGAGCAAATTGTGACATTCAGAGGAAGATATCATCAAATGAAAACAGCTTAATATCCAATATTAGTTTCTGTATGATTGTGCTACAAATTTCCGTAGCTTTTGCTAGATAAAACGATCCATTGAGTGGTCTATAAATATAAAAGCTTTATCTATACGTGCACTCAACGACATTATTTTCGGTTATAATAAGATAAACTTTTCAAAATGTTAGTTTATAAATATTTTTATACAAATATAATATCTTTATCATAATGGTAAATTGTAACACATTTACTTCATTGTGCTTTTAAAAGCTACTAAAAGGAAGAATATGATGAGCCTATCGTGATAATTGAATTTTTAAAATTTGATAACATTAATGTGTTAAACTAATAAGACAAAAGTTTTTACGTGTGCAATTATTTTCTCTGAAAACTTTTATAAGAATAACGAAATTACATTATTATTAACTATTTTTTAGTCAAGTTTTAATATAATAGACTTTTTTATATTTGACATACATAATATGTTACAGTATATTAATTTTAGTCGAAAAGAAGTAAAATTTTGCCATAGGTGTTCATAAAAACATCTAATTAGTTCTAAGCCGTCCGTCCTTGAAAGAGATAAGTCAAGAAACAAAACAGATAATGTTAGTGACTTATTTAAGGTATAAAAAGTAAGATAATAATAAGTTCGTGATTAAGAAAAATCGGTCTTTTGCGATCCAATGGATGCATGATCCAACTTTTAAGCCAAATTAAAGATAGAAAAAAATTGTAAAGATAAAATAATTAACTTTTGTATGAAATATTTTTTTTCGCTGTTTAGATTCACCACAATTATAAGCTAAAATTATACCATAGTAGTATATATATATATATATATACATCTTTTAATGAAAATTTGTTTGTACATACGCCAGCAAGATTTTCATGAGAGACCCATAGTCCATAGAAATGGTTCGTTTTAACTCATTTTGAAATCGTTTTATTTCGTTTAAATAATTGTGAAATATTATTTTATTCTGCTATAAATACAGATATGATTTCGATAGTTTGGACCATAAGTTACAGAAAAAATGTCGAATATATTTTTCCGTTTGAAGTTGACTTCTTGTCTACATGTTAAGGCAAAAGTTTTTTACAAAATATTTAAAATATTGATAATTTAAAAAGGCGTTGAAAATCAAAAAAATTTATTTTAATTTTGTAATAAAGGAGTATAATATTTAAATGACACTGAATTGGGATATTTTTTTATTTTTATATAATCGTCAATTGAAATAATGAATTCATTCCCCTATTTCCGCCACTCGTATCCCCCAAACACCCTTTAATAAATTCACAATTTATAAAAAAATAAGTCATCAATGCCTCACAGTCATAATTTGTATTTTGGACCTTATCTGGTTTTGTGTGACACAATACAAGAAAATTACATTTCTATTGCACAATATATCCTTATTATGTATGCAATACCCATTAAAATGAATAAACAATTTAACAATATATACAAAGAGAAGGAAAAATTTCCCTCGTTCCCTCTTGAGAAACAAAGAACAGAAGTATAGTAAATACGTTTGTTTTATTGTTTATTGTGTAAGGCCACGAGGCACGGTTGTAAATAGAGGCCGAATCTTTTTATATATGTAATTGAAATATAGAGTGTTTTACGATAACCGCAATCGTGCAATTATACAGTTTTAAAAATTCAAATTCAAGTAGTGAAAATGTTCTTGATAAGAATAGTAAAAGTGACTTGTTTCGAGTAGTTTACCCTGGTGATATTTTCTGAGTTAAACAGACGTTTAGCAAATATTAGAAGAAATTAAAACACGTTGAGAAAGTTTGAAATATCTTGCAAGTGATAACGCTTTTATGATAAAAGGTGCTTAATAAGTAAGACAAGTACAAGTAGACGAAGTACAGGACTAGTTATTATAACTGACTCAGTCCATTGTGTTTTGCCACAAATTTGACGTATGAAATATCTTAAAAATCGTAAAGGGAAAGTAGACGGAAACGTAACGTAATTACTTATGGAAGATTGATGGTATTCTAACCACAAAGTATAGACAACTTACAAACGGTATATCATTTTCCAAGGATTAGAAGGTGATATTCAGTATTCAGTAAAACTTTAAGGCACATGATGATACTGTGACATCCGAAGCAACAAGAGCCTTATAGCGGTGTTATTTATATTGGTCACTTTTCAGATAAACGACTGGCAGTAATGACAAATCTAAGTTGCAGTCAGAATAAAAACACATCACTGACGCTTATTTGAAGCCTGAGACACTGATCTGATACGACTTTGGGCGCAAAATGATAAACGTTAGTTGAATGTCAATAACCTGTAAAAAGTTTATTACTTTAATTATTTTTTCATTAAATTCTTAGGCTGTACTTTTGTGTTCTTTTGGATATTTGTATTCGAAATTATTTTACTGATCAAATTAAAAATGGAATTAGAAAATTACGTACAAAAGAAAAATATTTAGATAGTGACGTATTGATTGCACTATATTTAATGCGAGTAAAATATTGTCTTGTTTTTCATACTATTGTCTCAGCTCTATAGTAGCAAAAATTATTTCTACTCATAACACATTTAGCTATTTTCCATAGACTACAAAAATGAGATTAGTTATCGTAAAATATTATAATACTATACATTTTTATGAAACACTCCATCTACTACAAGTTTTATGTCTATGGTGTTTAAATGTTGGTAGCTCTAAATAGTTCTTAATTCTACCGGAAGTTTGAATCTTCGTTACCATAAATGTCCAATAGGCAGGTTGAGCACTTAAACGGAGACAAAGATTATGATATCCAAGGCATCATTTCCATTGAAACCAGAGTCAATAAATTTGAATTTCTAATAATTTAAAAATATCTAACACGCTTATCATTAATTATCATTTAAAAAGAATACAGATCATTATTTGTTTTTAATTAAATATTTGGTAAAAAAACGAAGAGTCTTGAAATATAATTGTGAATTGTATGACAAAACAATGTATCTGGTATATTATGATATTATGATACTGTTGAAATGCAAAACGTAATTGTTTCTGAATCACATATTTTACATTTAAAAATTACTTTCAATTAAATATTTAAGCCCCTTTAATGGTTTTCTAGCCTCTAATAATACCAGAAAATTTGTGATCAGGAATTTTTAATAGCCATAACAATATTTATAGCTTTAAACGAAAAACGTAGAGTAAAAACTCTATATCAATTTTTATAGTTTTAAAGTTTTCACATCTGTCGGCAATCCCCAATGACTACTTATCGCTATTTCTTTTTATAATATCAAAGAGATTTCGAGTCTTATTATCATGATCACCCCATATATGCGGTGGTAAATCATTGTAAAACTGTAACAATACAATTCTATTATAAAATATATTTGCAATTTAAGTTTGCTTGTTACTTTTATAAATTTGTAGTTTTCTTCCTTTAGAAAAAAAAGAACTAAATAATAGTTGAAAGTAAACTTATTGCTTATATTTCTATGTAAATATTATATTGCAATTCAAAGTGTACTTACTTGTATGAAGATGTAAACTTTGAATAACAGATTATATGGCTCTCACACATAAGTTTCAACGATTGCATTTTGAACCAATAAAAAGGAGGATATCAATTCATCCCGTATCGAATTAATAATATTGGTATAAATTTCGATTTTCTACCCCAATTTCCTTGATAAAAAATATTTTATATTGTATAAAGACGAATTTCGACTATAAAGTAGTCATCATCAGTCTGAGTTAGCTAGTCATAATGATTCTTTGAAGAGATATTACTCGTTGCTAATTTGGTGACGGTTAATTAATTAATGCTGATAGTAAGCTAATTCATATTGATGATGACTACTTTGTAGACAAAATGCGTGTTTATGAATACAAAATATTTTGATCTAGGATATTGAGGCATTTAATTTTGTTTGTAAGCACTGATAAATAGACAATATCTAAATGTGTGTCATCCTCTACAGACTAGTAAATATTATCATCATATAAATATAGAAAAAGTATACATATAGAAAAAAATAAACTATTTGAAATGTTTTTATTAAATAATCCAGATTTAATAAAAACAAATAATAATATTTTATTTAGAATATGTATTATTTATTTCATAGGTATTTTATTGTTTTAATATGGTCTTTATATAAGTGAACGCATGTTTTATTATTAATAAATTTCACTATGCCTTATAATTACACAGTGAATAATAAATAAACTATATTTGTAGATGAATAAATTATGCAGTTTATTATTAAATGCTAAGAACATATGTTTGTTAACAAAACAAAAGCACTGTACTTTAGTGGAAAACAAAGTTAAGGATATATTTTTTTATGAGTAGATTAACAAAGCTTTAATCAGTTTTTATTTAACAAGAAAAAGTACCAACTGTTTACTTTTTTTTTTTTTTTTTTTTAATAATTTAAAACACACTAACTAACCTATAAGTATTGCAGACTCGATGAATAAGTAGCAACAATTGATCATTGATCAAGCAATTGATCATTTTTCAAGTATTAAAAGATAATATTCGGTGTTCAGTTGAATTATAAGGCACATTATAAAACTATGACAACCAAAACAAAAAAACGTATTTATTTAACTAAATCAAATTTTATTAACAAGAATATGTACCAAAAAAGATGGAGTTTACTGTTTTTAATTATTAATAACGCAATATTCGTCAATAACATTTAAATATCGCGGTCTTTCTACGCCTCATGAGTTGCATACGTGTCAAAAATAGTGAAAAATCAAGTATGAAATGTAATTATATATTTAACGGGTTTAAAGTACTTCATTATAGATTTATATATTTTTATTTGTATATTATTATTTCATTATATATTTTTGAATGGTTTAAATTGGATCAAAATGGATCAAAATGGATCAATGGATCAAAGTGTTTTTAAAAGGCCAAAGGTTATCGAATTGGAGATCTCCAAAATATTAACTTTATCGCAAGCAGTCAAACAATCTTTTGATTCGTATTTCCTCAAATAATCTCAACAAAATGTTTCCCGTTTAAAAATAACAATTCTTTACAATTTTGTAAGCAATTCCAAATTAAATAATATGACAACGAGTTGCCCCTTGACAACATGCATTTATATCATCTGTAGAGCAATTTAAACAGAAGCGCGGAAAATCTAGGAAGAATAGTTTGTGATATCCATTCGATTCCTATAACTAGATTATATATATATAGAGGTGTAAGATGGCAAGCGATCACGTCTTCTGAACACCACACTTTTTGACAATAATATTTTCTTGTTTTGTATATCTTTGAGCATATTTCTATAGTAGAATTTTAGTTCTATTAAAACATTTTTTGCTTTATAGTGTATATTTTTTCCAATATATAAGCTGACAATATAATCATGATTCACAGGTTATTACAAGGCAGTTTGAACTCAAGACTTTATCAATCCAAAACTAAATTTTCTAATAATTAAAAAAAAAATAAATAAAAAATAAAATTAATAATTTCTTGTAACATCTTGTATATTATTTTCCATTTTACTCTATGAAAACTAAATTAATTTGAACCAATGTTGTCATCGAATAATAATAAACTTTCTTTCACCATTGAAAATGTTGTATAGATATATATTATTTATAAAACAACTTCAGGGCAATTCATTCGTGTGCCGTTTGGTGAAGGATAAACAACAATCTATTATTATCTTCATATTCTAATACGTTATTACATTGATAAGAAACAGTCGCGGTGCTCAAAAGCACATCATATCATTTATAAATACCCATCTTTAAATTTGGAAATAATTTATTATATTTAGTGTAAAAACTTTTTCCTTTACGAAAATATACACAAGAAATATTCGAGTGTCCCCATAAGCTTTGAAAAGCCTAATATCTGTTTTTCAGTATGCAGCTCCTGTTATGGAGCTGGATTTGTAAATCCCGAATATTGAGATTTTTTTACGTTTCCCGGTCAATTGTTTCCCTTACGAAAATATAGACAAAAGCCGTTTTGAAAAAAAAAGAAAAAGTGGTCTAATAAGCATTAATTCTAATGGAGTTAATTTTATAAACCCCGAATTTTAAGTTTTTTTTACGTTTCACTAAATTCCAATATTTTCCAATATTTCGTATATTTTCAGAACAGATATTTGACGTTAAATTACTTTCATTCAACTCACGATTACGGAATTGTAAACTGGTTTTTAAGATTTAAAAACCTGGTTTTACTGGTTTTTAAATATTAAACAAGTGAATATACCAAGTAACAGAGTCAGTTGTTTAGATTCTTAACATACGGTCGAATATCAACGTTTGAACTATTTTTAACCATAATGATTCATAAAATACTTTAAATATGTAGACTATGTATATATATGTGCTTATCAGAGATATAAAATCTGTGATAAAATCGTGGCAACCTTCAGTATTTTACGAAAAAATGTTTCAAACAGAAGTTGTTTGTTTTCAAAAGCAAACATTTTTAGTACTGAATTTTTCTTTAGTGCTCAAAGTTTGGTTCATGAATCCATTTGACCTAACGGGAAATGTTTGTGCAGTCAATATTTTACAAACTTAGATTATATATATATATATATATATATATATATATATATATATATATATATATATATATATATATATATATATATAAACAATAAAATAATATATATAAAAAATAAAAAAACCCATATTATATTAATGTAACATTACATAGTTATATAGAAATCTGTTAAATGAATTTATTAACTTTTTGTTTATGGTATTAATTCATTGTTTAGTTTGCTCAGGTTTAACTTCCTGTTGGAAAATTCTTAAATTTTCATTTAATTGTTACAATTTTTTTAATGCCTCAATACTGAACATCTACAATTTACATGCATTTGAATTTTATTTCACACATTTGTCCACTTGCATCGCGTCAATCGACAAAGCGTTCTCTTTCATATTTGATATTTAACCTTTATAAATGATATGCTATGCTTATGGGCACTCAGCCTATTTCAATTTCTATCTAATACATAGTAAATTATATTTAAAATTAGAATACTTGTATAATAGAAAAAGAGATTACCATAAATACGTTCCATTGTACGATTAGTAATTAAATTTATATTATTAAATAGATCTGTTTATTGCTACGTGCTTTGTTTTCGATGCAGAAAATAGTGTTAATAAACAAACAAGCATTGTTTATGTGTTCGATAAAACGTTAAACAGTTTTTTTATTTAATCCTAAGGATGTTTAATTTATTTTTATTTTTAGTCCACAAGCTTTTTCTTATACAAAGTAATTGTTTGTGGTTTCAATAATAACTATTTTCTAAGATCGAAACAAGTTTATTTTTAAGTTCAAGCTGTGTATTACGAAATATTAGACCACACAAGACAAACTCGAAGCATTACTTAATTGAAAGTACAAAATCTAATAACTTTGTTTTATTATAGTTTCTTTAACTTCGCATCACGTCCACTAATTTGTTGACAAACATTTTTAATGCCGTAAAATTAATTTTCATCAATGGCCGACGAAAATCACTTGTATTCGATTGTTAAATTGAGTCGTGGAAAAGCTGTCTATATCATTAAATTGGGAAACATTTTGTTCTTGGGAAACTTATTGTCCTCGAAGTCTATAGTTTTCCCTTTGGACAAATTATTGAGAATTAAAAACTCAATTCATTTTTCAAAGTAATAGTAAACTGATTTAAATTTAAGTAGGACTTTCAGCAATCAGCTGAAACCTGTAACGAAACCTTACATGCATGTTGAAAATGGGTTCTAGGACCTAAAAACGACAATTTCTGATAACAAACCCCTTGACCCAAATTGGATAAAAATCAATAAATTACAATTTTTGAAAATTTTTAATTTTAATAGCGGGAAATGAAAAATTATGAATTTAAATAATTCTTAATTAACCATTTATCACTGAAACTTTTTCTCAATTTTGTTCATATTTATAATTTTTATCATACTCTTGAGAATAAAAAATATTATTTTATTTATTATAATTTGAAGATGTTTTCAACTCAATAACACTATTGCAGAAGCAATTTCTACAATACGGAGAAAATTTCTTTTCTCACTCTCCGAATTTTCCCGCCCCTAAAAACTTGCCATCCTGAGCACTAGTACCAACGCTTAGTAAGCTTATTAAATTCGTCTCATTATTTTAATTTTTAATTTTTACTTATAAAGTTTATTTATTTATTTGTTTTTTTTTTTATTTGGAAGTTTTGCAACATTTGTCAGTACTCAGCCAATTAAGCCACAACAAACTCATAAAATAACTAAATAACATTTTCTTCTGATTCATAGCATCTAGTAACAAAAAAACATAACCTTTTTATGGTTATAAGAACTTTATCTCTTGACTTCTACACTTTTAGTTCAAATTCTAAACAAATTATTTGTTACTCTAATATTATTATTGTTCAACATTGAAATATTAAACAAATAAGTTTAGTAAGTTATAGAGTAAGTGGTTTTATATTTGAACTTCTTCAAAACCCAGAATAACCTCACTCACATAGATATAATTAATTACTGTTTTTACAATAAAAACTTTTACTTACAACTGATGTATTATTACATCGATCATTTTACTTATATTGTATATAATTATTACCATAGGATTCACTTTTACCGTGTATCAAATCTGATATGGAATCAGTGATATTCATTTAAAAATAATTTAATTTGTGGTTTACTAGTTGAAGAATCTTATATGTTTTATACGATTAATATTTTTTATAAATGAAACAACGTGAATAATTTTTATTGGATCAAATATATGTACATGTGCATTGTACATGCGTTTGGCTAGTAATGTACTCGTCGTATATGTGTTATGTTGTTTAGCAACTAATGTACTGTTCTGGCTTTATCTTGCCTTTTTTTTCTGTTGTATGTGTAATATGTGAACTGTGTTATCTGCACAAAGTCTACTAACGTATCGGGCGAACTAGTCGACCAATGAAATCAGTTTAAAAATCGATACTTTGGATGGTGGTACCATCTGATCTTTTCTGGTATTTTAATTATGATGATATGGTGCAATCATGCAATACTGGCTCATTATCACTTCGTATCTAGTTTTTCAACCTATCTTAAAACTATGATTTTGTGTAACTTATGTTGAACTATGATACTGTTTTTAGGTCATGACCTATTAAGAAATTATCATTCTGTATAATATAAATTTCATACTAAAATATAATCAATGGTTTTATTCAGTAGTTGTGATATGTTGAATAGTATAGTGTTAGTTATAAAATTTAACACAAGTATCATGGGTACATTCAACTATATAACACTATATACCATTAGTAATTCTTTTAATTGGAAATTACAGTCTAATATTCGTAAATTTGACAACAATGTATATAAGACAGAAAACAATTTAGTGTGTTTGTGTTAGGAATTCGATAGAGACAGAATATTGTTTTATGAGAGTGGCTACTTATTTCTATGAATTTAAAAATAAATTGTATATTTTCCATTTAAAAATTATTTATGAATAATATCTTGATGTGTAAACTTATTACAAAAATCAAACTTTCAAAATCTTATCTATAAAAAAAAAGTGTAAAAATTAAACACTTTAAATAATAAACTTTTATTAAAAATTAAGGAAGTACGAGCGGCAGGCATTGTGGGGATAGGCTGCTCTGAGCGCGCGGTGAAGGGGTGATGATGATCACGTGATCGCGGAAATACGTATGGCAACACTGTGATTACTATGATTATTATTTTTGTTGTTATTTGTCAATTCAAGATATACATTGCGTATTATATATACAGTTGTAGGTTAGGTTACTTTACTATTATGATTATTGCTTTGCTTCTATCTCTTTCCAATATTTTTTATCTCTTTTTAATGGCCTACAGTGTTGCCGGTTAATATCAAAGATAATCGACGCTACCGAATTTACTGAAAAAGTCTTTTTAATTAAATATCTTTTTAATTAGTCGGGCAAAACGGGTTTTTTTTTTCAATTATTTATTAAGGTTTTAACTTTAATTTAAATAGTTTTTTTTTTAATTTCTACCGGCTAGTTTCGGAGATATTTACGAAAACGTATCACCCGTCTACCGTTTTGCCATAAAGCCAATGTTAAATATGCCTACTTTTGAAGCCATTTATTTATTTAAATAATCGGGCAACCCCCCCCTCCCTAAAATTTTTAGGATCGGTTTAGATTTAGTTCAACTGCATATAAAAAAAAAATTCAAGCCTTTTATTAAAAATTGCTTTGGTGCTCGTACTTCCTTAAATAAATAATTTTTAATATTATTTGGAGAGCTTATTTATAATTTTAATGAGCATAATTTTTAACAACTGTAAATAACAGTTGTAAATAACATTTAGCAAATTTATTTATGGACCATTATTTATATTTCATAAGTGTTTTATATTTTATTTAGAATTTGGGCTCTTTTTAGTGAAATTACTATTCCTGGAATTTAATAAAATTTTGTTGTTCATTAAGAAGGCACAAGCCGTTGAGGCTACTTTGTTCTTAATTCGTTAAACATTTGTAATGTTCTCGATTTATTTTTTATTATCTTCGTTTAGTGTATAATTGATCCTTATTTATTCATTTTTCCAAGGCGGTAACGTTTGTAGGATAGACAATAGTATTATGTGGGTAAGAATTTCGGGATTTATTTTTATGTCGTATAGAATTTTTAAAACATTATTGCACAAAGGTGTTAGAAGGGTTTTTTTTTTTAGGTTAGTATATGTTGATACCGTCCAGTGTTTCTTAAAATTAATTTTCCCGTTAAAAACAATTCAAATTACGTACGGTATAATTATGTAGCCTGGCTATACACTTGTTTGTATTCTAGTTATACATACAAAGTACATATAATAATATATACACATATATATGTATACACTGAATGTATTTTCTCTCTGGACACCGATAATTAATCATTTCATAGTATATAGTTGGTAGGTAGGTAGGTAGGTACGTAGATATGTACTATGTTGTTATTCTACTCTGTTGAATTTCATAGTAGCTAAACCATCTAGCCAGTCAGTAACGGATTAAGAATTATGTATATTAAAGCGTCAATATGCTTTTTTTCATTGAAGTAATCAAAGGAAAACTCAATAAAGACCTAGTCAATTTAATATCCAAAACTGAGAACTAAATGAACTCTAAGAAATTTGCCACACTACTGTTTATTTTACCAATGTCCGTTGTAGCTTTCTATTTTGTTAAATACGAGGTGTCACACTAGAGTTTGTCTGATTTTTATTTTGTTATTTTTAAAAAATACATGAATCATTTGTAAATAATATTTCTTGTATTATAAGGCGTAGAACAAAGGCGTAGAACAAAGGCGTAGAACAAAGTTATTAATTAAAAAATAATTTATTCTAATAATGGAATCATGGATGAATTACGATCAGTTAATTTATAAAAGTAAGCTTTTCTGAGTTTTCAGAAACTGATTTCAATTTTACTGACCATTTATATATATTTGTTTCTATCCATGCAATTTTCTATATACGTATGTTTATTTCGCTGTAAGTTTCGAATATGTTGTCCGATTTTGTTGAAATTGATACGATACGTATCTTACATTCAGGAAATTTTTAGAAAGGGTCATTGTAGCCGTAAATACTTATTTTGACATACTACCACAATCATACTTTTCTGAACATTTAAATAAGTTATAGAGGCGCCTCTTAAAAATTATGGACTTAGGAGATTGATTTTACAAAAATATAGAGGAAAGTTTGGTACTTTTGATAGATTTTCACTTTTTTATCTTTCTATATTGTATTTTTAATTATATTGATTTTTTAATTACACATGATGAATCAAATTACTTTTTGGAATAAATAATTTATGTCAAATATCAAATACAGAAATGTATTCGCCATATTTGACAATTTAAAAATACAAATCAGTGGTACAACACTATGTTGTTTCTTTGACCAGACGGTGTTGTACTTTAGACCAATTAAATAAAAATAATGTAAGATTAAAGAAAATGCATTTATAAACATTATATATTATTTAAAATTGTAGAAGTTTTGTTTTGAGGTAAATTGATTTTTCGACAAAACTTCGTAATATTCTATATCGTCATCTGAAACCTACTCCCTTTTCACTCCCGTCTTACTTTTCCGCATATAAAAATGTTATTTTAAATGATAATTGTTAATAACGCTAAAACTATTCATTAAATCAGTAATGTCTGGAATTTTCTGGAAATGAATACTGTTCCAGTAAAACTAATATAGTTTATATATTTTTTTCCAATCAAAGGTTCAACTAGAATTGAATGATTGCAACATTTTTGTTTATTGAGTTCTAATGTTTCCATCTTCAGTTATATTTATGAATTAAGAAGTTCCCCAAGCTTTTGAAGACTTTACGTCATGCAATAAATGGTTTAATTTAACAAAATTCAACCTCACCTTATTTATATCCATATTGAATCCTGCTCTGTTATATCAAAATGATGTTTATATTCAACATACATGATACTGCTATATAACAATGAAAATAGATACCACCCCAAGCATACACATAACACTAAATACAATAAGCATAAACACGCGTTTCAAACTCAAACAGAGAAACATTATGTTTACAATCATAAATTTTTAAATAATAATAATAATAATACTAGTTTACATATTATTAGTACAAACATAGAATTAACTGAGCGAAATTTAATTTTAACTTGCATATAAACGGGACAAAGGATAACAGAACCGAGATACTTATTAATTATATTAGGATATTTTAAAACTGGACTTTAAGTAGGAAGGTACTAAAAACGTTTCGTATAATTTTATGTATAAAGAATCAAGTAGTACACTTTCATCTGGTTAATGGTCGTTATCCGTACCTTGAGTAGTACGTGGAATGGACTTCTTAATCGATCGATGCGCCACAAGTAGCTTAAATTTGTAACATTCGAATGTAAGAAAATATAATTATTTGTTCAATTATTTGCAAGTAAATTGTAAAGCAAAAGATAATAAAATTAAAATAAAAAAGACTTATATTTTTTACTCAAAAAATTACAAATAAAAATGCTACAAATAAAATAACATGTGGACTCTTAAGATAAAAAGTAAGAACCCTTCGTTAATCGAAAGTAAAAGCCTCCTCTAGAGATTTCCAAGTCTCTCTATAGTAAATCATCTTTGCTTATATAATCACAAACCCGAATATCTGGAAGAACAAAACAAATTACTGTCATTTCACCAACATGTTTTTTAAAGAAAATTAATAGATTCATTTTATTTGATGAAAATTAATTTTTATAAAATAATAATGGACATTTTTATCTTTGTATGGTTTTTAAAAAAGTCAAGTAATGAATAATTTATCCTTTTATTTTGGCAATATTTAGGGAAAGTAAGTAAGATTATTATGATTGAAGAAACTGTGGGTGGGGAACCCCATCTTTAATAAAAATGGTGTTTATAGATTACCATGCTCACAATGCAATATCGCTTATAATGGTCAGTCAGCTAAATCATTATAAACCAGATTCAAAGAGTACATTAACAGCCATAAAACTTTTTCTTCTCCTTTCATCTTACCAACACAGGCCATATAATTGATATTGAACATATGCCGAAGGTATTACATATTGGCGACAAATCCAAAAATTAAATTTGCTTGAAGCCCTTGAAATTCATAAATTAACTAAAAACCCAAATTTTACAATTTTAAATAATCAAATGGATTAAATTTGAAATTATCAAACTCTTCCACAGTTTCTTCAATCACAATAATCTTACCTACTTTCCTTACATATTTTCAAAATAAAAGAATATTTATTTATTACATGAAAAAAACTTTATAAGCCAAAAATGTACTCGTACTTTAAAGTGAAAGTTTTATATTTAAAGGCAACGATCTTTTAAAAATTTAAAACCTTTCTTCATCCTCTTAAAGAGCAAATTTTCAAAATTTCTTCACATTGCTTACTTACATCATATAAGATCCTTATAGAAAATTTCAAGCTTCTAAAACAATCGACTATTCTCTACGATGGCAATGTCAGTCAGTTATCCTTTTCAATACACAGAGATTAATTTCCTTCGTTATAAATAATTAATACTTAAATGTTATTTTGAAATAAAAATATTTCAATATAACAGTTTTAATTAGCTTTGTGATAATTTAATTTCTATTTAGAATGCTTAAGATTATTTTCTTAACAATATAATTAATCACAAAGCTAATGACTGTATGAATATATCCCATCATAGAAGAAATATTTAGTGGTTTAATTAAATACCATTTGAAAAGCCATTAATTACATATATTTAATTAAAATTAATTATATTATTTATTATTAATTATTTATGTAAGAAACTAGACGGTTTTTGTTTGATTGGTTTGTCAATGTAGTAAATTTGATTGAAGTGTGTAAGATAAAAATCTATTCAATAGTAAATCATTTTGGTAAACATTATTACATAATTAGTTTTGTAAATATACACCAAGCAAATTAAAATTATTCATGACTGAAATATTAACTACCCAACACCAACATTAAGTAGAGTAGTACAGCCTTTAGGGGTTATATACAGTTAGAAGGCCGAAAAAAGCGAATTTTCCAGAATTATTTCTGAGAAAAATTTTAAATTTATTGAACTTAAAATTATTGTACACATATTATGGTATCTTTTAACTGTATTTTAAGACTTAGTATTAGTGAAATTATTTATTTGGAAAGGAGCTACAGCAGATCTCCGGGAGCTCCTTTCAAAAAAGACGTTTTGCGGTGAGCACTATATCCCTGAACTCGATTCTCTGAAATTAGAAAATCAAACGGATTCCGTTAAAATAATGTTAAATCTAGTAATTAATCGAAGGAATAATAAAAATAAATTTTTTTTACAAAATGGCGATTCCTTAAAAAAAAAAAAATCGATTTTTGACCAAAATTTCGGCCGTAAATTGTTTATAAAATAAAAAAATATTTATCGGTAAGAAAAAATTTCGATTAACTACTAAAAAATATATTTAAGTAGCTCGTGTTAAAATTTGAGACTAAAGTTACGAAGAAGAGTTTTTATCCGATTTTGATTTTGATAAAACCGCTGATTGTATACCAAAAACTTGAAGGGTGTGTACTTGGTATGAAGTAGGCATCCGATAAGACATGTTTTTTTGAAATTCTATACCTACGGGGCAACGTTTTTGTAAAATTGTAAAATCCTACTTATATTGTTTCCATCGAAATCAAAATCAATAAATTTGAATTTGACAGAATTTTGATAAAATAAAAACTTCATTTATAGTTTAAAAAAATATTGAATTTATTAATAACAGAAGAATCAGAGTGGAGATTTCTGGATTGAAATCAGCGCATTGGATTAAGATACGGGAAGTAACATATCCCTTGTTGAATACCTCATTCAAATCTTAGATATATGGTGCCACGTGTATTCCGTAGTCGATCAGAATATTTAAACGAAAAAATCTATAGTTTGATCTAATCAATAGGTAGGTTGATTATGTGCAGAAAAGTGTAGATAATACTAATCTGACGATTTGAGCGTAACGCAGTTGGCATATCGTTTTTGCAAGTTAGTGACTCTCCCAACCTCTTCACCACGCTCAAATTTTTAAATTAAGAAAATGTACACGTTCCACCCCCCCAGCACGTAATCAATCCATCATATCTTAATCTGGCACGCTCGTTTAAATCCAACTATCAATATTTTGTTTTAATATGATCCGCTATTTTCCACTATTTTCCGTATCATATATAGAGCTACGATTTAGTGGTAGTCTCTCTTCAATGGGTAAGGAATTTACCATATCTTAATCAGACGCGCTCGTGTAAATCGAACCATCGATTTTTTCGCTTAAATATTTTGATCTGCTACCCACTATTCACGGCACCATCTACAAATCTAAGATTTGGTGGTGGTCTCTCTTAACAAGGGGTAATGTATCTCCCATATCATAATTTGACACCATTGAATATATTAAAAAAATATCCGTATGAGCTCCTCTACCATTAAGAAATAGAGGGTTACTTATACCAAAACGGAAAAATATAAAAAAGAGGCATCATACATAATACACAGTTTCTAGAGCTCAATAATTAATTAAGTTTTTAATTAAAGGCTTCACTTACAACATGTTATAATGTGTATGCCATAGAGACTATACAGTGTGTTCCGATTCAAATGTTACTATCCTATAATTTGGGAAAAGAAAGGACGATGTAATAACTAAACGTAAAATATTGGAGTTTCTATCATGGAGTTATTTCAAGACAAATTTTATAATCATTGGTCTTATTGCAAAATATTGATTTCAGTATATTTTTATATGAAAATATATATCATTTTTCGGCAAATTAACAATATACGATTTAGAGCCAATTTTTATAATTACCCGACGACTTATACGATTGGTTTTAACTATTACTTAAACTATTCGGCTAAATCTGAGTTTAAATTGTAGCAAATACTATCATTTTACGAAATTTGATTGCTTTAAAGAAATGAGCATTTTTTGAATTTGAATTTTTCTTCTTTTTTTTTATAGTTCAAAAGTTGGGTCAAGAATCCTTCTTAAACTCACTTTTTATGTTTTGAATACATCTTGTTTTAGTTTTGTGTAATCGTGATGACTGACGGACGAACAACCAGAAATGGAATAAGTATGTGTTTCTATGAACACCTATACAAAAATTTTGTTTGTGTGGTCATTATTAGATAGCGTTATAAACATGAGACTAAAATTGATATATTCTGACATATTATGTATGTCGAGTAATTGTCGAGAAATTGAAATAGATAATAACAATGGTAATAATAATAATGACAACCATAAGATGCAAGAGTAATAACAATAATAAGGAAATTAAAAAAAAATAATAATAATAACAATAATAATAATAAAAACCAAACAATGAAAAATTAATAAAAAGCTTCAGAATTTAACAAATATAACACGACCTCGTGTACAAACCTTTCATTACAAAATGAAATAATTTTCTGAGAAGAATTCAATTCTTTACTCATTCTATTTTTTTACACAATACATTATTGTGCAGAATAATGGGGCATATGAAGGGAAGGTATGCAGCTATAGCTGACTTTATAAGGAACTATCGCATTATTCCCTTAGTGCAAACCAAATGGAAAATCATAGACTACAATCAGTAAGTATAGTCGGCACACGATACAAATGATCAAATGCCTCTCGAATATCACTGAGGCAGCGATTCGGTTTAAGATGTGGAATATACTTAATCCTTACGTGAAGTACATAAAAGATTTAAATAAAAACTGTAAAATTACAGAAGTAAAAAATTTAAGTTTTACAGTTGAATCGTTGTAAGATTAAAAAACAAGAGAAAAATTCATCTATTAATCTAAATGAAATAAACATAATTATAATTAAAATTTAAATCGACTATTTATTTTCGATTCAACTGAGCAGTAAAATAAGTAGGAAGAAATATCCTTACAGAACAAATACAAATAAATATACATAAATCTATTTTAAAACAATTAAGCGTAGCACATTGTAAGTCACTCAGCAATCAAAGAGTGCTTATCTATAATTAATTTTCAAGAAATGGAAAAATCATGCTCAAGACTCACAGCAAAACTTCTTCTAAAGAGTATGGACAAATCTTTAATAAATCGGGGGACACACTGTATCATGGTTACATACTTCATATACAACTAGCCATTCAAAGTTTTCTTATATATGTATTAATATTATAAAAATAGTAGTAGGTTGAATAAAAGAACACAAGTATTCTAGGTTCTACCTACAAGTAAGTATACCGTCTACCTTTTCAATAATGATAAACTTTATATAATCCTTGGATAATAATTATATACTTTTACTGATTTAACTTGTTTGTTTTCAACATATGTGTTATGTGTTTTAACGATGGGTTTAAATGAAGAATTACTTTCAAAACGAGAGAAATAAAAGTTTAGTTAAAACATGACGGCAAGAATAAGTGATTTATAATGGTAGCATATTTATTCTTACTAATATTATAAATGCGAAAGTACACTGTCTGTCTGTGTGTGTGTGTTATCTAATTACTCCAAAACTACTGAATCGATTTAAATTTTTTTCCATGCATAGCCTAAGGTCTGGTAGTGTAAATAAGGCTTAGAGAGTCTAAACATCAACCGGTGTCACTTCTTTCATGTGTTAACCATCCAGATTGTTTGTGTTAGCTAAAAACGGACTAACCAACAAAATTGTAGATATAATTTCAAAGATATTATATTAAATGCGATGAATTTAAAAAAAAATGCTTGGTGTTTTGTTATTTTTATAAGTCATGGTCTACAGCGCTGAAATCCTATTTCAATAATAGACACTTATAAAATCTGAATTCTTTTTTAACTACCAAAATATTCAGTAGAGATAATTTATTTGGCAAAATAATGCTTGCCGGGCCAGCTAGTTTACCGAATAAAAACAAGTTGTCTATACGCAATCCACAAGATCAGCATTTTTTAATTTTTTAATCCTGAACTAAAAACAGCTGGATCCATTTTGCTATAAACTCATTCAATTTCAAGTAACGTACTAAGTCGTCGAATAAAAGCTGTTTCACATACATACACACACAAGCATCTTTCTAAAAACGACGTGTTTTGGTTCTAGTAATCTTTAGCCAAAATTTTGGATTCACAAAATCGGCCCTATTACTAGAACTGACGACTTTTGTGTAGTGTTATCATAATTTCGTCTTTTGTTGTGAAAATATATAATAAAATCGATGCATTTTCATTATATGTCACTTTTTAATGTCAGAAAAGGGCCGTAAGTGGTTGAAAAAGGGCATGGAATTTTGTATATCAATTGTTTCATTTTAAAGCTAGAAGATTGAAATTATTTTTTTAAGCTTTTAATTAAATATAATTAAACACGATTTTAAAACTTTGTAAAAATTTTATCATAAAAGGTGTAAAAATAAGGAATGATAATTTTTATAGGATGTAATCGGCAAAAAAATTAACAGCCTAAATAATAGAAAAATATAGAAGAAATACAGAGAATCGCGGTGGGGGTATATGCATAAGTTTGTAGTTTTCTGTAGTTGCTTTAAATGCGTTTTCAAAATCTTTGCGTTATTGATGTTCTTAAAAATAAAATTATTTAACAGAATTGATGGAAGACGTTTAAAACTGATCTGCGCAGCTACTGGGTAACAGTTAGTTAATAAATACATTTATTGGAAAAATTCAACAAAGGGAGAGGTTTTATAATAATGATATATATTGCAATATGATATATGTTTATCAGCTAAATTTGAGCAAAAATTGTACCAAATCTGAACTGTTTACGAAAAAATGTTTTCAAGCAAAAATGAATTTAAGAAATTTTTGTCAATGGACCGATTTTGTTTATTCCCGAACTGAAATATACATAAATAGTGAGCTGAAATTTATACGACATATTTTTAACAAAAAAGGCTTCTTTTTTGTTTAAAATATGTCGTATAATTTCAGCTCACTATGTCATGACGGACACACGGAAATGAACCAATAAGGTTATTCTATAAATACTTCGTCTGGGCGATCTATATTTGCTATTATTAAAAACTTTAGGCTAAATCTAATCAGTTATATTCTATATAAGCCGAGTAATAAAATACGACAGGCCTAATTAGTTTTATGAAAACGGATTTTTTCATCCAAGTATGAAAATATTTCATCATTTTTACAAATAACTATAACAAAAGAACATTCATCAATCAATTAGTAAATAAAATCATAGTTTATATGACGGGAACATAATGTGTCCATTAAAAAAAGTTCACTGTATTACCAACACAGCGTTGGACTAATAAACATCCATTATTATTTCCTCAAAACTATTTTCATTTCATTCTGTTAATGAATGGAAAAGCTATTGCAGTTATCGGCGTGTAACACGTCCTAGCATTTTAATGCCCTCTCACAATTTCAGATCTACATTAGCAAATTACCTTCTACATCCTAGCCTTCACGCAATATCATATCCACCCACATCATAAATGTTATTGTAGAGATGTCTCTAATCCGGTATGCAATGGTTTTTATATTGGTATATAATAAACAGTCACAGTCATATAATATTATTTAATATAATATAACATTTTTAATATTGTATGATTGTGACTATATGGGTATCCTGTTAAAAACCAGTGTATATCGAAATAACAGTTGAATCAGTCACACAGACTCTTTTATTTGTTTATTTTTTTGAGTTTGTGATAGGAAAATGGTGGGGTACTATTTAAACACAGAAAATATAATTTTACAGAATGAATCTTGAATACACACACAAAAATGTTTGTGTAAAATCACACAATTGATGTGTTTCCAAACGGTCCACACAAAATTAATGTTGAATATTTGCTAAAAATATGTCGGATTCTTAACACAAAAACAGTGTAAATGCAATACGGTAGTCAAAAATAAAGCATAAAACTTGAATGTGCAGCAAAAATTACTGTTCGTAAAGACCTGGAACTTATAGGGTGTGTTCTTTGTATGACGTAGGCATCCGATAAGACAGAATTTTCTACGGAGTGAAAAACGGGAGCAATTTCATGAATGTATGTTACAAATCCTTATAACATAAACTCCATCGAAACGAAAATCTAAATTGAAATAAAAATAACGTTAATTTTTCTCTTCTCACTAGCAGTATGTCGAGCTGTCAAGTATGTAAAGTATGCATGTCACTACAATTGAAGCACATATAATTAATCGAAGTCTAAATAGTCTGGAAAAAACTGATAATCATACCAATCCTATAAGAAATCTATCTAAAAAAATCACAAAAGAAAAGTTCTCACTCTAAATCTTGGACTATATCCAGAATGTCGAAATACGATATTCGCGCAAGCTGGAAACATTTTTTTACTTTTTTTTATTCATGATTTCCTAATTATTAAATGTGTTTAGGTTTTTGACATTTTCTCCTTATAAAAATAATGCCATTAGCAGATATTAATTATTGATGTAAAAATCAGGTTATAAGGTAATTTAAAATTTAAAATTTTTGTATGTAAATATTATATTTCTTATTTAATGTAATTTGATTATAATTAAATAAATTACTTTACTTACTATCTTCGAAGTAACACCGGATTCATTCGTGTTTCTGGAGGTTCCATAAAGTTTGCATCAAGTATATGAATACAAAATACCGAGCGGCCTATCCCTTTAACTAAAATCATACACCAAGTACCGAGCATACATTAAGGATTTTCCGAAATTCTACCTTCCAATTTTAGGGGGATGGGTGAAAAACTCTGTCAAAGTTTGCAAGGTACAATATGATTCCTTGGTACAGTCTTTTTTAAATGTTATATAATTATTTTTAACAGAATTGATGGGAGAAGTAATTCGTATTTTATTGTAACTCATCGCCTACCGAGGTCAAAAAAGGTATCCCCTATATGTATCATTTGTTAGTTAGAAGAAAAAGCAACAAATCAAAATTCACAATTAAACTGAAAAGTTTTCAATCTGATGTGTTTTTGTACGTCTACGGTAGAGAAACAGGGTCTACCACCTAGCTTATAAATTTTTACAAAAAACAAAATTCCTAGCGTTAAATGAAATTTCCACTCTAATTTCGATAATGTATCAAAATAAATACGAAATATTTGCGTTGTTATTCATATCAAGAATACTAAATTAATGATAAATGATATGATGAATTTAGTATATAAATGTATGTACCAGCTATATTTATTTTAAACAATTATTATTATACACTGTTACAAATATTATAATAATAAACATTTATAATAAATTTATATTAATGTCATATATGCCAATGCTACCACATTAACTTTATGATTTAATTATTTAAATAAAATACTTGCATAGAATATAATATAGAACTAAATGTTATATTTGTATATAAATAGAATGAAAAGTATTGTGTGTTTCAAGATAAGCTATATAAAATTATTCTGTCAGAGATTTGGTAACCAAACTCCTACAAAACGGCTTCGTAATGTTTTTTGTACGCCTAAGTAAAAAAGATGGCCCAAAATTTTTTTTTGGTCAAAAATTTTTATTTTTTATAATTTAGCATTCAAAATGCGTATAATCTTAAATTTCTAACCATCTATCACCATAAAGATATTTCTACTAAAATAGTCTTCAACTCTCAGTAGTCTAGATCTAGATATCTGATCAATTGCCAATTAATCAGAAGTCACCTGGGTAAACCATTCAGATTGTTTGTTTTGGTTTAAGACGGACTTACCAAAAATTTCGTACACTCTATATTGCACTTAGATATTGATTGCAAATATGTATACCATTTTAAATGTATATATATATATAATGTATATATATATATATATATATATAATTTTTAAAAGTTATAATTTTAAATATATTAGCTAAGTTAATAAAACTAAGTGAATTATTTTAAATGAAATAATTTTAAAGGCCGTCATCATCGACAGCGCTGCATTCCTAATCATAAACCACATCTTGACATACAATAAGTCTAACTATCAAATTATACACTAGAAGTAATTTAGCTAGTTCACCAAATACAGTGGTATGAATAGACGCGATCCGCTAAGACGATCTTCAGGAGAACATTAAAATAACAATTAATTCGAATATTGGTATTTTGACTTTTTTAAATTTTTTTCAACATAAAACGGCTTTATCCACTTTTCTCAAAAGTCACCCAGTTTGAAGTTATATTTTGGTTCTAATGATCTTGAAATATAAACATATGATTAAATTTCGAATTCATTAAATCGGCCCCATTACAAGACCTTCCTACGGGGAAGTTAATAATATTTCCCTTGTTTATCATGATGCGTTTTTTGATTTTTTTTTCTTAGAGCAAATAATAATATCGACGTTGAACCATTTTCATTTGATGCATAATAACGATACTTAAAACTTAAAAATGACTTTTCAGTAAAATTGATCCAACCGTTACGAATAAAAAAATACCCATATTCGTTGCTATAAGCAAATTATTCTTTTTTTCTCTCCTGCATGGGAAGTGCGGAACTTTCGAGACGCACCTAGACCACTTATGTATTTGAGATAATTAAAATAATCGAGCATCAAAAATGTTTAAAATAGTTAAATGTACAATTAATATTGTATATTCAAAAAATAATAACTGAAACACTGTATAAAACATTTTAATTATTTCAAATTATTATAATAGACATTGTTATGTTATTTCTACTCACTTGTGTATTCTATCTAAATTTAAATTTTCTTTGAAATAGTAGTAAACACGTCTCATTAAATGATAGAACATGTAATAACTATCATAATATATATTATTATTTTTATTATTATTGTATATTTCTTGTAATTTATTTATATTTTAGTTTAATTAAAATGGAAATATCTGAAACTTATCGAGATACCAGCATAGTAAAGTATTCAAAATTTGTATATGCAAAGAATAAGATTCTTTTTAGGTGCTGCAAAATTAAATAAGGTGCATAAATTAAGAAAATTCATTAATTAATATGTACTGCTGCTGTGATGTCACGCAGGCAATTCTGAGATTATGTGAAAAAAGTGTGAATACAAAAGTTGAAGATCTTATTACCCACAAGTTTATTTTTTAATTTTTTCAAATTGTTGAAGTCCTTTAGAAAAAAATTAAATGAGAAAGTTGTAGGTAATAAAAATATCTACCGGAAATATATATAAACCGTGTTTTATTATTGAAAACTCACTCCCTTCTAGTAAACGACCTCATATCGCCCGTAAATTATTTTTCCAATAATTTTTGTAATATTCTCTTACGTTACCAATGGGTTTCATCGTGCTATAATTCTTTTTTTTTTTCAAAAGTATATCCTGGTCTATAAAATATGTTAATTAGTGCTTTCACAAAAATATTGATGTACTTTTGTTTTTAAAGCAAAAACATCTTTTCCTGTCCCATTTTAACTGACTGGCATCAGATCGACTTTCTGAATAAAAATATTTGTTCATATATTTGTCTTTACACTTTTAAATCGACTTCAACAAAGGCAGAGGTTATGAATTCTGTACAACTTTAAAGTGGACCTATATTATTAAATCACTTGTAGGAATTCCATAAAATTTTCTTTGGAAAATCTTAATTAAGTTTGTTCAACTGTTTGCATCGAAATCAAAATCCAAAAACTCCTTGTAGTAAATTTTACTACAAGAAGTTTTTACACTCGACATACATAATATGTCAAAATATATTAATTTTAGTCTTAAGTTTGTAACGCTATGTAATATTGACCGCACAGACAAAATTTTGGTATAGGTGTTCATAGAAACACCTAAACTGTCCATTTCCGACTGTATGTCCGTACGTCCGTCATCAAGACAAGTAAAAAACAAAACAAGATAGCGAGCTGAAATTTTGATGACGAATTCTAAACATAAAAAGTGAGTTTAAGTTCGTGAATCAACCAAAAAAGAACTATGAAAACTATATTAGATAGAAGAAAAGTTTAAATACAAGAAAATGTTTATTTTTATGAAACAGACAACTTTTGTTTTCCAACTCTCCACAATTTTTGCTCGAACATAGCTTATAAACACATATAAGTAATAACAAAACGTGTATACATACATAACTGTAAAGGCTGGATATTTATAGCATTTTATGAATGCTAAGCATAGTTCAAACAATGATATTCAAATCATATGTCGATTATCTAAACAATTAACTCCGTTACTTGTTATATTCACATATGTAAATTACTTTTAATAATTACAAATAATAATTTAATAATATGAGTGTTATTTTATATATGAATCGAAATTCTCGTTATCATCAATCAATATTGAATATATATTTCAAAAATTGTATTTTTCTAAAAAAAAATAATTAGCAAGTAAATTAGTTGTAGTGTGGGTTAGTTATTACATGATCACAGTTATGCAATTTTTAATTAGAGAAATACTATTTTCCCGGCAGCACAAAAATAAAAATACTACAGTAGTACAGTCAGTAGTTGTTACTTTACAAAAATTATAATACCATGTACACCATGATGAGTTTTTTATTTTTTACGTAAATTGAAAAATTTACAACTGAATTTAATTAGAGTTCGAATTAATATTTTATGAAAACAAATGAAAATAACAGCAATAATATATAGGTAATATATAACTGCTGCATATGAATACACTGACTTTAATTAAATTTGTGATGTCCAGTCTATTATTGGTATATAAAGGCTTGTTACATATATTTATGGCTATTATTTGCAATGAAAATTTGTGTACTGATAGCTGTAGCCCGAGAGGTAACTGATCATGAACAAGCCAATATTTACTATCAAGGGAATAGTAGGGTTAATTAGCGTGCTAAAAAGCATTTTTTTTTTGACGACACCAATATGAATATTATTAGGGATTAGATTTTTCGAATTCATTTCTATTTTTTGTCCCTCCTTCCTTGATGAAACATTTTTTATATCTTACAAATACGTATTTCAACTATAATGTAGTCATCAATTGATTATTATGTAGTATTAATGATGCCTACTTTGTCGTAAAAAAAAATCATAAATAAAATGCCTTTTTTGCACGAATTAACCCTTCCCTAGCTACCAATTTTTTGAATTTAATAAATATGTATTTCGACTATAATGTAGTCATCATTTTGTAGTTGATGGCTACTATGTAGTCTTAATACATATTTATAAAATTTAAAAAAAACGCTCAAACGAACATCGTCAATTTTGCTCTGTTCGACACATTCAAAATTTTGACACATAATTCTTGAGATAAGATTCATTTAAATACAAAAATAAATAAATCATAAAATTTTTTAAAAACATCTCCTTAATAAATGGTACTGAACAAGAATCAAATACACACTTGTGATTTGCTCACATCTGGCCTTAAATTATTGATTACCGATATTTGTTCAGTTAAAAGGTAACTCCTTGTGGATCGATATTCATTATTAATAATTAAACAACCATTAAAAATTATTGCTTCATGCCCTTACAATTACCTTACACTTTTCACCTACTTATTAAAGCTCAAATGGTATTCACGGGTAAATATTAATTATTTAAAGACGGTACAGTACAGAAATTTAATATTGACTCATTATTGATGCACATTAAGCCTATATTCTTAGTACTTTCTACGGTTTTTTCTTGTTAATTAATTACGATTAAGACTGTACCGATATGAATTATTTAAAGATGATACAGTACAGGAAATAACTATTGACTCATCATTAGTTCACATCTCGGTTAAAGTCATAATTATTTCTAAAGTTTTTTCTGGTTTCTTGTTCATTTATTACATTTTACATTTGACCAATTTAATATAACAGGCTCCAACTTGTTAACTTAAAGAGTCAACGATAAATTTTTTTTCAGCTTTTATTCTTTTTAAAGACCTGATAATAATACAGATAATGATTATAAAGCGGTCAGAAATTAATAGTAACTGATTGCATGATGTGTGTTTGAAAAAAACTGATTGTAAAGTCAATTTCTAACGCGCTTAAAAAACTATGAAATAAACCTGGTCTTATTCAATAACGTACATCGTTTTTGCTCTACATTGCTTGTATAAGATTATTACAAATTTTTATCACGTAGCTATAAAAATTGTTTAGAAGATAAATATTAAAAAAAAAACAAAATCTGCTTAAATAAATATATTAAATTAAAGATATTTTCACATGTCACACGAAATAAAGAAAATGTACCACATAAATTATTTAAAAAATAAAATTGAAGGAAAAAAACATAACTTACAGCATAGACCAGGGTAGAACCCTTTAAAAATGGTTAAAAGTGAAAAAAACATTTATGAAACCTATTAGAAACGGAAGATAATATAACAAAAATGAAGGAAAAATAATTTACGAACGATCTGAGGTCGAGAAGAAGAAGAGGGTTAATGGGTTTTTAGGGGTAAAAATGGATTGTCTCAATTTCCGGCAAAACTACTAGTCCTATGGAAAAAAAGTTAAATGGCAGGAGCTCTAGGTATTAAAAGGATCTACAACTTTTGTACTTACACTTTTTTCTCACAACCTGAAAATATATGTGAAAAATTAAAGTAGTTTTTTTATTCCCATCTTTAACAACAAAAATTTTTTTTCACGAAATTTGGTGGTTTCGCCGGAAATCGAGATAAACCGTATTTCAACCTTAAAGACTCACCCCCTTCCATTCCCCAAACTCAGATTACCCGTAAATTATTTTTCCTTTCGTTTTTATTATAATCTTTTTCGTTTCCAATGTCGAGATTCATTCTACTATAATTTTTTTTTTTTTTTGGTTTTAAAAATTATCGACCCTGGTCTAACAACAACAAAAATAAGATTTTTATTCTAAAATTATCCTTTTGTTACAGGTAAAAACAACAACAACATACAAATAGAAAAAACAACAAAATGGTAGTGTGGAAAAATGTAACAAGAACATGAAAATGTAATTTGGATTTTTGTTTTTGTAAAAAAAAAAAAAATAGAAAAATGTTTTTATCATCAACATAAAAAAGCAACAATTTTTTTTACAATACAGAAAAACAGCTTTAGTGAAAAATACAAAAAACAAAAATAAAAGTATCTTGATTAAAATTTCATCAAAAAAACAAACTATTCAATATTTCCACTATGTGGAAAATGTAAAATACACGCATATTAAAAAAATATGTCGGTTTTTGTTTTTAAATCGAAAAAAATGATTTTTACAAAAGACTGAATTTATAAATTTTAAAAACCACTTTGTGATTATGTAAATAAATTCTAAAATTTCATTGATAATTTAAGTGTTTAAGTGAAAAAATTAAATTTAAAAAAATTTAACCATAAAAAAAAAATTCATTGTGTCTTCCAGTACAAAAACTTATCTCAAAACAAACAAATAATTAGTTCTTCCCTCATTTTTATTTTATTAATGTTTAGTTTCGTATGGCGTCCTTTAATCAAACAAATTTCACACTATCATCGATATCGTTAACCACAGCCACCAGTTACAATGAATCATCAATAATTGGTATCAATCAAAATAATTTATTTTACAATAGTTTACCATTAATTACATTTCCATCGGTAATTGTTGCACTCGTATTAACAATTGTCATATTTGGTACTGTTGTTGGTAATATACTAGTTTGTATTGCTGTTTGCCTAGTACGAAAATTACGTCGACCATGTAATTATTTACTGGTCAGTTTGGCTGTCAGTGATTTATGTGTGGCAATATTAGTAATGCCAATAGCATTATTATATGAGATATTGGGTAATTGGCCATTTGGACCATTAGTATGTAATTTATGGGTGAGTTTTGATGTGTTAAGTTGTGCAGCATCAATATTAAACTTGTGTATGATCAGTGTGGATCGGTATTATGCGATTACGAAACCGTTAGAGTACGGCGTGAAACGAACACCAAAACGGATGATTTTCTGTGTATTTTTAGTGTGGTTAGGTGCCGCGTGTATCAGTTTACCGCCATTACTAATTTTAGGTAATGAACATGAACAAATCAATAAAGATGGTACTATTGTACCATCGTGTACAGTTTGCCAGAATTTTGGCTATCAAATTTATGCAACGTTAGGTAGTTTTTATATACCGTTGACTGTTATGATGATTGTGTATTATAAAATTTTTCGTGCGGCACGACGAATCGTCTTGGATGAGAAAAAAGCACAAAGTCATTTGGAGGCACATTGTTATTTGGAGATTAGTGTGAAAAATGGTGGTGGACCGCCGGAAAATAAGATTACAACTAGTCAAGGTTCATCACCGGCGAATACTATGACGAGTGCGGTTGGTAGTCGAAGTAATATGATTGGAAGTGGGGTCGTTAATACGGGGGGCAATATTCGGGAACAGCATCGGTCCAGTTCGGCGAGTACGAATACAACTGTAAGTATTTAAGATTCTTTTTTATCTATAATATTTAATTTTAATTTTTAAAATGCACTTTTATTCAAGATTCCCAATATTTTAGTTTAATTTAAGACCAAAAAACATAACTTCGTTTTTAAGTAAAATTTGCTATAGTGGTCACCAGTTTGAAATTGTCTGACATTCGATTAGTTGCTATTGTAGTAAGGAGACCAATCAATAACATATACAAAAACCATTTTGTTCGGCACCTGATAAAATCGCCTGTAGTCCAATTACCAGAAATATTTAAAAATAGCAATATTGAAGTTTTTAAACACAGGATAATCCGTTTTGTCACATATTTTTCAAAATAGTTCTTGCATTTTTTGTTGAATATTCTTCATAAACAAAAAACGGATGTACGCTTATTTGAAGCTTGTGGCTATAATCGGAAACGTAATATAAGACCAGCTTATAAATACAATGGTTATTTAGGCAAATCAATTTTGAATTTCGAAGTAAAAATAAAATTGGTGTTTATAGATTATCAGTAGCCGGTCAGGTAAATTATTTTAAAACAGGTACAAAGAACACATGATCAACCATAAAACTTCTTCTAACTACTTCATTCATCTTACCAATACATGTGATAAAATTCATAATGAATAGATCCCGGACATGTTACATATTTGCGACAAAAGTGTAAAATTAAATTTAATAGAAGTCCTTCAAATCTACAAATTAAAATCCAAATTTAACAATTTTAAATAATCAAATAGCTCTTATTAACTCTCCTTTATTAAATTTGAAATTATAAAAATCACAAAAAATATTTATCAACTCCACCTACAGTTTCTTCATTCAAAATAATCTTACCTACTTTCCCTATATATTTCCAAAATAAAAGAATAATTATGCATTACTTCATAATGACTTTATAATTAATTAAAAAAAATTACGATTAATTTATAGTTAAAACTTTCCATCATTATTTTATAAAAATGAATTTTTTATAAAATCTAGTATTTGTATACTTTTAATTTATTTCTGATTGAGGTCTACAATTCACAGAACTAAAAGCTATTATTAATTATGTATACATTTTGTTAGTTAATTTTTATAATTATAATACCACTTGAACGTTTTTCCATGTTTAGTTTTATTTTGCTTTTCTACTTAAAGTTTAACTTGCAATTTTACCTATATTATGATGGTATAAAATCCAAAATGAAACGTAACTAGATACCTGCCGAGTTTGAAAATCATAATATAATATATATTAGATCTGTGTAGTTAATGTGTAAAAGCACTATATTTAGATACATTAAAAATTTTTTAAATAAAACTTTTTATTATTGCATATAAAATGCATGTTTGTAATTGAAAACTCTTCTCTGAAATACATAATATATAGTCAAGCTGGTAATACCATATAAAAAGTATAGTGAAGCAGATTAAGGAGGTTGGTTGAGTAATACCATACAGAAAAGATTTTTAATGACTAGCATACAATTTTTTATTTTTTTTACTATAAATACTAAAAACTGTTCAACTCTTACATTATGATTACAATGACGTTTAATTTTTTATTATTTCTTACTTCAAATTAATTCATAATTATTCATATTCAAGTAATTAATTAACACTATTCATAATTAAGGTGTTTTATATACAGTTAGAAGGACCAAAAAACCGAATTTTCCAGAATTTATTCTGAGAAAACTTTTAAATTTATTGATCTAAAATTTTGTACACATATTATGGTATCTTTTAACTGTATTTTAAGACTTAGTATTAATAAAAATATTTATATGGAAAGGAGCTACAGCTGATCCCCGGGAGCTCCTCTCAAAAAGACGTTTTGTGGTGACCACTATATCTCTGAACTGGATCCTCTGAAATTAAAAAATGAAACAGATTTCGTTAAAGTAATGCTAAATCATCAATAAATAATCGAAGGAATAAGCAAAATAAATTTTTTAACAAACTACCGGTTTCTCAGTTGAAAAAAATCGATTTTTGATCAAAATTTTGATCAAAAATTGTTTATAAAAAACAAAAATATATTTATCGGTGAGACTAAACGTTCGATTAATTACTAAAATGTATATTTAAAAAGTTCGAACATTTTGTAAGCATAGTAATTGACTTACTAAATTGAGTAAGTACTTACTTCGGCCAAACACACCCAATGACTCACAATGTGTTGAGTTTTTTTCTAATGCATTTTCAAACCTAATACAAAGTATTACATATCTCTGCGCGTATTTTAAAATAGAGATATTCATAGTAAAAACGATCTTAATTACTGTACGCCCTTATCTACTCGTTAATGTGATAAAATTGTATACTGATAATAATATAACGAAATTAAAAAATAGTTAAAATTCATTCAAGTATGAATTTTCTATTTTATAGCATACTTTCTATCATATCGACATTACAACTTGATGTACTCAAATATTATAAATAGGCACATTTTAGTACAATCAATCCAGAACTGTCCGTCGCAACTAAGAAACAAATATCTGCTTCGACGAGAAACAGAGCTTTCTTTTTTTAATTAGAAAAATATTTTTTTTTAATAAACAAAACGGGAAGAAAAACCTAATATAAACAAGTACAGATAGTAACTAACAGAGTTAATTGTTTAGATATTCGACATATGATTGAATATTATTGTTTGAACTACTCTTAATTATCATTCATAAAATTATCTAAATATTCAGTCTATACAGTTATTAATTCTGAAGATAATAATATTATGCATTGTAGTTATATATGTGTTTATTAGCTATATTTGAGCTAAAATTGAGGAGAGAAAACTTTTTACGAAAAAATGTTTGATACACAAGTTGTTTGAAAACAAAAAATTATTTTTCTATATTTTTTCGTGTATCTCTTATGGTTTATTTGAAATATTTTTTCAAAAATGTTCGGATTTGCCACAGTTTCAGGTCAAATTTAACGATTTAAGACACATATAACAAAAATATATATTTCTATATGTATTATAACTGTATGGACTGTGTATTTTGGGTATTACAAAAATACTCATCTTGAAACAATTAATTCAATTCTGAATCATATGTCAATTATCTAAACAATTAACCCTGTTATATTCACTAATTTGTTTCAATGAGTTTTAAGTACAAGATCTAAAAGAATGAAAGCTTGGATCGTTACGTAAAGATCCTTTATATTTAGTTCATACCAAAATTTTATCACTATACTTTTATTGTAATTATATAATAATTACATCATATTAAGTAAACCATTTTCATCGTAACTATTTCTCATTTGCTATAGCAACCCTATATATATATATATATATATATATATATATATATATATATATATATATATATATATATATATATATATATATATATACATTTAAAATCACCCGTATTTGTTGTAATAACTGTTCATATCTCCTCAAATGTGTATAATATAATAGGTATTTGTTAAGTACACCTATAATTTATGTTATGGCCAAAGAATTTATATAGACATTATAGATAATTTCCAGGCAACGTGAACACTGACAAATTTCAAAATGGTGTAAAGTCATTACTTAAAAAATGCTTATTTTCCTGTTATAATCTCTGTCTCTATATAAAACCAGACAGCTTATACGGATATATGTAGTAAGTCACATTTTGACTGGGTCATAATGTCACATTTGACTATTTAGACTGAAGGTTGCAGATTTGTATCCATGCATGATAATCCAATTAAAATTGATTGATCACACGGTCGTCCCTTAGATAAAATCGAAGTAGCCGGCTCCACAAACAACATAATAACAATATTATTATCACCTGGCGCTAGAAGGCATATTTGCCTTTAGATATTGGAAGGTTTTAAAAGATGGTAAAGATGACCAAAAAGTCTACAGACGCTTTTGTGCAATGTTATGCGTCTTGCTATCTTATAAAAAAGCGTAGGGTTTTTCGCGACAGTTGTAGCAGTTGCTTAAAAAATCTTATTTGCATTCCATTAATTTCTTCAAAATACCGTAACGACTAAATCGGTCACCTAATTTGATATTTAATGGTAATCATTTCTATACCCAAGTTTATTTTGGACAATTTTATGGATAGAGATGACCAAAAGGTCTAGGTACAGGAGACGCTATTGTGGTTCCCTTCTAAATATACTATAAGCCAAACGCCAATCTTATGAAATTGTCTGGAGTATTTCTTGACAGTTGTAGCCGTTGCTTAAAAAAGCTTATTTGCATTCCATTAATTTCTTAAAAATACCGTAAAGACCAAACCGGTGACCCAATTTGATATTTAAAGGTAAAAGTTTATGTACCAAAGTTTATTTTTGACATTTTTATAAGTGTCCAGGTATTTAACCTAATTCTCAATGCACAATGCAACATTGCCAAGAATATAAACTTCATATTTTGGTGGTAACACATAAAACATGTCTGAAATACGTTGAATAATGGTTAGCAGCAGATAATAACGTTGATAGTGGTTTTAATGTATATTGTGGTTCTACGTTTATACTCTAGTTTCATCACTATCAAACTTTATACAAATATAAGGGAAGTTGCAGAATTACAAAATTTTACGATAATATAACAATGAATATATAAATATGCAATATTTAACAGACTATTTGAGTTAACTTGCGAATTTTGTGATGGATAGAGTTTAGAAAAAAAAATAACGAGTGTAGTTCACATCCGATAGAAATGAAACTTTAAAAATGAGAACACCAGGATAAGGAGACAAATATTTTAGGGGCAGTATAATTGTAGGGTTTATTTTGGATGATATTAAAACCAAGTTTAAAATTCTTATTCATATATTACATGCATTACACTTTGAGTCTCCAAGCTTGAATAAATGTTTTTGTTACAATAATGAAGTATTTATACATGAAATACACAACGGTTTTTTGATGCCTTTACAAATACATGTGTACAATATACGAGGATTGCTATGGATCTGTAGGCGCACACACGTCAAACGTTCGGATCCTGTAATAACCACTGTATAATGCCTTCTAATTCATTCTCTTGCCTTTTAAATTCTATAGATAAGATAAAAATAAGAGGGAAGGAAACAGCTGTGTCCCTTGCACCTTGACCTTTTGGTCTTCTGTACTCCCCTTTCGATAGACCCTCAACTATTCTGAACTGTACCCTGATCAGCCTTTCAGCCAGTAACAGTGAACAAAGCCTGTTACATGCCCCATCCTTGAAGTCTTTGATCAATTATTTTCTGAATATTCTTTATAGTTTGCATCCATTATATCTGTTAAGAATTGTGCTCAGACACATTTTCTATATTATGGCAAAAAAAATATGGCAATAATTTTAAATAATATTTTAATATTCACATACATATATAGAACATTCAAAAACACTAGGTACGAATTATAATACACAAACTCATCTGTCTTAAATTTGTTAAAAAAAAACATTATCAGTTGGTTGTTCAGTAATTTATTATTGTATTAGCTATGGATGCATTGATTTTTTTAAAAATGTATGTGTATATTTTATATACATGTATTTTTAAATTGACTTCCCCCTTATATGGAAAATTATTCTGTATCCAATCTGTATATTATTTATTGAATATATAAAATAGGCATAGTCGAAGATTTTACAATATATGTAATTAACAACAAACAATTTATAAAATATTTATTTATATATAAATAAAATCCATTTAGTTAATTAGTTTATTTTGTTAATATAATAAACAATGTATGTTTCAAATATTTTATTTTCATATTTTGTTTGATGATAAGTATAATGGTACATCATAACAATGGAGAGAGAGAGCATTGATATGTAATAAATAAATGTTACGCGCTAATTCATTATAGAATTTGGTGCTTTTAGACGGTAACAATCTTCACATAGGGTAACAAAGTGGGCTACACTTTTCTTTTCACAAAATATCATTGAGGTGGTTTTATAAAGCTCACGAATTCATTTATTGTTTTGTGGTATTTTTACGAATTAAAATATATTCTTTTTCTAGTTTCCTTTATTAAATTCTGTATATTTATCGAAAAAAGTGTTACAATAACACCATCTTCCTTTCAACCCTCTGTATACAACGTATTCTTGTAGCAGTTTATAGGCAAGAATACATTTACATGCCTTGTAATGTATAAAATTGATAAAAATAGCAATTTTCAACATTAACATAATTGTATTATCTTCGAATACATGGTTTTTGAGAATGTTGTAATCGTAAATTATTTATAAACAAGTGAAGATAATAACTAAGTTAATTCATTAAATACTCGACATATGATTGAATTTCATTGTTTGGATTATTTTTAATTAACATTTAAAAAATACTATAAATATCGAGTCTATACAGCTGTATATGATTACATGCATAATAATATGTATTGTTATTACCTTTAAGTGTTTAGTAGCCAAATTTGATCCAAAATTGTGGAGAACTCATTACGAAAAAACATTTCAAGCAAAAATTGCTTGTCTCAAAGAAATAAACACTTTTTTTGACTTTCTTAGTTCTGTCTTTGTCTTTTATAGTTTAAAAGTTGGTCAAGGATCCATTGGATTCCATGGACCAATTTTGCTCATTCACGAACATAAACACAATTTTCTATGTTAAGAATCCTTCATCAAAATTTCAACTCACTACCAGTCTTCTGTTTCTTTGTTATCGTGGTGATGGACGAACACTCGGAAATGGACTAACTTGGTATCTAGGAAACCAATACCAAAATTTTGTTCGTTCGGTCAATATTCGGTTACAAACCTAAAATTTATATACTCTGGCATATTATGTATTTCGAGTATAATAATCAGCTGATGTATGGAAAAACGGTCCGATTAAAAAACAAAGGCCTTATGGCAATGATTTTCTCAGAAATTTATAAATTATTATCCTAGAATGTGCGTAGCTTACACAATAAAAACTTTAATGTATTTGCGTCACTAATTTGATTTAAAAATTTGCGTAATAATTTGTTATTTTTCTTATGTGATTTGATTTTTAGTATCAAAACAGTGTACTAATTACACAAGAGCTTCACTTTTTCACATAATTCGTTTGCTGTAAAAAAATATGTGCTTTTATTTAAGTATAAGACTATTTAAGTATAAGTTTAAGTATAAGAGAAATATTCCTTTATTTTAAATTAATTACCTAATCTCTGTATTGAAACTCGCATAATATATGAGTTAACACTGATTTTGTGGTGCCATTTAAAAGTGTAAGACTTTTAACATTAATTTTGGGAATACCGTTTCGAAAACTAAATAATTGTGTTGATTTTATACAAAATTTCTTACTGTGTAAAAAACACTTTTTCTAATAGAAGAAGATACAAAAACATAATAAGAGTTATCCAGTTTGTAACAATAAATAAAGAGATATAAATCATTTTTCATAAATACATACTTTTTGAAATGTTTGTTACAAAAATACTTAAAGTTTATAGTTTCATAAAGTTTTCAAGTAATTTTACAATAACTTATCTTCTATATAGGTACTACATAATTGAACGAAGTATAAACTATTATTATAAGATAGTTTTAAGTGTATAATATTACATCAATAACTAATGTGTTATGAAATTATATGTTTAGAAGTGCAGTTCAGTTTAAAGCATCAAAATGACTCGACCACTTATCATCAAAACTTCGTGTCTAATCGAGAAGTGAAATATCTGCGAAAAATAGTGAAAAATGTGGGATAGCTCATTCGAAATAGATAAAATTATGAGAAACACCTTTTTCCTGCCAACAAAAAAATTGTTATAAACAAAAAACTGGAATACAAATACGACCTCAATATTTTGTTAAAAACTTTAAAATAAAAAGCTATATTTCAAATAGGAAAGTAAATTATTCAAATTAAAACTTTTTTTACTGCCATTTTTTTTTTAAATCTGTTCTGCATAATTATAGTAATATCTAATAGTCTGTTATGCATAATATTTATAACAATGTTTAGAACAATTCCATAAAATAACACTACTTTTACTAAATTTTCTTATTTTAATTTATTAAAATATTTAAAAACATATAAATTTTTTCAATGGGAATATTTTCTAAAGCCTTCTCAATGAGAACAAAAAAAATTTTTTTTAAATAAAATCATAAACAATATATTTCATAAACAATATATTCAGTTCGTAACAATTGTTTAAGCAATTGGCATTGAATATATTAACAAAATATTTGTATATTCCTTTTAAGAATAAGAAAATGATATAATCGGATAATTTGTTGAAAAACATTTTTTAACAACAATAATTGGTATTTTTATAAATTTTAAATGTTGATTAAATTTACATATCATACCATAAATTTTTTTTTATTTTTGAATTAATATAATTTTTTTGGGATTATACTCTCTCTAACTCAATGGGCTCGAGTCAAAACTAATACACGAAATTCGATTTTCAACGACTGATGAGTATTATTATTCAGTTTATTGCTTATAACAATTGAAATTTAGCAGATATATTTCGCTTCTCTACTAGAATACACACAATAATATATACTTTCAAATTAATAAATTTTCTTTGGTATTAACGAAGCTTGTTAAGTATTCACACCGCGCCTGAGTTTATTTTCATGTGCTGCTATGGTTTTAAATAGCATCTCTGAATAATACAATTCTGCGGGGTACTAGCATTTTAAATTAACGACAGCAATTTTAAATGTTAAGAGTTAAACAATTACAATAAAATATTTGATTTTATTGAGGCTCTTGTTAAAATAGAAGTTTATGGAAAGTACATTTTTAAATAAACATTCAAATTTTTTCAGAAACATCAAAACAATTTTGTTTGAACCATTTTCTATCTAAATCTTGTTTTTCCAGAAAGTCATTTTTTCATATTATTTTGAAAATAAAGCTTCATACAAAACTTTTAGTTGTTAAAAGCTCCGAATTTTTGTTTTTCTTTTAATATCAGTGTATTTCTATCAGATAAAGTATAATCAGTTAGAAGGCCCAAAAAAGCGAATTCCCAGAATTTTATCTGAGAAACCTGTGAAATTTATTGATCTAAACATTTCTACCCATATTATGGTTTCTTAAAATACGACTTATTTGATCCTCTGAAATTAAAAAACCAAACAGATTTCGTTAAAGTAATGTTAAATCTTGTAATTAATCGAAGGAATAAAAAATTTTTTGGACAAAATTGGCATTAAATTGATTATAAAAAAAATATTTATCGGCGAGATCTTCGATTAATTACTAAAAAATATATTTAAGAAGTTCGTGTTAAAATTTTATACTAATCCGTTTAGCCGTTTTTGAGTAATGTTGCTCAGCGACTTTGAAAACACCATCTTGAAAAAAACGTGTTTAAAGTTTGAAAAGTACTTTCAAGCATTCTGAAATGCCTTTTCAAATTTGCGTGTAACTTCGAAAATATTCACCGGAACGACATGAAATTTTCTGTGTGTATTCTTAAATATATGTATATTAAGAAAAAAATATATAAAAAAATCGATTTTTTGAAAATTCTAACTATAGAACCCCTTAAAAAATGTTTTGAAAAAGTCTCTACTAGGCCATGAATTTATATATAATTGATTTTCAAACATTATTAAAACCAGAAAATTTTACGAAAGGTTTAAAAAGCTTTAATGATCATCATATCTATCTCTACCAACGCAATGAAAAACTTTGAAAATTGAAAACTCATATCGGTTAGTGATTTCAATACCACTTACAGTACGGGAGAAATGTTCACTTCATGTCGTGTAAAAATGATTGAAATATATTTTTTTTTATACATATCATATCACAAATTTGAATAGTTATTCAAGAGTCTTCATCATTCAGTTTTTTTTTTCCTGTTTTGTTCATATCGATTATAGATTTTTTTTTTCATAAAATGTAAATATTTTTGCCGCATAATTTAATATGTTTAAAAAAAATAAAAATATTATTAAAATATCTATCGCATCTCGTTCGTTATGCAATATATAAAATTACATGTCATATGTGTGTGATAAATATGCGAAAAAAAAATATTTGCTACGTACGTAGAAACTGCGTAGGTTTCGGGAACATTCTGAAATGAAATAAAAAAATACATTCAAATAAAAGCAAATACATTCTTAAAAGTCTGCGAGGGCCGGCCAATAAATAGAGCGAAATCAGGACGTTAATTTTTCTATTGGATAATTTTTTTTTTTTCTTTGTGAGTAATCAAAAGAAAACGCAAAAGCTGTTAATACAAAATACTAATAAAGATCTGAATGAAAATTTGTACAGTGATAAATAATTTTTGAATTTTTCTTCCTGTATGAATTTTTCTTGAAAAATATCTCAAATAAATGCTGTAGAGATTGAAATGTTCTGTAAACTTTTGTTTGAACAAAACACAGATCAACTTCTGAAAAACTTTTTGGATTCAGGGGACTTCAAAACATGAAGTTCTGAGTAAAACTCGATATTTAAATTTTTTTCTGCAGGATTGAAATATTGACCATTTATTTACTTACACACGCACTCACGCTTCTGAGAGCCTAGTGAGCGTGATACGGATAGAGGAAAACTGGTAATTTGGTAATGTAATCGCAGCCTACGCACGCCGCTGCCTTATAGAAATTGCAGAGGGGAACCAGTAAACCAGGAACAGACACATTAAAACACAGCACGGACTGCATTAATGATATTAAGTAATGATAACGCGGTCGATACACTACCGACCATCATCTTTGCGGTAACTTTGAAATATTTTCCCTCTTTAAAATAAAAACAAACTCCTGTTAGCTTATGCACAGGTCGATATCTAAAAACCACTTTATGGAATCAGGGTACCTCAAAAAATTTTAATTTTGGTGAAAACTCGAAATTGAAATTTTGGCAGGATTACAATACTTCCTTTTACTAATAGTAAGAGGAGTTAAGAACGTAAAACGTTAAAGACGGTTGAAAACAGTGTGACCTAAGGAGTTTCGTGTGAGGGAAAAGAGAATGGTAGCAAGACTTATATTCTTGCCTTATCTTCGATACGATCAGAGTTTGTCCATTGATATTGTACTAAAATTAGACTGGAAGAAGATGCACTTATCACCTTTAATAAGAGCCTGGTTTTGACATATACTTAGTTAGTAAGGCATACCAAACATTTTGACTGAATAGCGTTTATTTTTCAAAACATTCGATAAAATTGAAAGCTTAAAAAAATATTAATAATACTGTCATAGAAACTCGTCGTTTCAAAATGCTTCTGTTTTAAACAGAGCGTAAATACAAAGTATATAAACCCTCAATATCTATACGAAGTGGTATTAGCAAAAGAGTGTGTGCCGGTATAAATTAGCATTAAACTTTGTAAAATGAATTTTAACATTTTTTGACATCAATGAAAAATAGTATACCGACGCTACATACTCTGTCATTCTGATCGAACACTATAACTCAGCTGATGGAATGTACGATATCTAAGTATTGAACTTTTAGTTCACCTTAATATCCTTACCGTATCCTGTTTTAAATCTACGTACAGAATAATAATGTACATAAAAATTCAAAAGTATAATATTATAGGAATTTTCAGTTGCCGAAAGTATTCGATATTTTCACGTTATTTGCTAGAAACATCGAAAATTTAAAAAAAAATATAGTTGAATAATTTTATATTTGAAGTTTTAAAAGGTAGATTTATTCGTAATTTCTGTGATATGTTGTCATTACCACGTATTGTTTATTTTAATACATTTTCTACTGGGTTCAATGAACAATAAATTTCCCTCAAAATTGGTAAAAAGAGTAACTTATTATTATATTAAATAACAAAAAAAACAGGAAAAATTATTACCATTTTAATATTAATTGACATTTTGAAAATATATACATGATAGAAGTTTACTTTCCCTACGAATCCTGAATGATCAAAACTTTCTTGAATGCCACAAAGATTGATAAATTTTAGAGATATTAGATTTTATTTATTTATATTTTTAAATCTGAGAAATTTCCTTATTATTATTTAAAATTATTTTACTAAATGCATTTAATAAGTGCACTAAACCGCTCCGAATTGTAAAAGCCAGTAAGATTGCTAATTGGAGTTTGATAATTTAATTTAAAACGAAATTTCGCAGCTATGCTCTTAAGTGATCGGCAAAGTACCCAAATTTTTGTTTTATATGTTTTGTTGACTATAGCATACGAAAACTTCGGATCAATATCTACTAATTTATAATTTTTCTTTTACTGCCGCGGGACCTAATTTGTCTCAGACAAATTTTATTTTAAACGATTCATTGAGTAAAACATATTTAACTGGACCTTATCAATTGAAACATTTTGTATTGGATTTATTTTTAGCACAGCAGTGATTGAATGAATCACCACTATTGAATATAAATCGAAAGTTATTTAACTAAAGTTTATATATCTGTACAAACGATATATTATATGTGTCATTCGAATATCGTTAACATTATGGGTGTTAACGTTTGAAAATAAATAATTACAAAAAATATGTATAAAAAAAAACCAATTATTTATATTTGAAATGTACATAAAATATATCGTTTTTATTGAATTGAGTGGTTTTATTTCGATAAATAGAATTTGTAGCAATAAAATTTTATCATAATGGCATTTTTTTTTTACATATTCACTAATTAACTTATTGATAGTATTTTATTCATATTTATCCACATTTGGCAATAATTTATTTTTAAGCGTTACATTGGAAACTCAATCTTGTTGTGGTTTTTGATAGAGGCATTTATATAAAAATATCTAATGTTACATTGAGTTTTTTTCTTTTAAATTTTGGGAAAAAGTAACTAAAAAAATAATGATTCATATGTTTTAAATATTGATTCTGAAACTTTCAATTTACTTTGCTTGGTCCACTATATTTAAAAATATTTTAATAGTTTAAAAAATGACATGTTTCGTCTAATATAAGCATTTTCAAACAGATTTTGTTATTCATTTCATTACAAAGTAAAGAAAAAGTAATGAAAACTCTAGGATTTTTCGAATAAATTTTGATTTTTGCCCCAATTTTCTAGATCAGATTATTTTGTATTTTTATAAATCCGTATTTCGACTTCAAAGTAGTCACCAGTGTACATAGGAACTACACGTTTTAGGTGATTATTGCGATCAATATACACACCGTATAACCGAGCCCTGAGAAAATTTTTTCTCATTAATAATGGCGAAACAAATTGGTAGCCTTTGCTGACAGTCATGGGTTAAGAAAATCTCTAAGCAGACAGGAGTGCTGTAATTTGTAGGATACCATCAGGGATGAATGGCTCTGATTATTACATATTGGACTTTAAAAGTATAATTTCGTATTTTAAAATTTTTTTCGATCCGTAGATAAAGATAGAGAATTAAGGCGCTTTATGAAACCAGGAGAAACACTATCGGATCGATGGGATCCAATTCACCGATTATTCTCAATAATTCACTTTTCAGTTAACTCTGTCTTTCCGTTTCTGATCTAAATTGATGTAAATGGAAAGAGAGGAAGGCAAAAACGAATCAATATGGTGAACCTATAAAAACGTATATTGAAGTGTCTTAAAAACCTTCAATATTTTAAAGCTAAATGTAATATACCTTCATATATTCCGTATATATCAAGTATAAATACATTATTCGGAGCGCTTTTTGAAGAACGCAATAATGAAAAGTATAGAATAGTTTCCCATTGATATGTACTTAAAATATATATTCGAATACATAACAAATAATACTATGCTTTTATCAAATATCATCATTAATCAATAAATGTCTATCTGGTACTCCTTTATATAGTAGGAATATATATATAAAAAAGAGGAAATGATGACAAAATATCAAGAGATAACTTTATATATCCCATATATGTATATAAGAAGTACATCCACTTGTGAATTTAACGTCCATACCATGATGTCAGTTTGATATTCAATATTAATAATAAAATGAGATGCTATTGATATTTCAACTGTTTAATAACCGTAAAATTTATTTCTATATAGTTTTTGTATTGTTTATAACATTTCTATACGATGTTTATGAAAATAGATACGTATTTAATTTTATTTCAAAAAAAAGGAAATATCCTTTTACATATTATAAAATATGAAATTCGTTTTTTTACTTGTGAGCTAGCTTGAGTACCCATGGCATGATTTTCCTCCAAAAGTTTTATTTTTAGAAAATAAGAAGTTAGAAGTTGACCATGGATTCAGTTATGGTTTTTCCTCATCTTTATTCACATAGATCAAGTAATTTAGTCATATAGCAAGTAGTTTAGTTACTTTTCGTTTGTGAATAGCAATATTTTAGCGTTTAGTTAAGTTAATAAATTTCGATTTTTTCCCCAATTTCTTAGATCAAATTATTTTGTATTTTATAAAAACGTATTTCGACTACAAAGTAGTCATCATCAGTATGAATCATCTGCTAGTTGTAATGATTCTCTGAATAATGATTCAGAGAATCATTACTTAATGATTCTCTGAATAATGATTTTACTCGTTGCTTTGTAGTCAATACAAAATAATTGATCGAGGAAATTGGAGAAAAAATCGAAATTTATTGGAAAAATCCTAGAGTTCTCATTAATAATTATAAAATTTAGTTAAGTTGTTTAGCCAAGTTCTTTATTTAAATTATATTTTTTGTGTGTAAGTAGTACCTTCACCACTCTGGTATCACAAACAAAAAAAGTATTAATTTGACATTTAATTGTTGTTCCAATCACAGCCATATAATATAAACAATTTTGTAGTATAAAATTATATTACATGGCCTGTAACTGTTTACATAGTTTTAATTAATTACTTGTTATTTGACTAAATTATCAAATTGAGGACGATTTTTGATCAAGTGATAAGTATTTTTAGTACTAAACTATGTGTACTAAATTACTTGATCCTTAAGTTACACCACCCCCTCTCCCACTTCAAGTTGAATTGTCTAAGAATTTCCTTGTTTTTGCGGATACATAAAATAAAACTTTATTCCAAACCTTTAAAACATTGTAGTTTTGTCTTTATAATTATTCGGAATAAACAATTTTTATAGAAGCAGACCCTTCCTAGTTTACACAGAATGATATTTTAGCCGCTTTAAGCGAAATTATGAGAAAAAAAAACATATTTCATAGTGCCCCTAAATGTCCCTCCCCTCAATGAAATAAATTTCAGTGTTTCCTATTACTTTTCTATCAACCTAGGAATCTACATTTTCCTTTTTTTTTTTTATTTAAATTTGTTCAATATCAGTCTATGACAATTCTAAATTTGAAACAATGAATGATTGATTTCTAAAATAAATACTTAACCGATTGAAAGTGAATAGATAATTGAATTTAAATTAAATGTAAATATATTATATTTCAAAAACATTTAATTTCTAAAATCCTTATTTAATGAACTAATATCACATCCTAGATAAATATAAAATTAATGAGAAAATATATCTTGTGAATTGGTTTTTCTACTAAGTTATTAAAAAAATATGTAAAATTGTATAAAAATTATTTCTATGTATAAATGGATAAATGACTCGAAGACTACAAGGATGTCTAATATAAGAAAATATAACTCAAACCACAGGGTAAGAAATTTTGCAATTAAGATCAGAGAACCCTGTTATAACGTAGACGTAATAAAAGAAAGGGATTTTTTGAAATTGAAGTTCGAAAAGGGGAAGAAGGGTAATTTTTCTATTTCGTTCCAGTTAGGTACAGTCCAAACTGCTAAGTGAGATAACTTCAAAGTTGAGCAGAGTATCAAAACTCTTACAACGTAGGTGAGGACTATTATAATTTTTTTTTTATTCAGCCAAAAGGATAAAAGGTCGTCCATAAAAAGCTTACGAACTTTCTGGTCAGTGGACTAGAAAAGCTTTAAACCGAAAACAATGGAGTCTGTTTATTCTTACAATAAATATACAATATATCAGAGTATATTATTTTTAGTCGAAACTTTGTAACGCTAGCAAATATTGGCTGCAATAACTATTTTTAATTATTCATAGAATCACTTATTTGATCCACTTTCATTTGTTCGCCCATCCGTCCAAGTATCAAAAACGAAAAGAATCAGCGAACTGAAATTTTTGTATACCTAAAAATTGAGTTTCAATTCGTCATTGAACAAAATAGATCCTCTGGATAGAATAGATACGACCCAACTATTAAACCAGAAAAAATAGAAGAAAAATTAAAAACAAAAACATTTTTTAAACAAACGACTTTTTTGCGCCACAATTTTAGCTCATTTAAAGCTTATAAACACATAAATAATTACAATACATATAATTATTATTAGTAAATATGTATTTATAGCTAGACTAGACTGAATAGTTCAAACATTAAAACTCAACCGTATGTCAAGTAACTAAATATTTAATTCTGTTAGTTATTATTATCTTCATTTGTTATAAATATAATTAGAAAAAAATAAAACATTAATTTCATTAGTTTTTAAGTAATTATTTAGCAAAAAATTGAAATAATTTAATAATCTCAAAGCACTTATTTATCTGTGCTTTTTTTACTTCTTCTTATTCTTCGTCGTCATATGAATATTTATTCGATATAATAAATAGAAGCTTATTGAAAATTGTTCATAAAAAAGTTTTTTTTATATTCATTTATAAGTTACGTAGGATATTTAATCCAACTATTCATAAAAATTTTATTAATATATTATATGTTTTTTTTTCTCCATGCTATAGAAATTTCAATAACCATCATCTCAATTATTATGTATTACACTACAAGCTACACTACTTGGTTCTTATTTCTTAGAAAACTTCGAACTAATCTTCCATGTTATATCTATATCTATATGATCAACTTATATTTTTTCTGTTAAGATGTTTGTTGGTAACTGAGCTTATTTTATTTTATTAATACTTCTGGTGCTTGGTAGGTTTATGTGTTCCACAATTATTTTTAAATCTCTCGTAAGATTTACCTCCACAAGTGAATATGCAACATTACTGTACTACAATTCCAGTTTTCAATTCAATTCAATTCTTTATTCATTCTTTTCTTAAACAATACATAATTGTACAGAATAAGTAAAAAAAAAAGGATATGAATAGAAGGGGAAGGTATACAGCTATGGCTGACTTTATAAAGAACTATCCCTGTATTCAATTTGTGCAAATCAAATGAAAAACCATACAAAAATATCATGAGGATATCCGGCACCTAATGATAAAATGTCTCCCAAATAATACTGTGGAAGTGATTCGGTTCAGGATGTGGAATAGACTTAATACTAAGATGAAGTACATTTAAATCGATGAATGTTATGTATGGGGCTGGAATTGGTGCTAATCAACTATAAGAACTTCTCTGGCGATAGAAGTATCTTTTATAAATTTCACAACCTGCGTCAATTTTACTGGATTATCGTATTCTATAATCTTTGTATATTAAATGTATTGATTTTTATTGTTTACCTGGTTCATTCTTACAACATACTATACTATAATATATATTGGTACCTATATAGTTGGTTAATGCGTTGTTTAATCTTTAAGATTAAATAAAAGCAGATATTGCTGACTTATAAGGATGTTTGGCAGGTATATAAAAATGTTACGAGACGAAGGAAAATTTAATAGAAAGTTCATCATTCTATTCTAAAGTACCAGTAGACAATACAAACCGATTCACTAATGTTAAGAAGTTATTAAAATTTTTAAAAGAACTGTAATATTATGGATAAGTCTTTAGACGAATAGGTTAAATTTATTTTTTAACTAGCCGCTAAAAAATCGAAGATTTTCAAAAATCGGCAAGTTAGTGGTTTTACCCCGTTTTGAAAAAATCGAGTTTTCATCGAATCACGACATTTTGAGGTTACAGGAAGCTTTCCTGACTCCTCCTGCGAGGTTGTCACTATGCCTGCATGTGTGTGTGTTTGTGAAAGTATGTGAACCGCTTATAACTTTTGAAAAGCTCAACCGATTTCATCGCGATTGGTGCCATTAGAAAGAGCTTAACCAAACTTGGATAACGCTTGGATTGATTTGAGCTAGTAGATTTTGCGAAATCTATAAAAAACAAAGAACAAAAAAATTTTTTTCATGTTGTTTTTTTGAACTTACATTTAAACGGCTCAGTCGATCAACGCAAAACTTATCAACCCTTAATCTTTATAAACCACATCGATCGCCACCAACAACGTGATAATTGGTTGATTGGTTCGAAAGATATCGTTAATGAAATATTTGGGAATGAGTGTTTTTTAACATAACTACGACATTTCATTTCGGATCGTTTTTGATGAAAGGGGATAATAAATTAAGCTCAAAGTCAATCGCCGCCAAGAACGTTGATTGGTTCGAGAGATATCGTTAACAAAATATTCGGGAACAAGTGTTTTTTTAACATCAAAGCTCAAAAACAAAATTTAAATTCAAAAACATTGTAATATGTTTAATTTTAAGTGCTTAGGTATGGAAGTAGCAGAAAGTTGCAACAGTTTTTCAAATTTTTTTAACTCAATAAAGCTACCAGGAATTTGAAATTTTTAAAATAAGTTACTTCTACTCTAGAGAAGTAATTGAGCATAAATTTATTAAAATCAGTAAACATTTGCTTGAGAAAACTTTCCATATTTTCTAGTTTCTTTACTGTTTAGGGCCAAACACTTTTAATTTTTCTTATGTGATTTTGTAGGTGTTTCAAATGTCTTTAAGTATTGCACGAAAGTTTTTTCTTTGAAAGGCTTAGTTTAGAAGATAATTTCAAAAAATCTTTCATGACTTTAATCGTCAGCCATTTCCGAAGATCATGTCGGGATGCTTTTTCTATTTTATCCTTTGCAGCTTCTCTACAAAAATTTTGATATCCACTTGTAGTTAGTATTTAAGTCATCAAAACTTTAATTTTCTTGGTTTATGAATAAGAAAACTCAAAATAATTTTCTAAGAATTTAGTCTACAGTTTCTATTCATGACTTTTGAAACAGTCTGTAAATTTTATTTTATAATGATTTTGTGGTTTAATATAATATCACTTTAAAAAAAAAATATTTAAACCATTTACAAGAACATTAACATTTTCACAATCCTAAGCTTGATGATATTATTGATAATTCCCCAGTTGAATAGAAAGATTATACTGATTCCTATATAGTAATAAGATTACAATCTTATGATAACATTCAACTGTAATGTCTATCGTTATGATAATATAATATAATAAGAAAATGTATGTATATATATATATATATATATATATATATATATATATATATATATATATATATATATATATATATATATATATATATATATATATATATATATATATATATATATACAGAAAATGTATACAATACAAAATATTTCGTCAATTCTTCGAAATGATAAACATAAATCTAACAGATTTTGCCTTTTGTGTACTGTACAACCCCTATCTTTATTCAATATTTGTATTATGTGTAAGATCGAGTGATTTTAAGCAGTTAAAAATATAAAACTACCGATACAGTTGTCCCAATTTTGTAGGTCTTATTGATGAAACAAGTGAAACAACCAGTGTTAATTATTGAATGTCATTATTTAGATTATTTTTAATTAGCATAAAATACTATAACTATCCAGTTTATACATTTCTTTATATTTGTATTTTAATATTTTTTGTAATTATCAATACATGATACCTATTTGAGCTAAAATTGTGGCGAATCCTTACATTACGTTATCTCTTTTTGTTTATCGTGATGACGGACGGACAACCAGGTGTTTCTATGAACACCTTTGCCAAAATTTTGTTTGTGCTGTCAATATTTTCTAGCATTACAAGCTTTAGACTAAAACTAATATACTCGGATACATCGTTGTTTTGAATGCATGTCTTATCAAAAGATTCAAATCCAAGTCCCGAGTAGTATAAATATTTTCGCATTTAGGGTCAATTAAAAAAATGTACAATATCTTATTTGTTCAATTGTTTTCATGTAAATTCTTTAAGCAAACAATATGGTTGCGAGTCTGAATTGACTGCTGCATGTAAATATTTTATAGAATAAAACAATTATTATTTACTTAGATTTTATTGAGACATGCTGGTTATTATTGTTGTAAATTAAAAACAAAAATTATTGAATAATTTAAAAAATTATATTTAATTGTAGTTAATAGGTTGAAAATTGTTGCAAAAATTGTATTTAATATTTAATAATTTTAATTGTAAATACAAATAATCATTCATTTAAATTTGTTAATAAATTTTTAGAAATTTATTATTTTAAATCATATACCATTCACAGGCACATATCATTTTATTGATAAAGTAGTGTTTCATAACCCATGTATAAATCAATTTAATGCCCATAATTTCAATACAATTGAAATTTTATCGATATCTCTTCTTGAAGAAGAAAAGCAGCAAAAATCGATAAAATTGTAAAAGAAAAGAAAAACTAGACTACGGACAATTAGATTACTGAGATAAAAATTGATGTTAATTCGAATTGAAGACAAATTTTATATCAAAATAATTCAAAGTGAAAATAACTACACTTCTGTATAAGAACACACATATTGCATGACCATTGAATTAATGTTTTTATTTTTAATAGAAACTTTAACCTCATAAAGAAGGTTACCACAGGTATATTATTAGATCAAGAAAATTAGTAATGCAACTGTGAAATTCACAAGTAGAATTTTAGCTTCAAAGTCAATGTGTTCTTGAATTACCATGAAAATTACTATGTATTACTTCACAGAGTCATAATAATACCACCCTGTTTTAGCGTTTTTTGATCAATTTAAAATCAATTTTATGGATAAAACCATTAATTTGGTCTATGTCCATCGACGACCGTTCTTTGATTATGGTTTTCTGTGTAAAGGTTCCAATTACTCCAACGTTTGACGTAAATTTTATTTTAACTGTATTATCGAAAATTTCTGCCCTAAAAATCAAATACGAAAAAGTACGAATTTACCCTCAAATTAATAATCGATCACCACTTTTAATAATCGATCGAAAGAAATTTGAGAAAAAGAATTACTCAATTGTTGTTACATAAATAGTTGGATATTTTATGAGACTTAATGAAATATCATGTAGGTTTGCCGAAATTTCTTGACTATAATTTTTGGCAACCGTGGATTTTCGAACGTGTTGATAACAGTTAATCCAACGTTATAGTAATGATTAACTTTCAACTTGACCTTTTGTTTATCAATCGGGTAATCGCGGTAATTAATATTTTCTATAAAAACTAGACTATATATTTATGCAATAACATAAAAACAAATACAAGAGACACACACTATAAATAACGGACACAAATCCTCCACGCTATGTACGAATATATTCACTTTAATGTCAGGTACGTCTTCAACAAATCAATTGCAATTTGGATATTAGATATTAGTATTTTTTTTTCGTTTCAAATATTTATAATTTTCTATATTAAGAAAACAAATCGAAATTACAATTCAAGACAGACAGTTTTTTCCTCAAAGAAAGGACTGTTTAGTTGGGTCGAAAATCCTTACAAGTCAGTCTTAAATTTCAGAAAAAAAATTGAATATACAGCCAAAGAAAGCTTTGAATATGATAGAAAACCAATATCTATGATGAAGAAAATCATTACGAGAAATCGATTTATATTTCTGAAAAATATAACTGTTCACAAATTTGTCCTGTTACACCTTGCAGTAGAATTCTGGTAAAAGATATTTAAAAATGTAGTTTAATTTTATTAATCGTAAATCGTTTATAGTACAAAAAGGAAGGAAGAATTTCCAAAAAAAAAGTTATAAAAATTAAAAGTGTTTATTTTTCCTAAAAAAATTGGACCCAAAATTTGTCCAACCACATTCGGAGTCAATACTGCAAAGTCCTAAATATTTAGATTTAGAATTGAAAATTTGAATAACAACATTAGTCTTGCACATTAGATAAACAAATAAAAAAAATTGAGAATAAGTTTACTATATTATTTCTTATCGTCCTCAAATGTTTGACTTAATCACGATATTGACAAAAAAAAAGCCTACCCGCACCTGTAGAGAATGTAGCTGTATTTCGTTATCAAAATGTATGTTTAATTTTTTCGTGCATATCATTTCTCACTCTTTATGAGTAAATATCGTTGTTTTCCTTATACCACACGGTAAACAATACCTTGACTTTCGAAGCGTTTCGAAGCTTCGAGCATTACATCCTGTGATCGCCTGAATGAATTTCACAAACTGACAGACCGCCGAAGAAGATTCAAAAATTTCACTAAAAGTTTCAAAGCGTCAACATTAAAAAAAAAATTTTAGTTTTAACCTGGAAAATAATAATTTATAATTTTTTTTTAAATAAATTTCCTTGATCAAATTATTTTGTATTTTATAAATACGTATTTCGACTACAAAGTAGTCATCATCAGTATGAATAAGCAAGTTGTAATGATTCTCCGAGGAGATGTTACTCGTTGCTAATTTGGTGACGTTTTGCACCGTCATTTGTAGTCGAAATACGTATTTATAAAAATACAAAATAATTTGATCTAGGAAATTGGGGGTCTTCGAAATTTATTTGAAAAAATCCAAGAGTTCTCTATAATAATTATAAGAAAAAAAGTGGAAAATAAAACTTTTCAACTCGGAAGTGAAATGACCATTAAGTAAGTTGTATAATCTATAGAAAATAATGCGCATGACTTGTAAACATTAAAAACCATGAAAATAATAAAAATTAATGACTTTGTAATTGAATGGTAAAAACTACCCCCTATAAACCCACTTATATCAAGTATTATATGTATATATATGTATATATATTTAATTGTGTTAACATTAAATGTAAATTATTATATAATTGCCGAGAAATAAAATATAATCATTTTTTTAAGGGATTTTTTTTTTTTTATTATATTATATGCTTTTTTTAAAAACATCTTAACATGAAATATTATAATTTAAAAATTCAACTTAAGATAATGGATAAGAACTTACCATGAGTAATTATATTTATATACAACATAAGTTACTATTGAGGTAGATAGGTTTTAAATGATGAAGTAATTATTCGACCAGGATAGAAACATTTAGAAATGGTAAAAAGTGAATAAAAATTATATTAGAATGAAACCAAATGGAAATGGAAGAGAATATAACAAAAATGACAGAAAAAATAACTTACGGGTGACCTGAGGTCGAAAAGTGGAAAGCGATGAGTTTTTAAGGGTCCCTATAAGTCTCATGGAAAAAGTTAAATGTTTATAAAGAGATCTAAAACTGTTGTCCTAATACTTTTTTCACATAAACTCCAAATTTTTGAAAATTAGGGTCTTTTACGATATTTATTCAGAATTAGGTGAAAAAATAAAAAATATTTTAAATCAAAAAATTTCAGTGTATTATTTGGAACATAAAAAGGTTTCACCAAATGTCGTAAACAAAAATAGGATAGAAATAAAAATATCCAAAAACTTGATTATTTCAATTTTACGTGTAAATTTTAAGGTTTTGTGAAAAAAGTGTTAATACAAAAGTTGTAGATCTTTTTGTTTCCATGTAACTTTTTTCCATAGGACTTGTAGTTTTTTCCGGAAATCGAGATAAATCGTATTTTGTCCTTCTACGCCCCGATCCCTTCACACCTTCTACGTACCCCGTTCTACTTTATATCACTGGGCAGTTATTTTTCCTTTAATTTTTGATATATTCTCTTCCATTCTCAATGGGTTTTATCTTACTGTAAATTTGGTTACAAAAATTATCAATCCTGGTTCTATATATACAGCGGAAGAAATTATATTCCATATTTTTGAATTTCCTCTTTTATATGGCATTATATTTCGTTTATTTTGTATAACGATGCGTCGATTTTGATAATACCATCTAAAATCTACGATGGCTGACATCTCGCAGTCATTTCAAGAGGTATTTAGGAAAATATATAATAAAATTTAGTTCTAACTTAGGAAACCCAAAAACACTATTTATTTTGCTCTTAATTTTTAATGATTTTAAAGGTCTAATAGAATCTGAAGAAAAACACTCAAGAAATTACAAGTAAAATTTTAGAAATTACAATGAGTTTTAGAGAGAATTATTGAAGTGTAGTATTAGGTTGTCTTATGTCTATGTACTGTCCAAACTAAAAAGTTATAAAGTTTGAAAAAAGGACCCGGCGATTCTGTTATAACGTATACGTTGCCAAAAATACGATATTTTGAAAGTTAACTCCGAAAGGAGGAAGGGAAGGAGGGCTCAAATTTTCAAATTTCGATCAAGGTGCAGTCTAAACTGCTAAGCAAGTAAGGTTGAAATTCTAAACACTAACAAGGTGAAGATTCACATTTTGCAACTTCGAATCAAGGTTCATCCCAAACCAGAAAGCTTGAAATTTTGAACAGAAGATCCTACTATAACGCAGATAAGAACTGCATAAGGTGAAGTCCATCAGGAAACACAACAAAATTATCACCAGCTAAGCTAGGTAACACATTTGCCACCTTGAAGTTTTAATATTTTTAAACTAATTCGGAAAATAACACAAATATTTTGGTTGAAGATGACTCCTGGGCATGAAGCCGGGGCGGGTATTGCTAGTAAGAGATAAATAGATAAGTGTTCATTTTCGGACTATATTTCATCGAATATATTATAACACATTTCAGAGCTCTACCTATCCACTACCTAGCCAAGCTATATGGTTTAATAATTCAAATAAATGACTAATCATTTATTATTATTTGAAAGGTTATGAGGACAAATTTTATTGATGACTTGTATAGGTCAATCGCCTTCCTTCACAAATAATACCTAGTTATAATATAAATTATATTTTCCAGTTATAATATAATTTATTATCTACATAGTTAATCAAATACAAAATAGTATTAGTTATAGATGTAATCAAATATCAATTTCATTTGCATATTTGGTGTTTGAAAAGCATATCCGTTTACTGTTCTACAGTGCTTTTAAGATGGAAATTCTTAAATAAATACTAGATAAGTCAATTTGAACAATCTTAATGCTATTTACAAAATTTATTCTTTAATTTAATACACTTCCTGCAACGATAGTGGAGCTGACAAACAACTGATAATAGATCTGAACTTGCATACTTTGTGTTTGAAAGGCATATCCGTTTATTGATTTACTGGGCTTTAAAAGTTGAAATTCCTAAATAAATACTAGAAAAGTCGATTTTAACAAGCATAGTAATTCCTGCAAAGATAATGGAGGTGACAAACAACTGATAATAGATCTGAACTTGCATACTTGGTGTTTGAAAGGCATATCCGTTTATTCATTTACTGGGCTTTAAGAGTTGAAATTCCTAAATAAATACTAGAAAAGTCGATTTTAACAAGCATAGTAATTCCTGCAAAGATGATGGAGGTGACAAACAACTGATAATAGATCTGAACTTACATACTTGGTGTTTGAAAGGCATATCCGTTTATTCATTGACAGGGCTTTAAGAGTTGAAATTCCTAAATAAATACTAGAAAAGTCAATTTTAACAAGCATAGTAATTCCTGCAAAGATAATGGAGTTGTCAAACATCGGATAATAGATCTGAACTAGCATACTAGGTGTTTGAAAGGCATATCCGTTTATTGATGTATAGGACTTTTAGGGTTGAAATTTCTAAATAATTGTAATGTTATGGTTTTAATTTCAAAGCTTATCGATAAAAAACCTATGTTCACAAACACTATGAATAAATGAGAGCGCAGTATATCATGATTGAAGATTGTACCAACATTATATCACTTTTTTACAGTGATGACTATATTTTATACAAAATGAGTTCATCCACACAATTTTTTCGCCATTTGTATGCTCTAAACATCCTGAACGTAATATTTAAAGACTTAATCCACGATTACAGAATTAACGAGGTATACCCGCCTCTGGATACAACACCCATATAATTTTCAGTTTCTTTTAATTACACCTGTTTTCCAATTTTTTCGTAAATTTTAAAAAACATCCTTTTTACTCGTTTCTAGCTTAACAGACAGGTGTTCTTTAGTACTGAATCTGAAACTTCTGATTCTTATATTAACTTCAGAATACATCAAAAATGAAACCAAAACTAATTTACGGGCGATCTGAGATCGGAAAATGGAATAGGAGAGTTTTAAAGGATAAAACACGGTTTATTTCGATTTCGGGCATAAGTACAATTCTTATGGAAAAAAGTTAAATGTTTGTAGGACTTCTTGTACACTTTATTTTTTTTCAAGCTCGCCAGATCTTTCAACATTGTGATTTTTTTTTTAGAACAATATTATAATAGACAAGGGTCGGTAGTTTTTGGAACTAAAAAAATTATGATAGGATGAAATTCATGGGAAACGGAAAAGAATATATCAAAAATGGAAGCAAAAATATTTAACTTGTGATCTGAGATCGGTAAGTGGAAGGGGTGAATTTTTAATGGTAAAACACGGTTTATTTCGATTTCTGGCATAACTACAAGTCCTATGGAAAAAAATTAAATGGTTGTAGATACTAAAAAGATCTACATCTTTGGTATTTACATTTTTATCACATATCCTCCAAATTTATGTGAAAAATTGATGTAACCAACTTTTTCGTTTTAAAAAAAAAAAAAAATATTTTACAAAAAATATCGAAAAGGCATCAATTTTTTTTAAAGTGTAAATAGAAAAGTAGTAAAACTTACCTATACCTAATTACCTATAACTTTGCCATTTAACTTTTTTTTCCATAGGACTTGTAATTTTGCCGGAAATCGAGATAAACTGTGTTTTATCCTTAAAAATTTACCCCTTTCCACTTCCCGACTTCTCAACACAGGTAAATTATTTTTCCTTTCATTTTCTCTTCCGTTTCCAATGGTTTACATACAACTATAATTTATTTCATTTTTTACCACTTTTAATTAAAGTCTTCTAACATGGTCTATTAGAAAACATTAAAAAGAAAAAAAAATTACAGCCTCTTTATTAATAAGTGCAGTTTTATTATTATAATAAACAATCGAATACGTACAGCTTCAAAGAAATATTGATTGGAAAAAATTTAATTAATATTAATTTTCTATTGTTTCAGTGTAGTATGGATAAAACAACAACAATAGGCCGTTGTTTTACATCACGACGTAGTAATGAATCACAATGTCCGATGCTCTCAAAAATCTCGACAACATCATCTGCAGCCGGATCACCACATCAATTATTACATCCAAACGATCAACAACGAAATACCAAGCAGCAACCGCATAGTAAATCGACCTCATCAACTACCGCCAATCTATTAGCATCGTTTAAACACAACAGTCAAAATAATAGTCCACAACAAACCGTAAACGTAACCGCAAACACAACTCAATCGAATACCACACAAAAGAAATTACGTTTTCAATTAGCCAAAGAACGTAAAGCGAGTACAACATTAGGTATTATCATGTCAGCATTTACATTCTGTTGGCTACCATTTTTTGTTCTAGCATTAGTACGGCCATTTTTAAGTAATGAAAATGCAATACCACATACACTAAGTAGTCTATTTTTATGGCTAGGTTATGCAAATAGTTTATTAAATCCAATTATATACGCTACGCTAAATCGTGATTTTCGTAAACCGTTTCAAGAGATTCTCTACTTTCGTTGTGGTTCATTGAATCATATGATGCGCGAAGAATTCTATCATTCACAGTATGGTGATCCCGAACAACAAACATACTGTGGTAATGTTACACAAATGTCAACACATCGTTATGGTGTAGGTGGCATTGTGAATAATGATAATAATCATCATTATACGGCAGGGGGTGGTGGGGAGGATTATGATGGCGTAGAATATATTGAAGCGGATGGTGACAGTCATATAAAAACATTAGATGAAATTGCTAATGAACATGCTGCTGCCCGTGAATCATTTCTATGATCTTGTAATTTTAATTAACAGCAATTTTATTTTTATATTCGTCAATTAATAAATAATTAATAAAATTTAATTTAACAAAAAAATGGCATGTTTATATTAGGGGATGTAATGACATGATTATAATGGCTTTAAAAAAACCTACTTTTCAAGCATGTAAATAAACTAGTAATTTTAAATAAACCTAAATTATCCTACTGATAATAAAAATGCATGTGGCCACGGGAAAGCCACTTCCATTAGAAAACTTCGGTGTTTAAACCGCAATTGTTTATTCATTACTATTTTAAAATATGGAAGAAATTATTTTTTTAAATTATTTGATGAAATACAAAAAAAAAGGTCTTTTTATGATAGAGATTATATTTTTGAAGATTAAAAAAATTTTGAATTCGGATAATCTTGACTTAAATATATAAAGAAAAAACTATAATTTTTCTTTTTTTAATTATATTTTTACAAAAGTTAATAATATTCCTAAGGGAGAATTAAAAATAAAAACTTTAAGTATCTCTAATTCTCTCTCACTTGTATAATACTAATAAATAATTAAAAAGTAGATAAGAAAATGAATTATTTTTAATGATATTATTAACTATCGCATAAATATTTTAGAAAACAAAAATTTTTTTCTTTTTCATTGTATATTTGTAATGAGTCTAAAGTATCCAAAATATAAGCGTAGTAAATATTAAAAGAATTTCATTAAATGCCCATCGATCGGAATAAAACATCAGTGAAGTTCATTCGATATATTTTTTTCTGTTAATTTTTCACTTTAACCAAAATTTTTTCGAATCTTAAGAACATTTATTTCATTTATATCGAAATTGTTTGTGTATGTCTAATACGTTAGTCTTAAAAATAAGTTTAAAAATTGTAATTTTGGACCACAAATGTACGCCTTTCCGATTGTAACGAATCGTTTCATGGAATTGGAAATATTTCAAATAATTTTTTATATACTATAAACGTGCAAGTTTACAAATTCAATCGGAATTTATTTTGTACCTGGATAAAATTCGTTCGTTCAAACAAGATGAAATATGAGATATCTTCGTACGACTCACGTGAACAGGTAAGGAATATTATTGTAAATTAATTTAAAATAATGGTCTAAGAATCTTATCTTTTCTATGCAAATACTTATAAAAAATAAAAATTCTATCGCCGTTTGAAATGTTTCAAAAACTTAATTAAGATGCTTTATATCAAAATATATTTGTAAATAAAAAAATAAAAATAGTGTAAAAAAAATTTGATATATTTAAAAGATTTTATAAAAAAATAAAAAAGTTAAAAAATAAATAAAAAAATTTCTACAAGTTAATAAATTGACTATTCAACAAAATGAAACATGGTTGTCAAAATAAGAATTTAATAAAAAATTAACACATATTTCAAATTTTTTCTTTCATGAAATACTTTTTAGCGATCGATATTCATTGGATTTTATCCAATAAATTAATATGTATAAAAATTATGATGGAAAAGTTTGCAAGACAAAAAAAAAAAAAAAAGAAAGTATTTGTATTTAAAAAAATTTTTATTTATGAAGTTATAACGCATAATATATAATGTACGCCGTGGAAAATGTGACCATTAAAGACACGAACCATATATTGCTGATAAAGTAAATTTATATTTGTATTTCTTTCTTCAATCTTGCTAATGATTTTTGAATATTATTTTATTTATGTGTTTAAATTTTAGATAACATAAAATTTTATTTTATAAAACTTTGCTTGTGACAAATCGGAACATCATTAAATAATATTTGATTGGCAACATAAAGATCGTAAAGGTATTCGTGATATTTGATACACAGAAATCAAGTAAAATGGCTCTTCAAATATTAATCAATGCTCTTAATGATCCAATATAATTTAAGAATAGAAAAAATTAATATTTCGATTAAAATTTTCAATATTTCTACTTGAAAATAAGTTGCAAAACATCAAATTTAATGCTTTAAAAAAACTTAATCCAAACAATTTAACATTTTGCGCAAACAATTCATTAAGTTTGCTTGCGATTAAAATTTGTTTATGTTGTATTGCAGTATCGTAAAGTTTGAGATAATTTCGATGTCTTTGCATTATACTTGCGCAGTCAAAAACCAAATATGTATTTGATTCAAATCAATGTAGCCAACTTCGAAAAATAAATCTGAATATAGTTAATATTTTCGTAATTCTCAGAACTATATAAAAATCACAAATTTCGAATATTCCACAAATAGCCAAGCTGATTTTGGTAGGCCGATTTGTCAGGCTGTCTCACAAACATTGATGATGGCTATGACCAATGGAATGATTCCTAGATTTTCCCTTATGACAATTTGCATAACTAGGAATGCAAATTAAGAGGAATTCAAAAAAATTTTTCTTCTCATGCAAATTTGTTGACCTAATGACATCATTTAATTGTTAAGTGATTAACTTAAGACATTTACAATTTGGGCGATACTTTAACCCCAATAGACAATCCTTCGTTCGACCCTTCAAAACTAAATTACAATCGTATTTAGAGATACATTTCACTTTTAACCGCATAGGTAAATTAAAATTTTTTAGATTCTCTGCAATTACATATAACACCGGTACCTGGATGGACTTGAGTGTGTTAAAATTGAGCACTGCAATCTATCAGTGCAATTCTGTTAAGAATATATTAAATTTTAAGGTTCTGAATATTGCCGGACAAATTTTTGGTCCGACATTTTTTAACCCCTCTCTCTTTCAAACCTTGAGGTTTGAAACAAGTTAGATGTTTTTTTTTTTTATGTAAATTGCGCAAAAATAAACACTGAATTTGAATTTATATAATTTTTCGAATATTCGGCTTCGTTTTTGAAAAAATATTTAACCATAAATTAGTCAAGCAGCATCCAGATCCTTAATATTATATATACAGCTATTCTTAACATAATTGCATTGGCAGTACACGCAGTCCTCATTTTTTGCACACCCAAGTCTGTTCAGGTCTCTGAAGTAGTCTCAATATTTAACTATAGATTTTACGAGATGAAACCAATAAATTTGTTATCATAAAAGTTAAAAGGGTGAATAAATTACATTAAAAAATAAAAAACAAAAATAATTCCTTTTAATGTTAGACTTGGACATATCATGAGGAAAATTTTTCGTAAAATAAAATTGTCTGATAGAGTTAGTCAATAAATTACTATTATTATATGATACAAAAGAAGTCGTAAGATTAAAAATAATCTTCACCATTTTATTTTTATTTATAAGTGAAATATTTATAAAAGTTTTTCGTGTTTTACACCTAAATGTCAAACATTAAATTTCATACAATTTATATAAAACGTTTAACACATTAATCCAAAGATTAAAATATTTTTTATATATATATATATATATAAATATATTACAATTTTGTTTATTTTGTTTTAAATTAAGTTAAATTATGAAAGTTTGATGTAATGAATCAGTTTTTATTATTAAATAAAAATATTTATCAAGTAGAATTGCCTAACTAATTAGCAGGTTAAGGAAGTACACTTCTTAACTTAGTAAAATATAATTTTAATAGATATTATTGATGGTATTGGGTTTGAAATGGTGGACTCAAGATTTCAATAAATATGGAGCTCAAACAATTAATGGCTTATTGTAGATATAAAAGACTCAAAAAAACTTAATTGCTGAGCTGAACCGTCCCCTTCACTAATACTTTTTCCTTGTAGAGTTTGAATTGCTTTGAAAATTTTGTCACCCGATATTTGGTGTAGGAAACCTGTGACACGAAATTTTTATATATAAACCCGGTATTTGGTATTATCTGTCTGGTAGCCTTCGGCCTTGGCTGTGCTTCACAGTAGTCTACGAAACCCGTGACATGAAATTTTTATATATACACCTGGTTTTTGGTGTTGAAACATGGTACCTCAGCTGCTGGACCCACCGAGCGGCTTTTTTCTGCATCAGAGAAATTTTGTAGCAAATAACGGTTATTTTTCGGATCATATATAGTTCTAAAAAAAGGTAAAGGTTGTAAAATATTACTGGAGAATGATTAAAATTTAATGACCTTCGACGAACTGTTTATCCTCCGGCGAATTGATTAAAATTTGTAACTAACGCAGAGTGCGCGCCGGATTGGTTCAGCCGTTTCCGAGTTTTGGCGACTTAATTTTATAATAGATAAGATAAAATTTCTCTTTACTTTCTTCTTAAAACTGTTGGTACGATGGTAGTAGTATCAACGAGCTTCACAATCGAATAGAAGTGCGTCTTTTGCAAAGTAGCTCTACGATGCATAGACCGAACCATTTAATTATGCGCTGATTCATTTATGTGGGATCTGTACGAAGCAGCTAAATGTTACCTTACATGTAAGATGGTTTACAGAAAAATGGACACTCTACGATGCGTTTTATGCGTCTCAATATGCATTCCAACAACATGGCAAGAATTCTTACATCATTATTTAACATGGCAATATTTAAAGTAACAATTAGTTATAGAAATCTTCAAGTTTTATTGTTATCCTTACTAATCCATACTAATGTTGTAAATGTGCAAAAGAGTATTTCTATCTATCAGCGAGTTTGTCTCATGTAAACGGTTGAAATATTTTGACTTCTTTATTTTTATGAAAACAATCTGTAAAAAAATTGGTTAAAAACATTTATATTGAAAAATAGTATTACGAAAGTGAAAAAAACTTCAAATTTCGAATTTATACGTAAAATAAATAATTATACAAAAGTTATATTAAATATAATATACTTGGAAATGACCTACCAAAATAGCGGATGTAAACCAAAAGAGGAAATAGTTGAAATTAAAAATACTGAACTTTACGATTCACGTTTAGTCATTGTTTATTCTAAAGAGTACGATGGAAAAAGGATACATCTATCATAATTAACTGAAAAATATACTAAATAATGAATTCATGGAAAAGTTGATAACGAAAATATTATAAAAGCAATTAAAATTTTACTTATTTTTAATATAGTGTATATAAACTCAAGAAAAATTAATTTATATGAATATTGAATAATAAATAAACCTTAATATATGATTAAACCAGGTGCTGCCTGACATAAGACTTGCAGAAATCGAGAATTCATTGTTCATGTGTTGATATGAAGCTTTATGGAATGATATTATGATCGAAACAAAACTTTGGTATCGATGTTCATGAAAACAATCAAATTTTCGCGTTAACCTTATCGTCTGATGATCTGACCATTGCTGTAATATTGAATAGCTTTATAGTGACGAAAGGCCACATTAAGATATTTCTGTCATAAACGAAAGATTATATCATAATTGGAATTTAAGCCATGAAATGGTAGCTCAAAGTCAATTAATGCACCATAATAAAAGTTTTAACAAAACAAAATTGTGTTTGAATATTTTTATAGCTTTATTTATGTCTCGTCAGACTTCATATCTACGTATTTTGTTTATTTTAATATCAATAATTATAAATAACTTAAATACTAATATCCAAGCGTAAACAGGATACTTAAACACCTTACTCCGTTTGCTTTACTAGTGTAAACACAAATTCTGATAAACTTCGGATAGCCTCAATTGTTAAAAATATAATAGCTCTATTAATTTCTTTCCAAAAACATAAGAAATAATATTTATTTTATATAATTATTTTTTAAATACACATTGTTCCACTTGAACTTACCACACTCGTATCTAGGGTGAATTTATTATTACTCGAACACCTCTATCAAAAGGTGTTAAAATTGCGATGGAGCTATATCTTTTTATGACCTACAATTACAAATTAATAATTTTTTTTATTAATATAATTATTAATGAGAACTCTAGGATTTAAAAAAAAAAATTTCGATTTTTTGCCCCTATTTCCACGATCAAATTATTTTGTATTTTTATAAATACGTATTTCGACGACAAAGTATGAATTTGCTAGTTGTAATGATTTTCCGAGGAGATGTTACTCGTTGCTATTTTGGTGACCAACAGATATTTCGACAACAAAGTAGTCATCATCAGTATGAATTAGCTAATTGTAATGATTCTCTGAGGAGATGTTACTCGTTGCTAATTTGGTGACGGTCTGCACACATGTCTGTTGGTCACCAAATTGGCAACGAGTAACATCTCCTCAGAGAATCATTACAATTAACTAATTCATACTGATGATGACTACTTTGTAGTCGAAATACGTATTTATAAAAATACAAAATACTTTGATCTAGGAAATTAGGGCAAAAAATCGTAATTTAAATATATTTAGGTTATCAAAATTACATATTTAAACTGTTATTTCAACTTCAAAATCTCAGAGTAATCACACTTGCATTTGAGACACACTGTACTTACAATGTAAACGTCCGTAAGTTTACATATAACTTTCACATGTCAGCAATGTAAAACAACAAATCATCTTCCGTCTCATTAAAATAAACATGAATTGTCGGTCGATTTACCTAAAAATACAATTTTTACTAATATAAATATACATAAAAACACAATTCAATTAAAATTTCCATTATAGCTGCTGAAAAAGCTTTTTATTTTAACGTTATAAACACGTTATTTTAATGATATTTTAATATACAGAATATAAATCAAAATGTTTTACTGGAAATTTATATATTTATTTAAAACGAAAAAAAATGTATTTTTAGGGAAATTTTGAACTTAAATCAATGGAATTTTCAATGAAAAATTGGGCAAGTTAATACAGTACGTTTGACGATACTCAATTTTGAACATAATTCTTATTTTTATAATTATTAATTCTAGGATTTTTCGAATAAATTGCGATTTTTTGGCCGAATTTCCTAGATCAAATTATTTTGTATTTTTATAAATACGTATTTCGACAACAAAGTAGTCATCATCAGTATGAATTTGCTAGTTGTAATTATTCGCTGAGGAGAGTGATTCTCAACAATTTTATTGTGTTAAGGCACACTTTTAACAATTTCACAAATTAAAAAATGCTACCTAAAAATTATTTTTATTGTAAATTTTTGCCGTGGGAAAATGTTTGAGAATCACTGATCTTGTATCACGCCTTTTGTGGGCTAGATGCTGTTCTTAACCAGGTTTATTTCGTTGCTACCTGAACAGGAAGCCTTATGTTTATGCTTTTGTTGGTTTTTATTATTGAATGGGGTTTTTTCAGCCTTAATCCCCGATATCTCCTGCTTAAACTGTCCACAGTGTGCTATCTACTACATTTTTTCATTTCTGCTCACTCAAACATCTATTCATAAACATAGTGGGTAATTTGTTTTCGGGCAGTTTCAATTTAGAAATCCGATGAGTGCCTTTGATCATTGATTTCTCGACAGATGATACATCTATACATGTATACATTAAAATTTCGTTCTGTAATCCAAAAGAAGTACACTGACTTTTTCTTAATAGAGTTTTATCCAAGCATTTGATAAACAGGGAAGATGGTAACTGAGCTATCCGAGAAAAAAAAATCCATGTCACCATGCCATTAAAATTTGGCTCAAATCTCTTTTTTTTCTTCAATTTTATGTTTCATATCAGCAACATGAAATCGAAGCATAATATAAAAGAAATAGATGGATTTATCCACTATATTAAAATAAAATTTAATAAATTCATTTGTTGCCACCCTGTTGTCTTGTCTCTAAGGGATTAAACTAATTACAATTTTCTACTATAATAATATACACATTATTTTTATGACATTAATAAAACTTCACATATAAATTCTGTAATAATTATGATACATTAATAACACTTTCAACAACTTTTAAAATCACATAGTAATAATATCAACTAAAAATGAGTTAAATAATATTTTTATTGCTACATTTTATATGTTGGTTTCCGTATATTCTGTTATCAGTCCTCAAAAAGATCTTAAATTAAATCCAAATCCTGAAGAATTTTTTTGAATTTAATATATGCAAATCTGTTTTTTATTTTAAAGTCGTAGAATATAAAATTTGGCTCGTAGAAAACATAATGGATACTTTTCCGGAGTAATATTCCATAAAATTCATCTTTACCGACAGCGCAGAATTTATGATAGGGGCCCCCAGAGCAACAAATTTGTAGGGACGGAAATATTCAGGAAAATGCTTTGAAAACTGTTATCATGTTAAAAACTTCTAATTATAATATTTTTTTTTTTTTTATTATCAAGAGTAAAATTTTAAATATTGCAGTTTCATCAAAATTTTGTGAAAAACTTTCAGTGATAAATGGTTAATTAAGAATTATTTCAATTCATAATTTTTAAATTCCCTTATTGATTTCCATCCAATTTGGATGAAAGAGGTTCATATCAGGTATCGGCGTTTTATATCCATATGATATTGTATGCATGTAAATCCCACATTACTTTTGAACGGATAGATCGATCGAATTAGGTGTTCTAGAATATTCTTAAAGGTTTCGGTTGACTGCTGAAAGTGCTATTTAAAAATGGTATCATATAGAAACTTTACTCATCTTATGTTAAAATTTTGATAATGAAGTGGCGTCTTGCAAAATACCCAGGGGCGGCACTAAATTGAAATCCGAGTCTATTTACCAATAATCCATTTACTGAATATTACGTCTAGTATATTTTATTTTATAATCCACAGATACCAAATATTTTTTCGATCAAAATAAACACTGGTGATCATGTAGTCATCTATTTAATCGTCATGTAGTCATCTATTTAATTTCATGGCATTATTTGCTGTCCTAAACTTTATGATGCTCCAGGGACTGAAATTCAGGAAAACGTTATTATTTCCAATTTTCATGGAAACCTTCTATAATTAAAGGATCAAACCCTGGTATTTTCTTAAACACTTCTATCAGATACATAATATTATTTTTCATAATATTAAATGAGCCATTCTTCATTACACTCGAATTTCAAATAAAATATACATCCATTTAATGTTTTTTTTTCTTCTCTACTTTACCATAACATTGTAAATTTGAAGGTCACATAAATATCAAATAACATAGATAAAATTGTTTACACAAAATATCATCACACCGATCGTATTTTGCACCGTTTGATAGACAGTGTGTGAAATATCAAATATGTATATGTAATTAATCACAGCATATTATTTTTTTTTTTACTTTTTTAGGTGGGAGTGTTTGTTATTGTTAAATAAAATTAATGAATTGACACCTCCACCATAAGAAGTAAAAAAATATTTTGAATATTTCTCATTCGAGATTCATAAGTAAGTATATTTTGTATAGGACATTTTAACATAGTATTCCAAGTATCAAAAGGTATAAAAAAACCGATCGGTATATGGTGTGATGTAATTTAAAATTAGTAAATGAATAAATTTCAAGTGTGTATTATTATCATAGCGAAAATTGATAGTTTATAAATGTTAATTTCATTGAAAATATATATTACTTCAAACAGTATGAAAATTAATAATAATAGACAGCTCTTTCTTAATAAAATGAACTATATATATTTACGAAGGTCAAAGTGCATATAATAATGATTTCATTGTAATTTTCATAGAATTTCAGGTTGTACGATCACTACAGTCATTTTCATCAGTTATAGCCCCGTATAGCCCCGTATAGCAATATGACTTTCGAAATAATTCCTTAAGAATTCTGATTTATGATTTCGTACGTCAAAATTATCTTGAAAAAGAAACCTCTAAGAAGTCATTGAGATGTCGAAAGCGCCACTTACAGAACACCTTTAGGCTTCATTTATAAGAATGCTTTCAGAATTATTTTTTCTAGCTTTTAAAATAAATTCGTTTCTTAGACGAAAATAAATTAAAAAAATTTAAGAAAAATAAATATATTGTGAATATACTTATGCGCGATCACCGATACTATAATTGCCAGGTCTGTCATTAAATCTTTGACCATAATGGCCATACAAAATACACTCAAATATTATATATTTTATTTACAAGGATTGATGTTTGTTTATTTATTTTTTGAATTTTCTAACTCTTTTCTCGAGGATGAATGACACTACCTAATATGATAAATTAGGAAACTGAAACAGAATCCCAATTTTGAACAATTTGTTAGAGGAATTTGAGGTAAAACTAATGGGTTAATATGTTGTCTTAATTTTCGATTTTTTTTTGCCTTTTAATAATCCTGGAAATCAAAACGAGGAATAAAAGGAAAGACTATGATTATTTTAGGTTATTATTCGAAAACATTAGATATAATTTAACTGAAATGCACATCTGAAAAAATAAAACCAAACGAGTTCTAAACAAGATCGCTTATGGACTTCTTACGGAATTTACAACTTTTAACAGAGCTCATAATTATAATTTCTTTCGAATAGCAGAAAAACCACTTCTTATGGAATTTACAATTATGCCATCTCATTAAGTCCGAAAAAAGACTTCTAAAAGTACTCATATTTCCGACTTCTTCGGAGGAATACAGATCTTCATAGATCTTTGTAAAGATTTCTTTAGAAGTCTTTTGTTTTATATTTTTACTGGGTTTTGTGAAATTTAATTTATTTAAAATATCGTAAAACAATATACAATAGAGTTTTGTGCAACGACATACGAAATTGTACATCTTACGACATTGAGTTTCGTGGAAAAAAATAAATGAATAATTTTATTTGTAGTTATTCTTTTCAATAAAAATAATAATTTGAAAATGATAGAGACCAATTTCTATAAATTTGAATGACAATGTAGCGACTGCCCAAAAATTATTTAAATTTGCTATACATTTTAAAATTTTTAAATTGAATATTTTAACTGTGATGATAGTGATTGTATGACCTTAATTTTCGATTAGTAAATTTCGATAATATATGTTTGGCAGAATGCCTTTTTACAAATTAAAACAAATGTTTTCTCAGCATGATTTTATTTAATATAAAAATATTTATTCAATAAATTCAAATATTTGGCATAAATTATTGTCCTTACATAATAACATCCTATATTTTATAATTCAAGAATAATTTATAAGGTCACGGTTTCAATCATGAAAGTAGTTTTGTTTATCCGTTGATTTAAAAACAAAAAAATATTTGGAAATTATGAATCGAATCATTATTTTCTTTTTTATTAACCGAGGAACTGCTGATAACTGGACAAAAACGCAGTAAACTATGCCATATGTATTCTTGGATCTTGTAGGAAATGATAAGCCAGAAAAACTAATAGAACATAAAATATCTTAAATTATTGTATAAGTAGTAAAATTATTTACATAAAAAAATGTATAATATTTCACTTCTTAAAATATTTTATTTTTAGTTTTTTTCCAAAAGTTAAAAATGGCTAAAGATGTGTGTTGTTTGCATGAATGTACAAATCTAACAAATATTTATTAGACCAGGGTCGAAAATGGTAGACCTTAAAAAATGGTAAAAAGTGGAAGAAAATTATAGTAGAATGAAACCAATTGGAAACGGAAGATTATATGATACAAATGAAAGGAAAAATAAATTACGGGCAATCTGAGTTCGGGAAATAGGACGGGGTGAATGTTTCAGGGTAAAATTCGGTTAATCAGATTTTCCGGCAAAACTTCAAGTCCTATGGAAAAAAGTAAAATTAATAAAAAGATCTAAAACTTTTATATTAACACTTTTTTCACATTTCCTCAAAATTTATGTGAAAAATTATCTACCCTGGACTATATATGTATAAAGAAGTAAATGATTCCTTAGTATCCTGTACACCGGTTCGTATACAATCATTCATCATACTTAAATTTGCATTTCAGGACAGTTTGGACAGGTAATCAATATTATTTGCACCTTTAAAGCTTCTATTTTTATTATACATACATTCTACATAACACACATGAATTTAATGTAACATCCAGTGATATTTTGTTATAAAAAAGGAATTGAACTTTATCGTTAGGGTTTAAGAATAATAATTTTATTTTAAGTTTACTAGCAAGCGAATATATACAGTGATTTATAAATTTATAAACATCCAAACAAACATGTGAAATAACAGAGTTGATTGTTTAGATACTTTTATTGAATTGATATTGAAATATTGAAATATTTTTATTGATTTCGATTTCTTAAATACCCTGAATAAGAAGTCCAGTTATAAATACGTGTATAATAAGAATATGTATTGCAAATTATGCTAATTTTGACTATTATTAAAAGTTTATGAAAATATGTTTCAAATAAAATTTCTTTGGTTTTATTTTCACTTTTCTTCACTTTTTACGTTTATTAAACATTTCTACCTCGGTCTATAGACATTGAGTTTTGAAGAAGAATCATAAGAACAAAATATTTACATGTAATTATGTATATTGAATGAAAGATGGACAAATACAGTTGCTTTGTCACTTAATTCAATATTCTCCGATTCCGTTTATTTATGTTTCGTTTTAATATAAATTATAAATTATCCATTAGTAGCTGGAGTCACACTGCCACCCACCTTACAACACCTTGTTGCTTCTCCATAGTTGTATTGTATTGCTTCTGATAAACCACTCAGACATAATACAATTACTTTCTACGGATTTTTTTTCCATGAATATGATAATTACATTATTAGCATTATATCATTCATTCTCAGTATATTCATAATTAAATAATCGTTTTGTGTATTGAATAAATTAAACATGCCTTTATAAAAATTATACAAAAAAATTAAATTTTTAATCTCTGATAAATTGTTTATAATTTTATTTAATCAAGCGCTATGCAATATGTAATAAAGTAAATATATGTAAAAAATTGTGCGTTTTTAATAAAATGTATGAAATTTTTATATTCGGTATTTTCGACATTTTCTACCTTTTCTAAAACTCATAGTAAACTAAAAATATCGAGCCTACAAAATCAATCAAATATTTTTAAATAGTCAAAATATAATTTATTCACAAAGGTTTCAATAAATTAGGACAAGCCCACAATACAAGTCAAACTTATTATTCGTTGCTTAATTCTTAAGACAAAAAGTTTATACCATTTTGGAGTAAAATTATAAATTTATCAAGACGATTAAGTTTGTTAAGAAACAACAGGTGATAATGATGGCATACCTCAAATATCGACTGTATTTGTTTAGTAGTTTGATTTATTTGTGAAAAAAAAACTCAAATTTAAGTATGAAAATAATTATGGTATTACTTTACGTCAACATTACTTCAAAATTTTTGACTTATGTAATCCATAAATGTTTTATTTTATATACTATCGTAATTATATCATTTTATGATATATTTTTCATAATAACAAATCGTTCATTCATTCTACGGTCATAATTTTTGTGATTTCTCGAGCCACTTTCTAAACTATTCTACAGGAAATTCTTGTAATGGAGATAATTATGTGTATACGGAAATTTGACAAAGCTTTACCTTTCAAGGTCACTAGGAGCATAAATTATGCTATCGACATGGAACCACTTCCGTTCGACCATATTGAAGTACAATTTTATATTTATCAAGATAAATATGTATGTACGCAAACAACAGGTGGTAATGATGAAATGCCTCAAATTTTGTATGTTATATCAATCGAATTTATTTGTGTTAATACCACTAAATCAAATTTTATAGTATGAAAATAATTCTGACATTATTTAAGATAAAAATAATTAACTAATTCTAATATTTGACTGATATAGTCCATAAATGTTTTATTTTATAAACTTTCGTATGTATATTATTTTATCATATATTTTTCCCTATTGATATATTCTTTTGTGGGCCAATTTTATGGATAAGGAAATTTGCCTAAGCTTTACCATTCAATGAAACTAGAATCGTAATTAAACGTTTTTATAGAGACGAATATTTGTTCGTGTATGTGCATGTCCGTGCGGTTCTTTTTCCATCTGGTTCGACGTAGAAACAGTAAGTGTCCGGTTTGACGTGTTATTTCATAACTAAAAACCGAATGACTTTGCATCAAGCTTGCCGTTTTTTTCTATGGATACAAAAATAAGGCAAAAATAACCAGTCATTCATAATAATAATTTGATATGTTTGGATCGTTGTGGTTCGCACTTGAACCACTTGTTTTGATATTTAAATAAAGTGAGGGAGGGGTAGCAATTCGATATTAATTTAATCCAAAAATATTTATTTGGTGAAAAACCTAAAATAATAACAGAAATTTTGTACAATGGTCGCAATGCGAACAATTTTTTATATAAACCATACAATTAAATTAAAAATTATTAACAAAATAATATCGTCCATACACAGTGGAAAAACATTATTTACGTGATAAAGTTAACAACTTAAAGTGATTACGTTACGTTAATCTGTTTTAAAAACACGAATTTAAACAACAAATAAATGATAATAACATTGTTACATACATTTTGATTATTTGATTAGTGAAATAGCAGCGGTAATTAGACTTAATAAATAATTTAATAATTTTATGTAAAAAAAATATGTGGAGAGATATAAACAAGAAATAAAACAAAATAAACGATTATTTATTAACTGAATTATAAATAAATATGTCAAAACATTTTTAAAAATTCAATTATCATGTTCAATATAAAAATTTATATATATTTTTTTTTTTATTACAAATTGAGAAAAAAAAATTATATTAAAATGAGAAAATTATTTCAATATCGTAAAAAATAACAAATACCCTGCCAAATGAATAGACACAAAACTTTTTAAAGTTCATAAAGCCACAGCCGGATTTAAGTTAGCGCCGCTCTAGGACACCGTGCAAAACGCCGCCCCATCACCGAAATTTTTTCATAAAGTGAGTTAAGTTTCTATATAATTCTGTTTTTAAATAGAACTTTCTGCAATCGGCTGAATATTAGAATATTTGATAGATCTATCCGTTCAAAAGTTATGTGGGGCTTATATGCATACTTCATATGGAAATGGTTCGAAATGGCTTAAAACGTCGATATCTGGTAGCTATCCCTCTCATCCAAATTGGATGGAAATGTATAAGAAAAGTTAAAAATAATGAATTGAAATAATTCTAAAATAACTATTTATCACTGAAACTTTATGGCAATTTTGTTGATGAAACTGCAATATTTATAATTTTGAACATACTTTTGATAATAAAAAAAAATTATTTTATTTATTAAAATTAAAAGTTTTTAACGTCATTATATTTTAGTTTTCAAAGTATTTTCTATAACGCGGAAAAACTCCTTTACGCACTCTCTGATTTGTAAAAATTTAGTCTCAAATTATTGGTTCAAAAACAATATACCATTGTATCAATTCGACCTTAATTATATAAAAAAAAAAAAAAAAAAAAAAAAAAAAAACATTATGGAAAAGATAAATTTTTTTAATTTAATCAGTGCAGTCGCTTTTTTTTGATAAATACGCTTTAAAAATAGACAATAGCTACCGTTATTTTTAAGAGTAAAGAAATCATTTTATTTTCATGTTTTTTATACTCCTCATTATGAAGTTCGCCTTGACCTTATCCACGACTCTGTTAGTTTCCAATTAGTACACCTGGTATATTGAATATACAAATATTGGCTAGACCTAAAAAACCAAATCTGATTTATAGTTACTATATAGCTATGTGCATATTTCGACTAAGGTAGAAGCCTCTAAACATGGTAGAAAGTTAAAAAAAATTATAGTAGGATGAAACCTATTGGAAATAGAAGAGAATATAATTAAAATGGAAGGGAAAATAATTTACCAGAGGTCGGAAACTGGAAGGGATAGAATTTTTAAAGTTCTATGTAAAATGGTTTAAAAGCCAAGTTGTAGGAAATAAAAAGATCTAAAACTTTTGAATTTACAATTTACATTTTTACATGACCTCAAAATTTTTTTGATTGAAAATTCGGGTACTTTTTGATATTTATTCATAATAAGGGGAAAAATAAATGTTTTTAATCAAAAAAATTACAGTGTATTTGGAACATAAAAAGCTAAGTTTTCACCAAATTTCCTGAAAAAAATCGATATTAAAACTTACTTTAGATCCTTTAATCTTCTTAGATCTTTAAATTACCTTCAATTTTTCTATTTAACTTTTTTACATAAAATGATTTTCCGGAAGTCCATAAAAACTTTATTTTACCGTTAAAAACTCACCCCCTTCCACTTTCCTACCTAAAATTTTTGTTATATTCTCTTCCGTTTGTAATGGGTTTCATTCTACTAAAATTTTTCTATCAAAAATTATCCACCCTGGTCTAATTTAGAATTTGTGTGACTACAGCTATGAAATAGCTACCAAGTTCATCTACCACAAACATTCAAAGCTGCTTTTCTATGTAAACACACAACTACATAACGGACGGTGAGTGATAAGGTAGAATGATAGAATATAATATTGGTCTACACCGACTGACTGCCTGACTGGTGTGCATCATGCTAGTGAAATAAAAAAGATGAACGAACACATAAAATATGTATGATAGATATACCTACCTACTAGATGTTTTAGTGTTTGTTCTCTCTTGTGAATTAAATACTAATGTTATTGCATGACGTTGTGTTGTATCCATATATGTTATTATTGTTATCGAAAATAAACCAAAAAAAAAAAAGTTTAAAAATTATTGAGTTAAACTCTCATTTTATCTATACCGGGAAAATATTTAACTACAGATATTTTATGCTAGCCATGGAAATATATAAAACACAGTAATTTCTATTATTTCTATTTTTGAAGTAAAACTTCTTTAGGCACACTGGATTTGGGAAGTTAACTGGTACATGCGTGACGAGATCATTACGAAAAGAATGATTTGGCGAAGTGAACGGGAGTTGAGAGGGAGATATAAGTTAGTTTATATAGTGTTAGTAAAAAATATTATTGAAAAAAGTAAAAATATTGTATTTTAATTATTATTAAATATTTACAGAGCCACATTGCGGTTTATAGTTATATACGCGGCGCAAATTTCTGGTAATCAATATGACTGGGGCAATCAAAGTGTTGAATCTCCGTTCAAGCTCACCATAAAAAGATGTCTCAAACTACATTTTTAACATAAAAAATTAAAGCGATTTTCCCACAACATAGAGGTCCTCATACTCCACCTAAAATTATTATAGTGACGCTAATTCTCTAGTACCAGGAATGGCCTATAATAGTGGTATCTAATAAATGTAGCAGAATTTGCTAAGCAATGAAGTTAATGTAAATTTTGTTATTAGTGCAATCCATATCGGTTAAGGACTTTATCGAAAATTCATTTAATATCCAATATCACATTCTGTATAAGCTGTTACTATGCAATAACTACATAAACGAATAAAGCTCGAATCTTGAAAGCTGAATTTTTTTTTAATACGTGGTGAATTATTATGCTTAAATAAATATGATTTCAACACAAAAATATAAAACTGTGCTCGCCATGTAACACAAGTCACAATATTTCATTTTATATGCGCTTGCTCATGTCACGAGAGATCTATAGTCTTGGTAAATCAGTTTTGACGATTTTGCACATCTAAATGTGTTGAACTGGACGTCATTGATTAAATATACAAAAATTGGATTGGACCACCATGGTACAAGAATTCAATTATTCGATTTATAAATTTAACTTTTTAATTTTTTTGCTTTTGGTTTTGGTTACTACGTTAGTACATCTTGCTCGTTTTTGATACACTTTTTTGATATTATAAGTTACTACATGACATATACTCCCTGTTATTGCTACTGTTTTATTATCTCTAGCTATGTTTTTCTTATAAATTATACATCATCGATTTTATTGATACTCACTTTATAGATTTTAGTTGCTGTTACTTTTCTTCAAATTTTATATTTTCTTACAATTTAATTTCATATTTTGCTCATGTAACTTCTCATATGGTTGTATGAGTATTTTGTTATATATTTTTCGCAATAGTAAAATTGCTTTGTAAATACTTTATTTATTTTACAATAAAGACATTTTTATTATTATTCTTATTTCTATGATTAATATAAAAATATTTTGAGAATTATTTTAATTTCATTAAATAAATTTATAAAATTTAATTAAAAATTAAAAAAAACAAAATCATGATTTCGTCATCTGCTTGTAGTATTCTATTGTTTTATATATGTATCATATATTAAATTTCATGAGTAACATTACATGTAAAATGGAAAATAAAATCGTTTAGTATAAAATGGACAATATAAAACAAAATTTCGTAAATGATGCTATTAATTGTTTATTCAAAAAGCTTATATTCTTCATGATATACGAAATGTTACAGATAAAAATTAAAACATAATAGTTATATATAGCAATTGAATACTACAAGTACATGGTGACATTATTAACTTTATCTCCTGCCATTTAAGTTTGTCCAATAATCGGATGAAATACAATAATGAAGTATTATAACAGCAATGAATACCAATTCCAAAATAGCATAGATCTTTATGGCACATGGGTAGACGGAAGTCAGAGAGACATTTATCTAAGCTATTGTAATATCTCTTATAGCACAATTCCCTCATGGAATATGATGTGAATTTTTCATCGAATCAATTCTGATTCTATGAGGAGATCCTCCAACCTTTATATTTATATATACCTATTACAAGCACACTTGAATTCAATGTAAATATAAGTAAAGATTGCTTGGGGCCACATAACAAAAACTATAGTTTTATATTTTATGACTTTTTTAGAAAGACAGAAACAGTAATAATGAACTAAATTTATCATATCATCTCTTTCAATTGTTTTTGCCTCTTTACAATCAGTTTTATTTTTTGGTAGATTTTTACATTATTGGTGATGTTGTGTATATATGCCACAGAGAAAGTTAAACCTCTTTCAAAACTCTTCCTTGATAAAGTTGACAGGTCTTTGTAGCAAAAGTAAATAATAAAACTGAAATGGACCGGACACTTCAGAAATAAGAAAAGACAAATTTGAGCATATGTTAAGTAAATTACTTTGTCGATAAAACCGGCCATCATAAGTTTATTAAAATCAATTAATATAAAATAATATTATTATTAAGTTTTATAATATTATTAAACATTTCAGTTTAATTATATTATTATTTATTAAATTATTATCGATATAGAAGATCAAAATTTTTTAAATCTAATTTCTGTACCTCTACATTTCAAAAATACCTTATTTCTAACGATTGGAATGCATAGTTTTTGAGATATCTGAAATTTGACCCAGATGTCAATATTTCGCATTAATTTCAAGCAATATTTTGAAACAAGCCACTGAATCATAAAAGTGTTAATTGATGGTAAAAATGCAATAGATTTTAGCCACTAAATAAAAAACGAATATTTCATATATATTTAGCCAATATTTAAAAACGTACCAAATTACCAAAATTAAATCGTATTTTATTTCACAATATTGATATTTTATGCTAATTTTAATTTTTTTTTTTCGTTACTAGCCCTCTGAAGAATCCCAGTAACGAACATTTTAAAGAGGTTCGAAATAACTGCATTGAAGTACACCCGAAAAATGTTTGCACGATTGAAATAATCTAGTCCTCGACTTTTACATACTCAAATAGCACACTCTTGATCTAAATATATTAAATAATATTTTCATATTAACAATATTGTTGTATATAAAAGCATAACAAAATGAAATTTATGTGGTTGTTATTTGCGGTAAACACCAAAAATTCATTTCAGAAATTTTGTGTAGAATTTATACATTCAATATGGCGTGTGAGTTAGTTGAGTGGTTGTTGTTGGTAATATGAATGATATTATTTGTTGTTCTTTTTAAACGATGAGGGAGAAATGTTTTTATTTTATTTTATTTTAAATTTTATATTTTTAACTAGCAAAACTTGTCCCGGCTTCGCTCTAAGTATTACTAAGTATCCGAAATTTGTTGAAATAATTTACTGAACAAGTGAGGATAGCAACTAATAAATTGCTAAGATAGGCTCGACATAGGATTTAGTGCCAATGTTTGAACAATTTTTTATCATAAAATACTCTAAATATCCATCCTTTACAGTTATAAATACATGTACAATAATAATAATATGTTTTTATACATGTTATTTAGCCGAATTTGAGATGAAATTGAATCTACGAAATGTTCTTTTTTTTTAAGAAAACATTGTTTTTAAATTTTTCTTCTATCTTTTATAATTTAAAAGTTCGGTAATGGATCCATTGGACCCAATAGACGAATTTTACTCATTAAATTAAACTCACTTTTTATTCCCAGAGGCTTTAATATTGTCTAGCGTTACAAACTTTTGATTAAAAATTAGTATATCCTATAACCTGATCCATAAATAAAAATCAGCTTCCCAATCAATAATTTGAAAGTTGAATATTAAGAAATCCTTTGTTAGTTTTCTTGTGCATTCAAAATAGTTGTATTCAAAATAGCTAGCATTATGGCTAAGGTGATTTGCACTATATCTGATGGCCACATTTCAATCTAATCTTCTCAATGAGTAAGATTGTAGAAACTTCCTAAATAGTCCATGCCTAAGGTATAATAAGATCTGCAAATTTTTTGCAAATCAAAATATCAAGCTTTTTAGCTCAGTAGCTTGGCCTATAACTTAATCAAAAATTTCAAAATTTGAACTTCTTTTTTACCGATTTCTTTTTTACTCATATTGCTACGTCAAGTTTCCACAATATTTTTCATAGCTCTCTTACTATACATCAGAAGTACTTCTTAGAACCCTACCCCTTTCCCAAACGTTATTGGCTCACAGTCAACTGAATTTCCTTCATAGAACTTGGTGTATTCCATGTAGACACCCTTGTAAACACATAAACATTCATGTATTTTATCATACGAGTATTATTTGTTTTAATGTTTTTAATGTCTACATCTATAATAAATATATTCATGAAAATGTGGCCGCAAAATCTCTTTATAAAAACAAATAAACAAACAGAAATACAGTATAAAAAAATACATTTATACAAATTTTCCTAAAATTTACATAATCTAAATAAATTGTAAACATAATTGTGTTAGGTTATTTATTTTATTTTTGTGTCTTCATAGACCAAAATAAAGTTAAATAAATTGTTTGGGTGAGTAAGACTTTTATGATCCATGTCATTAACTACTCGTAAATAAATAATAATGTAAAGCTACTGAGCCAAAAACCTTGATATTTTGATTTGAGGATCTTATTATACCGTAGGTATGGACTATTTAGGAAATTTCTAATTGAGAAGATCCTCTTACAAATCGGGATTAGAGAGTTAAGATTGAAATATGGCCATTAAATACAGTCCAAATCATCAAAGTCAGAGAGCTTGCTATTTTAAACAGATGATTCTGTCATAATGTAAATGTAAACTAAGAAAGAATTTATTGAAAGAGTTGATTGGGATGTTCAAATTTTTATTTATCGATCAGAATACAAAGTATATTAATTTTAATCTAAGGTTTGATACGCTAGACAATATTAAATCCCCAATCAAAATTTTGATATAGATGTTCATAGAATCACCTAATTACCTCATTTCCTCAAGTCAGTTCGTGTGTCCAACACTAAATAAATCTTTTAATCGAAAATATCTATTTCGGGTCAACAACAAAAAGAAAATAAATTGTCTAGAACCGATCCGCAAAGTCCTCACAGTGAGATGAGCAAATAAAAGTCAATAGTTATTTTATTATAACGAATTTTGTGTTTTTTTTACCCCCCAGCAAAGAAAAGTAGAGAAAGAATCTAGACGAAAAAAACAAGCGTACATACATAAACATGAACACACACAGAAATATGTCTAAAAACATTGGATTTTAGTTCTAACGACCTTGAAACGTAAAGTTAAGTCAAAATTCGGGTTTCAAAAAATCGGCTTCATTACAAAAACTTGTAAATAATTTTGAATATTGAAAAATTTGAACGGAAAATTTGGCGTACCCGCTAGATCTTTCTATGTACTCCAGATTCAATGACACTGCTTTTATCTGAAATATAACAGTAAATACTCGGTAAAGTTTGATTTTTAGAATCTTTGCGAAGCTCTCTGTTTGCATGTCAAGATTAGGCATACCAAATTTCAGTAAAATACAATGTATATTACATTGCAGAATCTATGTATTAATAGAGCCTGTAGTGGTCTCCATTAAAAAAAAAACATACCCACTTCAATCATGAACTCGTTCAATATATTACTACGAAAATCGTTAACCATTTTGTGAATTTGGTTCAATAAGAAAACCGTTTATGAAATGATTTGCTAAAATAAATTCACCATAAAAACAAGAGAAGTGAAGTAAAAGAAAACCACAAATAATAATCGATTTTGTGAAAACAAATTTACGAAATTGAAACACGTATAAACAAATCATACATATATTTGTTATTCATCACAAATTCATCAAGATAAACACGTAAACAAGCATCTATAATACACATAATATACATGCTATGTTCATTTTGTGTTCTTTGTCTGTCCACCCACCACAGTCAACCATATTGATTGCACTTAATTTTATTTGTGTTAACACTGAAACAAAACATATTGTTGTGGATATGACTGATACCAGGTAGATCCATCACTAGTGGACCAAGAACCCCAGCTTCAAATGAGACCAGAATAGAAGCTTTTAAAAATGGTAAAAAGTGAAAAAAAAAATTATAGTAGGATGAAACCCATTGGCAACGGAAGAGATTTTAACAAAAATGAAAGCGAAAATCATTTACTGGTTGAGGTCGGGAAGTGGAAGGTGGTGAGTTGGTATGGAAAAACATAAAATGACAAAGTTACTTATAGGTAGTTCAATCAAGACCATTTTGATTCCAAGAAAATCTAGCCCTATCGATATTGTTTTATTTTTTTTAGTTACAAAAAAGCTATATTTGCATACAGGTTGCTATTTTAAGTAAAAAGTTTTGCTATAGAAATGATATTGGCAAACCGTTATGATGCGTGAAATCACTGTCTCACTGTCCAGAGACATTTATTATTACAAATTCCCTTGTAAGTTTGGTTTCTGCACCTTATTTACCGCAAAAATACCGTTACAAAGACAACTGACGAACATAAATGCATTAGCTGGAAAAAATCGTAATGCCGTAAAATGATTTTGGTAAATCGAAGCTCATAACAGAGCAATAAATCATTATTTCATCTAAAAATTTGAATAAGAATTTTTATTTCCAGATCACTTTACTCAAATGGAGAAATGTAACGAAAATAAATTTTGAGAAAGCATGGTAGTACATAGTAACTGTTGGGGGCTGCTTTGGGTATTTTATTCTGGCCAACAAAATTAACTTTTTTAAAACTTTAGTACTAAATAAATTTGATTATTTTTGGAAATTTATTTTTGGTTCATTTGTTGTCTGGGGACTAGTATTAGAAGGAAAGCATTTTTCTTTCTTTTGGCTACTCATAGATTTCGAAGCTAGTATATCCCATCCAGAGTAAAGTTTTGTACTAAACCAGACCATTTTAATAGTTTATTTTTGCGGTAAGAAGAACCAAGACAAACTGCGTGAGTTAATTTCAGTTAATGGTACAGTCTGCATTAATCGGACTTGACAAGGCTTTCATTTAACTAACCCAAAAAAGTTTACAATAAGACTAGAAACTTTTATATAAGAGATGATACCCGCTTTACATGGCAATTTCAAGTCAACCTTACAAAGATCATAGACTTCATCACCAAGCTTATTTTACCTATGAAAAGTAATTCGTAGCACTTCTGATCTTAAGTTTTGGATTTCGAATGTCGAATCAAAATAAATATATTTTGGTATCCAAAAAAAAAAAAATAAACAAAATTATTTTTTCTCTTGACTAATATCATTTTCATACACTGACTGGTTTTATTTTATCGATATTGTAAAGACAGATCAGACATCTATGTGTGATATACATCTAAACATACTTTTCAAACCCTTCTGCGTTCGTTCGTTTCAAGTTTTTTTCATTTCTTTTCACATACCCAATTTCAATGTACTCTAATAATGATTTGTTTACACTAGAGAATTGTTCAGAGAATCTCTGATGATGACGTTGGAAAATAAAAAAGAAAATATTATAAACGTAGATAGATATGTGTTAAATATATATGGAATAAAAAATATATAAAAAAAAAAAAATAAATTTAAGGTTATCAAAGTCAAGATATAAAACTTTAAGAATTGTCTGGTGTCCTATTTCTTGTAAACGAATGACAAATAAATCTTATCGAATTCGAAAATATTCTTATCGGCAATAATCTTTATGTACAGCGAGTGTACGAATTTTGTTTGTTATAAAGTTTCAAAAAATGGGAAACAAATTTTTTTTAAAGACCATTTTAAATTTACATTTAAAATGGTAGTAATACCTTAAAAAACGTACAACGGAAATCATATGACATGAAAAATGAAATTTTAGTTAGATAGAAGTATTTGTTTCAATTTAATAAAATACCCCATATTGCTTTTGCATATCAAAACAATTTATTTAAATTTTTTATTATATTCAATTTGTCATAGCGCATCGTTTACTGTTTTACAATATCATTCATATATTCTTATTTTAAATTGTCTCATTTCGTCAGTAAATAAATTTTATATTATATGCAAAATATGATGCATTTCAAATGCTCTGCATACTGAGACGTGTTCTATATTTTTTTTTATAATAAATAATTCTAGACAGTTTCAATCTGGTTGATTAATATTTATAGTCAAAGAGCTTGTGAGCTTGGGATTCGTGTACAGACACAGTCTGAAAGGTTGCCATTATTTAGGATTCATAGAAGTGAAATATCCGTAAAAAGTCGTTAGAAAAAATGAGAAAATAGGGAAGACGAACAAATTTTATCACTCTGAAGCGTCTTTATTTCACGAATATGAATTTGTTGAAAAATCTTAAAATATAGCCAAAATATGGATGTTCAAAATTCTTAATTAATCAAAGTAGATTGACGATAAATGACGGTCCTATCGAATTCCATGGACGGTTCTCTTTTTATAATAAATAATTCAAGTTTCACCCAGATTATTGTATATAGTCAAAGAGTTTGCGAGAGATTCGAGTACAGGCTATTCCGGAAGGCTACCATTTTTTGGAATTAATCATAATATGCGAATTACAAGCCAACCAGAGAAGTGAAATATCCGCAAAAACGAGTAATTTTTTTTTATCACTTTGAAGCGTATTTATTTCAGGAATATAAATTATTATCAACGTATCCGCGCCACCGTTCTGAAGCGGATATGTTGTCGCTAGTGAGAATATCCAAAAAAAATTTTGAGTCTAAATTTTCCATTTTTAAATTTCAATTTTCAAATTGGTGTCATGTGAAAAATAATGAGTTGAGTTTAAAAAACACTTTTAAATCGATTTTTAAAAAGATAACCTAAAATTAACTAATCAATCTGATAGAAATCAAACCCACACGAATCATAAGGCTTTATAGATTGGAAATTGCTGATAGTTGAACTGCGTTAAAAGCCTATAAGCCCAAATACAATTTCAAATTCTTATAAAACTGTAAGACCATAAAATTTTTTATAAAAAAAGTTAACTATCTAGAGACTACTTCCTCCCATCTTTCTGTGAACGATGTCTCTTTTGAGGCCATTCAAGAATCGATCCATTTTTTAGCTTCTTCATAAGACTGAAAGCGCTGGTGAGTGTTAAAACCAGTTTATGCATTTCGTATCAACAAATTTTCTATGTGCTTCAGCTGGAGATTTCTTTTGTATAAAGTAGTACAATTAAATTCCCCGCAAATACAGTATATTTGGCACAAAAGTAGATATTTTCAGAACTAAGAAAAAAATTAATTTGTTTACTCTAACGTGAACTATCATACAATGAAATTTAAGGTTAGATATACTACTACTTTGCATGTGTGCTACCATTCGAAATTTCAGGAACGGGATACTACCACTGTCATCTTTAAAGAAACAGCGAGCACTTATTCAAAGTCCATTAGTTCAGTGTTTCTTTGTTTTCCAAAAATAACATGTTGTTTTCATATAATAATGTAATGAAAACAAAGTATTCTATTTGTTATTTAAACATTTCATTTCGTCATATGTGTATCCGGAGTAAATGGACAAAAACTAAGATTTTTTCCACTGTTAACGATGATTTGAAGAATAAAAAATGAAAAAAAGTTAATTAATGTAATACACTTGACTCAGGATTTTATTATAAAGATTCGTTTATTTGACGGTAAATTATAGAGCATATGTTAGTTGTATACACAACTTGTTACTTGGAGAAAGTGGTGGAACGACGAATGCTTAAGAATACTTAAAATATATCCAAAAAAATATATAAAGGGGTAATACAAATATGTATATTCGTAATTGATACCCAAATATAAATCAAATGATAAATGCACTATAAACGATTTCTCCAAGAATATAAAAGTTATCTTGTTTCTATATAACAGCAAGGTCAGAATTTGAGTTTTTGCTATACCATAAGCACAATTTACAATTTTCCTTGAAACTTACATTGATCAAATAACTTAATCAATTCTCTCCTACAATTAATTGAGAATAAATACAATTTAATAGTTACAAGCAAAGTTTGATCAAATAATATTGTTTTATTATTTTTTTCACTGTAGCGCTAAGATCTAAATTTAAAAATTCAATAAAATTGTTTACTAATCAGAAAAAATTGAAGAAATAATCAACATAGCTAATCAGACAATATTGTTTTAAAGGTCATATTTTCCATGACTTTTTTTATATTCTGTATAGTTACAAGCACGTTAAATTAAAAAAAAAAAGGAAAAATTAAAAACTAAATTAACCAACGAGTAAAGAAAAATAATAAACTTACAGTGTGACTCATAAATCTACATTCATTTCTTTTATAAGAATTATTTTATAATATACCGAAAGTATAATATAAGACTTGATAAATTTTAATTTACTTCAAAGTCATGTACAAGTAAATTTAGATTCTGAATGAACATGTTTCTTGAATTACTGTTGTTGTATTTAATTTCAAGCAACTAAGAAAAAGATTTAAATATCATAAATTCTTTATGAAAAGCATTTAAGAAAAAATTATTTGTAATATGTGTTAAATTATCATTCGAAGAGAACAACAACAACAACAAATATATCACATATATTAAAATTAGTCCGTTCGTGTTTTATCCGTTTTTAATAATTATCAATAATCATCTTCGATAATTATTTTTCTCGTTCGTACTCAATAATAATGTGATTGAAGATTTAATATCTAGTTGACAACCATTTATTTTCTAATATGAAATGTGCGTTCAATTTAAACTTTAAAAATTACTACCTGGGCGACCAAACTTCGCTCGTTTATATTTTTTGGTAACGAAATGTATTCTCAGTATGTTAAACATAATTTGATATTGCATACTAATTTTTAGAACCATGAATCCTCCTTTAAAATAATAAAAATTAATTTGAAATTTATGTTATTTAAAATGTGTGATTGATGAGACCTCTATTGGTCAATTAAGGTAGTTGAGTATACATGTCAATGATGGTACAAGAAGCAGTCACCATAGAATAAAGGCGCAATATATGGTCTTAATGTAACATGTAGTGTTTAATAAATAAATTAAGAAGAGTTTATTCAAATAAATAACCAAATATAACATACAATAATTATTATTATAATGAGCTTCTTGTGTACCTTTACAATGCAACAAATTAACAATTTTATTTATTGAACTGAATCGTATTCACTTTGAAGTCGTCTTATCTCAGTTATCTAATTTGAATTGAGTACACATTTTGAATATTGATTTTAGGGCTAAGTGGCTTAATATGTAAAATTTTATTCCTTATTAGATAAGTATGGTTAAAATAAAAATGATTCCGTTAGAAAAAAATAATATTTCCAATTTTTTACGTCGTATGTACCCAAATATCTCTTCTATCTAACCAATAATAGAATTCAGAAAAAAAACTGACGGTTTATATTCAATTAAATGGTTTTTGTGCCAGTTTGATATTTTTTTTCAAAATAATCACCAAGATTTGAATAATATATAAATTTTTATACATACAAAAAAAGGACTATGAAAATATAATATTAGTAAAAACAATTCTTTACATATCCTAAAATAATAATATAAAAAAAATGCAGTAAAAAAATACTATTTAATATATTTACATCACAAATATTTTATAAATCAAACAAAAGACAAAAATCTTTCAACAAACTGACATTAAATTAAAAATAGAAAATTTTTTGTGATTCATTTTATTTTTTATTTTTATTTTTTAAATATAGAGAAATCACTTTATACAAAAAATTTTATGAAAAAGTATATATGAAAGAAAGCTTATATACGTATAAAGCTTGTTTTTGGATTTTAAGTTGGGCTTTTAAGCGATTAAGATTTTTATTTTCCCCACAATTTTCATCATGCTTGGGTTTTATGATAAATATAAGAATATCAATTATTTTGTCCAATACCCGAAAAATAAATGCTTATTTTTTGGCAGCTTGACCATTGATCGATCGATAAAGCTAGTTCCATTGTACGAAATTAAAATTGAAAAATTAATGTAATTTTATTCTAGGAAACCGAATTTGCAAGTTGTTATCTCAGAAAAAGAAATTTGTGGGATAAAAATGTCACTATATTATTTCGCTTCTTCGCCAATCGGCAGTTACTACTCTAAATCGAGTCTTTAAATTAACATGAGATATTGATTAATTAATTATTTGTTTTAATTTTAAAAATTATACAAGTTTTAACTAAATAGTGAATGTTATGAAAGAATGCAAACTCCCATAGTAGCTTATTAGGCCAGTCCACTTTTCATTTATTAAAAACATTTTAGTATTTACCCTCACCACTAGATGGGTATATTTCTTATTTAAGGATATGACCGGTTTATAATGTCATTACCAACAGATGGCAATAGCTTCTCACTGTCGGTAAGGTATGTAATCTTGGATAAACCGAATACAATAATGAATTATACTATTGAATATTCATTAATTATTTCGGGTATATATCTACGATTATGTGTTTTTTCTTTCATATATTTATTGTAATTTACAGATACTTGACTATCAAAATCAATAAGTGTGTGAGAATTCAATCGATGAAAGAAAAAATATATATAGATGCACAAAACAATCAACTCATATTCAATTGTAAATTAATTGTTGCATTCATTTTATGAAATATTTCAGAGCTCCATTCTTTATCGATATTGAAAAACTAGATCTGTTGACCACGGTTTGTAACTAGATTAAATACCTATGATTTTCTATGGAAGTCAGTATTTTTTTCAATTATAAATAAGAATTAAATTTTTTAACGCGGAATAAATTATTTTAAGACTATAAATTTATAACTCCAGATATTCACGATATATTAGCTATAATAATGTTGTACAGGGATTGTATTGGGATAGTTCATATTATATCAGATAGCATATTTATATGAAAGAGTTCCCAATACAATATATTGACCCGGCAAACATGGGTTTTTCTAAATGATCTGGTACCTATTTTTCTTGAGCTGGGTGAACCCAGAGAGTGTTTGTATGGTTTTAATGAAAGCTCCGCCGCACTAGGTTACTTTGGAGACTTCAGAAGAAAAAAATATTCTCATACTTTAGTAACTCAGAGTTTTCAGTAACTTCCTTACTAAGCTTTGTTCGTCAATCTAAGAATTACGCTTACACAGATATTTGATTAGATGAAAATATTCTCAAAAGTGTTAACTAGCTTTATACCTATCTACATATGCTATCCAAAAACAAAAACAAAGAAAAAAAAATAGAACAAAAGAAAATAATATTCAAAAGAAAATATGATTGTTTTAATTTCATGTCATGTCCAATATAATATATATTCTTTGTGTATAACATATTAAAACCTAACGACCAGGACCACAATGGACTTGACACGCCATTTTTGCCGAGAAAAAATTCATAAATTTCAGACATCCTTTTTTATTTTTGTGCTGGGTCATTCAGCTGTAGTCAAAATTTGCTCCATTTTATCCAATTCCTGTTGAGTAACTTTTAAATAAACATAAAACAAGTTCGAAAATTTTAAAATTTTTCAAAGTGTTTGTGTATTCTGTTTTTATGACAAAAATAAACATTTTTGATAGCTTATCATTTTTTCAAAAAATACTTTGTTATAATATTATAAGCCATTTAAATTCAAAAAACAATCAACCAAACACCCTTAATTCTATCAAGAAATGAGACTTGGTGCAAAAACGACATATATGACGTAAAATTATAACGTTTTACAATTAAACTTCTTAAAAAATAAAATCAAATAATTGGCAGTAGAATCCGCGTTAATCATATTTAAAAATGACGGTTTTTTTGCACTTTTTGATTTTAAACCATTTATAATACGAAAACAAAGCATTTATTGAAAAAATTCACAGAGTTTAAAAATGTTTATTTTTAATAAATTTACATAAAATGAATCCAAATCTTTATATAAAAAGAGAGAGGCCCTAAAAAAAAATTAAAAAATTGATATAGCTACTCAAAATTTAAGCTATTCTTAACCCAATTCCACTGACAGAATGTGGTATTCATATTTTTTCACACCCAAGTACATTCAAGTCCTACAATATATGTATGCCGGTTTATACATAATATTTTGTATGTAACTAAACAAGACAGCAACATTAGCTGTCATATGATGTTGCTTACCTACATTGTCCTGGCGTTTTCATAAGCTTTACTTACTTGTTAATGCATAACATTCACTATTTCATGTTTCTATTAAAACGTGTTATTATTAAAACTGTGGAAGTCATGAAGGATTAACATATTCTTATGTATTTAAAAAAAAAAATTACAATTAAATTTTTATTAGAAATTAAGTTCTAACTCACCACCTTCCAATTCCCGACCTCTAATCGCCCGTAAATTATTTTTGCTTTCATTTTTGTTATATTCTCTTTCATTTCCAATGGGTTTCATCTTACTATATTTTTATTGTTTTGACCCTGGTCTATTATTAATTAGATTATGCTTAAATTCCTAATATTAAAATATTTGAATAACATCACAGTCGTTCTTAAGTTATCTTAAAAAAGTGTTCACATATTAGTTTTTCTTCACGATATTTCCACCCCCCGTCAAAGTATACCCTCTCAAATTTTTGTTTTTGAGTGAGACTACTTCCAGGAAACCCCAAATGAAAAAAAGGTCAATAGAAATTTTGAATAAATTTGGTATAAAATCTTAAAGTGATAATAATCTAAATAATAAAACCCATTTGTAATAATTCTGTAATTGTTAGTTTATTAAATATAAATTTTGGCTTATATACCCCGAAATATCTAATATTCTGTTAGGGTAGAGACCAAAAAATAGCATTAAACGGCTAAACGGAATCAAAAGCCTCACGAAATCAAGAAATTTTTACAATAAATGTTAAACAGTTTTCATATTCAGGACTGAATTTGTATTTCTGTTAAACACTTTTTGTTAATAAAATATGGTGGGAGCGCAATTAAATGTATATACCATTATAATATTGGATATAACGTACAATTTATTTGCACTTCCACCATTTTTTACTATGTATTTATTAACGATATTCTTCATTCAACTAGAAAATAAAAAGCACAGAGCCATTAGAAATATTATAGTTGTTTGAAATAATTGTTTATTTTTTTTTTTACTTAAATCGACCGAAAAATTTAAAAGATTCAAAATATATATATGTAGGAATCACTTTTTACTTCTCTTTGTTTGCATAATATTTATTTGGCGTATGATTTGATTCGTTATTGGGAAACTTTGGTCTACGTTCCTTAGTTTAAAAAGCAAAAAATATTTCTTCTTCACTCAATTTCTAGAGTGTATTTCACGCGATAATTAGTAGCTTCATTTGACGGTAAACTTCAGTCACATATTGACCTAATCTCTTGATCGCAATTGGATCATTATCTTCCCATATTTATACAATTAACGTCATCATCTTGCTTATGAGATTTCGTGATTACGAAGCCCCTAATATTTCAATGCGAGCATAGATAAATACATACAGACAAACGAAATGCACAAAAATCTATTTATACAATAGACCTCACTTGACAAAGGTCAATAATAGAAAAAAAATTGAATAAAAATATATTATTATATAAAAAGTAATCAATTTAACTGATTTTAATGATTCCCCAATTCGTATTTTGCAAAAATTTTATTCATAAAGTATTTTTAATATCTATAACTACAGACCTGTTCAAATATAGACTGATTTTTCTACTTTTTTTCAAACGTGTCAATAGTTATAGATTGAATATTGAATATATTTATTATAAATATGTCTGGAAGCACCTTAGTGTCATATTTATAATAAAATATGTGTATATTATGATAATAGTGTAACAACAAGTTTAATGAACTTTTATTTATATTTTTATATGAAAATTAATATTCAAGCTATTTTACATAATAAAATTAAAATGAATGCAAATATAATAAAGTTGTCGTAAGCAGCACATTTCTTATCAATTGAATATAGAATTTATTATTATTATTTTATAAAGAAATATATTTTTATTCAATTTTGTTTTTTTGTATTCGAGCAATACACAAGAATACAAATTAGAATCTGATAATAATTTTTATTAGCGTTTTTCACAATATTTTTATGCTCTTTTTATCAGTTTTGTTGATTGAATTGATGATTGTTTGGAAAAAAAACTAATTTGAAAGTGTGAATTATTTTGACACCTTTTAAGTTTAACTTTAATAAATATATTTGTATTTTTCAAACAACTCTGAAATAAAATTTTTGGGAAAAGCTAGTACTAGTATGTACATTCACGTACAAAGGGTGGGTGGGTTCTCAAGATAAATAAAACACAACTCACTTTTCTTGTAGTCCTAAGTCTGATTTGTTTGTATGTACCAATCGATGTTTTTAAAATTTTAAATTGATACTACCAGACTGAAATTCCTTGAAATTGAAAATTCCTAATTAAATAAAGAAAGAAAATATTTTGTACCATTTTGCATATCTTCGTATAAATTACATGTGTAGCTTCATTCTAAATCGTTTTCAAGAGTCGAAATGGAGAAATAGTCTTTTATAACTTCTTTGAATTAATTTTCATTTAATTTTCAAGATTAGTTATGATATTGAGTTTTATATTTCGATTAAAATATAGAAAATTCAGGACCATGCCAATCCCTAATTATTTGCAAGCTTACTCCAGATAAAAGTTCATTTTAATTGAAAAATCATTTTTAATATTTATCTACTATGCACATAAAATTAGATAAATAATTTTGGTCATATAATTTTAAGTATTTATAACAGGTTTACATTAATTTTAGTAAAACTTTAATATTAAATATGTATATTTATTTTTAATGGTTAATTAATTTTTCACATTTAATGTTGTTTAATCTATTATTATTTTAGTTGAGTTGTTTTCGAATTTTAATTAAACTAAAAATACCATTTTAAAATTTAAATTTTATAGTCATATTAATCGTTAATACATTTCGCACTAAATTAAATTATTAATGGTGAAAAATACAATATCATATTTCAATTATTATTAATTAAAAGATAGCAGATTCTTTGAGTATTATTGGTATATTATTGCGAGATGTGTAGTTAAAAGAGATCAGAGAGAAATTATTGAAAGCGGTCTGAAATCCAAAACCGAAATCAACATCACATTTTCATAGTTCAAGGTCACCAAAGTTATTTTCGTGATATTTATCAGAAATGACTATGTTTTAATATGTCTGTGTATGTTTGTATCGTAGTACTTGCGTGATTATATTTGTGTGGTCCGATTTCTAACAGAAAAAAAAAGGTGTTAATATGAATTTTTATTTATAGGAGTTCATCTAAAATCGCGAGTATTCTTTTTTTGGATATGTTGGGTCTCATGAATCTATGACGCAACTTTTAAAATATAAGACATAAAAGAAATGTTTATGTTTGAATATAAAAAATATTTGTTTTTAAAATCAAACAAATTTTGTTTAAAACATTTTTTCCAATATCAATAAAATTCTAACTCAACGAAAAATAACACAGTAATTATGAAATATATTATTATATTGTAATTAATGAACATGTTGACTTGGATATTACTTCCGGACGAATGAAATAAATTTATAAAACAAAGTCCTAGGCTTTGTTAATGTCATTTACAAAATATGCAATCAATTATTGATCGATCAATGTTCAATCACTGTTAAACCTAATCACTATCACTAAAAATTTTATTCAAATTTTATTGATTAAAATAGAGAGCTCAGTAATCAAATATGCATTGTATTTGTTGTCAGTTTTAGCATAGTGTTTTTACTGAAACATGTCAAAATTCCTTATATAATTAAATTTTTGAAGAAATTTATCTCAAAAATGTGTGGAAATGAAAATGTAATACACAAAAATATTCATTTTTTCTTTTTTTACTGCAACACCATCAGTTTTATCCTAAAAAATGGTATCAATTTAATTTTTCAAAGCCATTTGTAAACGTTTTACCACAAACCGCTCTCTAATATTTCACTCTAAATATTAATTTGAATTTTTGTTATTTACGACGTGAAAATCTGGACAAAAGTAATTTGAAAAAATTAATAATAATTATTATTTCGTCCTATTAGTAATCGATTTTTAAAAAAAATTCCTAATTAAACAAGAAAAAATCATTTGAATGATGAATTTAAAAAATTCATCTAATTCTGTCTTGATTTAATTTTATTTTTTCTTTTATAAGTATAATAAATTGAACGCACATCAAATAATATAAAAAAAAAATTTTGTAATTAAAATTAAAAAAAAGAAAATAAAAATAAACAAAATTAATCTTGAAAATTTGTAACCATAAAAAAAAAAAATCGGTACAGCAATAAATAGCAAATGTCATTAGAATTTAAAATATGAATGTAAGAATTAAAAATTTAAGAAAAAAAAAAATTCTAATATAAAAACACAAAATAACCGTAAATATTTGTAAATACGAACAAAAAATTATGTATACACAATTCAAAAATTTTAAAATAGATAAATGCACACAAAAAAATTAATAATAATTATTCTATGTTACGACATTAAACGAAAACAAAATGCGTAAAGTACATTTTATTTCAGCTACCTTTGATCATCATTAATGCTTTAAAAATCATTAATCATCTGAAATTTGTATTTCTAAAAAAACAAAATAAATGTAAATATTTGTAAATATTTATAACAAACAAAAAATATCATATATATATACATAAATAAATAAATATTCTAAGTATGATGTCACGACAATCTTTTAATGAATACTTATTATATACAAAATAACTTCTATTTTCATATAATCTTTGCTTTTAATTTGCCTTTTTCCTCGGAAAGCTTTAAAACAAGATCCACTTGATGACACCATGCTCTAGAGGTACAAGTGTTTTAAATTACCAATCAGCAGCAAAATTTTAAATGTACGTAATTAAGCGATTAAATTAAAATATTTAATTTTACTATTCAAAGTTCGTGTTATGTTAGAACTCTAGAAGCATAGAATGGGATATTTAATATTTAAAATCCTCGGAATACTTCGAATTTCAGGTGTATGGAAAGTGTCTTTCTAAATAAACATTCGAATTTCATAGAAACTATTTTTCAGAGACCAGGTTTTGGTCACTTATTTAAGTTTTTCGATCAAAATCCGAGTGTTCAGAATATTTGAAATAATTGAAAAAAATTTTTTTCTAGAAAACGAATCTTTTCTTCGAAAAAAACCTTCATACAAAAAGGTTGGTTCAGTTGTTAAAGAACCCAACAATATAATAAAAAAAAACCTATCAAATTTGGCGATTTTTCAAATTGAAATTACTTTTGAAATTATTGATTGAAAATTTTTATCGTTCTGGATTCTGTGAAACAAATAGTTTTGAGAAAATCCATTGTTTATTTAAATTGACACTTTCCATGAACCAGAGTTTCCCATATTTTAATTGAATTTCACAATACGTAAACTTAGAATCGCTGTTAATTGGTAATTTTAAACGTGTGTACCTCGAGGTGGTGACATCTATTGGATCTTTTTTTAAGCTTTCCAAAGAAAAAGGTTAATTAATTTTAAAAAAAATAAATAATTTAACCTTTTAATTTGTTGATATTTTATGTCACACTTTTAAGCAATACTAGAAATTCGAATATTTAAGAGTAGCAATTATTAATAAAACAAAGAAAAACTTTTGCACAATTATTAAAATAATAATTATTAAATTGAAAGGTTAAATAATTTTCGTTTGATTTTTTAATTTTATAGAATTTTTTCATTTAGAGATATTATATAATATACAAATAAATATATTCAAAATAAATGTATAATTATATTAAAATAAAATTAAATAAAATAAATAAATATTATATGTATATTGAAAATTTCTAGTCAATATAAAAATAAAGGATCTTATTAAATGTTAAAACTAATTTATATATACAGGGTGGACCATTTTAATTAATCCACTCAAAGAACTCCAAAAGTATGTTTAGTATGAAAAAATTGTTCATAATACTAGAGACTATCTTTTCGTATTATTGGCTTTTAACCTGAAAATTCAAGGTTGTAGGTTAAAGAAATTTAATGAATAATTTTTATATTGTATAATGATCCAGATCTGAGTGAAGCATAATCTTTTTTTTATGCAAAAAAAAAATTGGTTTTTGAAAACTGGAGCTTTTTAAAAATTGCTTACTCATACGGATTTTATTCGGAGTCAACATTTAAAACTAATTTTTGTTCAAAAAGAAAATAATTATCTCTCAAATGTAAAAAAAAATGGTGATTATTATTTTAAACATTTGTTATATGAACTATGCATACTTGTAGATATTCGGCCGGATCAATGAAAATAATCCACACTATATATATACACACATATATATATTTTACAGAAATTTTAAACAAATTATATCAATTATAAATATTATATAAAATATAAAATAAATATTTTTCATTGTATAATTAAGAAAAACTATTATTATTATCTTGTACAGGGTAGAGTTAAACAAATAGAAAATTTAAAAATAAAATTTTGATGTGAATGATAATCATTTTGGTTTTTATTCCCCTTCTCCAAGTATAGTAGAAATTGAAAGAAAAAAGTGCAAGTCAGTAAGCAGGTGTTAAGTATTGTTGTATGGTGGAAAGTACTGTGGTAAGGTGGTCAGTAATGTGGTAAGGTGGAAAGTATTGTGGTAAGGTGTAAAGTATTTAGGTGTGGTTGTAAGTATTGTGATATAGTGGTAAGTATTGTGATAGTGTGGTAAGTATTGTGGTAAGATTTAAAGTATTGTGGTAAGGTGGAAAGTATTGTGATTAGGTGGTAAGTATTGTGATAGTGTGGTAAGTATTGTGGTAAGGTGTAAAGTATTTTGATATGGATGTAAGTATTGTGATATAGTGGTAAGTATTGCGATAGTGTGGTAAGTATTGTGAGAAGATTTAAAGTATTGTGGTAAGGTGGAAATTATTGTGATTAGGTGGTAAGTATTGTGGTATGGCGGTAAGTATTGTGATAGTGTGGTAATTATTGTGGTAAAGTTGAAAGTATTGTGGTTTAGTAGAAATTATTGTGGCAAGGTGGAAAGTATTGTGGTAATCTAGTAAATATTGAGGTAAGGTGGTGGTGCACCAAAGAAAAAGATACATAAGTCAGAAGTCTCATATTTAATGTACATGACAATCCAGTAGGGATAAAAACAAAATAAAAAATAAATTTACTTAAAACTGTAAAACGTGTTGTGACAAAATTCGTTCTGAAACTCGTTTTGTCGTAAACTTTTCTAAAATGGTGGCCAAAGTTTTCTCTGGATATTTAAATACGATTTAAAAAAAATAAAAATTAGAAAGACTGGTATAAAATTTTACTCAAAACCATGCATTTATATATAATTAATTTTTAAACAGAAACCCAGAAAATTAGAAGATTTTTTATTTTGCAACCAATTCAGCTCAGCCACTCCTGCAATTCAAAAATAATTAAAGAAATACAAAAATTTGCAAAATGACGTAAACTTTCCAATTTTTTTTAAAATTTCTTTTAAAAAATAGGAACTTTCCTAACAAAAATCTAGTTTCCCGGAATTCAACTACCATTTTTTATGGTTTGAGTTGTAACAATGACCGAAAAAGTTTCTTTAGAAATGAACCAAAAGTCTACAGGAAAAATTTTAAGCAGGTCTCTTATTTTTCAAAAATTTTCTAGAATTAGGTGTTACCATTTAAAATTAGTACTGTTAAGAATAAGTTTGAAAACGATAAAAAATATTTGCATCGCATTATATTATATTAATTTTTTGACATATTGCCCGAAACAAATTCGAATCGAAAATTAAAATGAATTGGTCTATTTATTCTAAGTATATTATCTGTATGATTTTCAAAACGAAACGTTAAAAAAAAAAAAGTAATTTAAATAAACACATTAAAAATGTCTTTATAACTTCCAAACTTAACCTCTTCGCTTTTGAATATTTTACATACAAATTTCCAAACAACATATTATAATTTGATTATGTTTTTGTATACAAATATACCAAAAATTATTTATATAAAAACATACTTCATTATTCTTGAATAACAAAGTTTTTAAAACCATCAAAGAGAAAAACGATCAAAATTCTTTTTTCGTAAGAGGTATATTAAATATTTTCGTTGACATATTTAATAAAAATGAAAAAGAAAATAAATGACGACATAATGAGTGAAGTAAATAAATAAGTGAAGGTAGTTGAGTTAATCTCGTGGCCGAAGAGTTTTCTTTCCTGATTTATTATTTAGTCTCCATTTGATGTATATTTTTTGACTCGACATACGTAAAATGTCAGATAATATTCATTTTATCTAAAGTATTTGTTGTATCGCTAGGAAATAATGACCGAACAAACAAAATTTTGGTATAGGTTTTCATAGAAACACCTAATTAGTCCATTTCTGGGTGTCAGTCATCACGAGAGCTCAAAAACAAAAATAAGTAGTTGAAATTTTGGTGATGTATTTTCCACATAAAAAGTGAGTTTAAGTTCGTAAATAAGCAAAATCGATCATTTGGGTCCAATAGATCCCTGAACAAACGTTTAACCTATAAAACTGAACCGTATGTCTAGTATCGAAACAATATACTCTGTTAGTTGTTCTCTTCACTTATTTTATGTAATTTTATATAATCAATTCGAATGTTATGGAAATATTTTCTAAAAATTTTAAGACTCAAAATTACTATTGATAAAATTCTAAGCCCACAAGAGAAAGATATAAGAGTATATAAGAGTAAAAGAAATCTCAAAGAGACAATTTAAGAGCTTAATACAAGGAAATTACTTCGATATTTTATCAGTTTGAAGAATCAGAAACGATATGAAAAAATGGAGAATATTCTTGACCCACAAACACTTGAATAATAAGCTTAAGGCCTGGTAACAAATTTTGTTATAAAACTGGAGGAGACAACCTTATAGAAACTCGCCAAGCCAGAAAATGAGGTATATGACGGATAAAACTAATTAAGATGATGTCTTTGTAGCCCGGTCAAAACCTGGAGGAGGTATCTACTGTAAAGAGGAGTCACTCTGCCTTTTTAATGGTTGAATTAAACTACAAGCAAAAACCAGACATGAAGCCGGACTCATAAGTAATAAGATTTTGAGGCGCAATTCTGAATATGAGTAGGTTTAGTCTGTTGCGGCTGTGTTTTGTTAGTCACAGTGATTTTGAGAGAATGACGATGATATTGATAAAAAACAATGGCTTGCTATGCTTGTAGAGGATTTCTGTAGCTTTCCTCTCTCAATTTCAGATATATGCCGACATATAATTCCTTTGGTGAGACGAATACGAATTCACTTCCTACCAAATCCTGGCCCTCAATCAATATCCTCTTCTCTACCCACATTATGACTTTAATATATCAGAATTAATTTAATTAATAAACATTAATAATAATAATAATGTGGGTGGCCTCTGTTATAGACATTTATGTCTAAGAAACACAGGTAAAACTACATTATCATTGAAAGATAAAATTCGTAAATTTTTAATTTTTCATACTTCAAGAGATAAAACAATAAAAGCTGGAAATACGTAAGGCTGAATCCTGCAAGATCGTGGTTTTTGTACTTCGAATACTATGATCCAATCACTGGAAAAAAATTACGGTCTCGCAGAAAGACCGTTACTCACATTTCATACGAGCTCTTAGTCTATCACACAAATTCACATAAAATTGGGATAAAAACCGAACATAAAACCTGCCATACGCCAGTAGTTTTTGTCCTTCAGGAGCACCGTTACTCACATCTCATACGAGCTCTAAGTCTATCACACAAATTCAGATAAAATTGGGAGAAGAACCGCTCAGTCGCCAGTAGTAAGAGCACCACACACAGTTGATAAAATTTAATATTGAAGATAGATTGTACTACGTATTTACGGAATACTATTATGTATTTGTGTATAATGGTATTTAAATAATTTTACTTTGATCTTTTTTTTCACATTTCATAATGAAATGTAAATATTATAGACATTTTTATTTTTTTCATATAAACATTTTTCTCTCATATACCTTTACCTATACCTATATAACAATTCATAAATATTTAGGTCAAATAAATTAATATATATTTTTGTGTATATTCAAATAAAATGAATACGCTGTTTTTATTAATTTTCCCAGGAATTGAGGAGCTCTTTAAATGTTTTACATGGAAATTATTGTAATGCACAATTTTTTCTTGTTTTGATGTATTATTTTATGTATTTGTGTGTTTGTTTAGGTATCAAATTTCGGGAATTTAATATTCACAATGTTGGAATGAAATCGAAATGCGTTTTATAAAGTTTTTCCCGAAAAAAATTTATAATTTTATATAAAATTTCTTCGTTTTATTTAGAAATGTTTTTTCGAGAAAAACTCTTCGACATGTACTCAGTTTTCACGTGGGTTTCACGTTTCATGAAGATTCTGCATAGAGATATTTGTGCACAAAAAATTAAAAAAAAAAAACAATGTGTATAACGTTATATGTTGTTTAGAAAGGCATCATTTTAATTAATTTCCCTTAATGGAAAATTTTCAGAAATATATCATTTGCATTTTTGAAATTATTTTTCATGATCTAAAATAATATTTATGGATTTTTCAAACTGTTAATAATTCAAAAACTATCTGCTTTAAACAAGAGAATATATCTACTAACAGTGTTAATTATTTATATATTCGACATATTAATAAGTATCAATTATTTTTAATCTTTGTCATTTATAGAATACTCAAAATATCCAGTCTTTACAGTTATAATATGTACATATATCTACAATAATAATGTGTATTGTTTGGATTATTATTGTAATTATGGTTTCTAAGCTAAATTTGAGTTAGCATTATGACGAATCCCAAAATTTTAAGTGAAGCTGTTTCAAAAAAGTTATTTGTTTTAAAAACAAACATTTTTTATTTAATTTTTATTTTATAGTTTAAAAGTCATGAATAGTTTTGAATTAAATAACCCAATTCAGCTCCTTCACGAACTTTAACTCATTTTTTGGAATGGAATATGCCACGAAAATTATAGTTCGCTATCTCTTTTCGTTTCTGACTAATTCTAACAAATAGTAACTGATAGGCGGAAATGGACGTGTTATTTGATTTTATGAACATTTGATTTTTATTTTATGAACTTAAATTTTGTTGGTGGCTTGAATATTTGCTAGCGTTTCAAACTTTTGCCTAAAATCAATATAGTCAAGAATAATTATTGTTTTATTTTGGAAAAAATATTTAGGGAAAGTAGGGAAGAAGATTATTTTGAATAAAGAAACTGTGGAAGGACTTGATAGATATTTTACGATATTTATATTTATTCTCATTCAAAATAATCTTACCGACTTTCCCTATACATTTCCAAAATAAAAGAAAAATTATTAATTACTTGATACTTAACATTATATCGAAAGTCACTCGTAAAAAATCATGAAAAAGAAAATTAGGCAAAGCTTAAAGTTTTCCATTTATTATAATTATGTCAGAGTATATAAAATTTGTCAAAAGTTTGAAACACCAGCAAATATTGAAGTCACTATAACAATTTTGGTATTTTTGTTCATAGAATCACTACAAATCAAAAATGAATTTTCACAAAATAAATATTATATTAATTGTATATATATGACGAGTATAAAAACTATCCTGCCCTCCCTACTGGATATAATGACAAAAAGAAAACTGCATTCACAAAGCAGCCATATAAAACATGATTCAAAATAAAAATAGCAATTTTAGCATCAAATACTTTTTACTAATCACATTTTTAAATTTTAACCAAAATAATGATAAATACTATTTAGAATACAATGAGTGTGTAAAAAATTATTTTGATTTGTTTGGTTTTCTAAAATTCTTCGAAAGGTTCTTTGAATATATTCGCAAAAAAAAAACTTGTGTATCCGGATATATTCATAAACTTACAATGTGACAGAATAGCAATATTTATTTATATTTCACATTGAGTAGGACGCGTTGGTATTCAATTTATAACAATTCCGTTACGTTTTACGTTTTCCTTACCTTTATATATCTACATATATCTGTCAGGGTGGCCCTTTTTCCATATTTAACTTCATTCGCCATGGCTCAACTTGCAAAACGATAATTTTATTAATTAAGATCATGTGTGGTGAATTATTTATTAAGAATTAGAGAAAAAAGATGGATTAGTGAAAACATCAAGACAAAGCTTTTACTTCGCAACGTTTAAAATTATTTATGTTTTTAATTTGTAGACCACCTGATGAAGTGTTAATAACGAACACGAAACGTAGCGAAGTAAAAGATTTCTCTTGATGTTTTCACTGATATTCATTCCCCAAATTTTAATAAATTATACAAAACGATGAATGCAATATTTCAGCTTAGTGTAAATGAACACTGTGGTAAAGTGGCTATACCTTAGAAGGCTAAACTTTCACCAAACGTTCCTAGTATGCCGTTCCTATAGTCTCCTAGTTCCTATAATGCCGTATCATGTTATATATCTTGATCAAACACTTCCTGAGTTCATCCAGCCCAATGAAACGTGTGCTGGATCTTTGATGAAGAAAATAATCAGGCGGCTGGGTGAAGTGCTGACCATGCACTCTCTATGTATCGTGGTCACGAAAGGATGCATTGAATCCCTGACAAGCTGAGACTATAATAGTGCATATGACAATTCCCGTGTTTTTAACTATCTAATTGATTCTAAATGAGAAAGCTAGTACATAAGATGCCACTGTTGGTAAAATACGTATAATGACGTAACTTATCTACCGATATCGTTAAAATCACGAAGCAAATTGTATTATCATAGAAACTTGAAATATATTATGGAAGAAAATGTTTAGAGTGACCGGAAATGTTTTGAAATCATATAATTTTTACTACTATCTAATATTGTAGCACAAGGAGGCGCCAGATGACGAGTCCGTATAGTCTAGTGATAGATTTTAACAAGGGTTTTGGCATTGGATTCAGATGGCCAGAAATCGTGAATTGTGGCGATCGTTGGGAGAGATCTTTTAAGTTTAAATCCACGTAATTTGAAGCAGGTAAGATTTTGAGTCTTTTTCATAAATCAAACAATAATTAAAATAATAGCGAAAGTATGATTTGCTTCTTTGATTCCAAAAGAGAATATTTTCTTATAAAAAAACATTTTTTCTCTCATTACGAGTAAAGGCTGATGAATCAAGATAAAACCATTTTGACAGTTATCCAATTCCATTGAAATTTTGTATGACCTTTTATTTTGCAACTACCACAAAATGAAAAGCTTCTAAAAGCCAAAGCGAAAGGCAACCCTAATATATATGTTATATAATATTATAATATTGTATCAACGTTTGCCTATCGTAAAATCCGGTATAAAGATACAGTTTATTGAAAATTCAATATTGTTCAGATAAGCATTATATTGTGTGTAGTATACAAACATTATTTTACCGTTGTTGTGCCGTTATTGTACCGTTACGTAGTATATATAAATATGAATATATGAAAGCGGGTTTTACTGTACTTATTTTACATATTATACCAAAAACTTATTATTTTGTATACCATTTGGTCACTGAATTATTTTCCATAGGACAAAAAAGGGGACATCAATATTAAAATGCACATACATAAACTATAACCAGCTACGTATACTTTATTATGGGCATCAAAATATTTTCGTTCGTTTCTATGGTCACAAAATTATAATGTATTAATGAAATGCTATATAAGTCTATGAATGGTGTATGATTTAACATAGGAAAGTTTTCAAAATTGCAATATTTCTTCGATCATTCTTACAATTTTCAAACCAATAACTTCAATTAAATAGTTTTTTTTTGTTGTAATTATTCATTAATTTTTGTTTGATATTTGCTATAAAGTTTAGATGCAAACAATTGAACAAATAATTATATTTTGTAGAAAATGTAAAGGATCCATTGGACACAATGGACCGATTTGGCCTATTCAAGAGTATAAACTCACTTTTTATGTTAAGAATACGTTCTGGTTGTTATCTGTTTTGTTTTTAAGGAATCGTGGTGCCGGGCGGATGGTTGGACAGGCAACCGAAAATGGACTAATTAGGTGTTTTAAACAAAATTTTGTGTGTGCTTTCATTTGTCCTAACGTTTCAATCCTTAGTCTAAAATAAATATACTCCAACAGATTATGTATGTCGAATATAATAAACAAATAATAACACTACGCTGTTGACTAAATTATTATTATAAATATGTTTGGGTATGTTAAATTTTGTGTGTGTATGTGTGTATATATGTATTTTAAAATTGGCTTCCCGTTTTTATCCTATGAAGAATGATTCTTAGGACAATCGATGTACAAAACATATGCATTATAATGCATACATGCACTCTCCTTGGAAGAAATATGGCACTTGAATGACAATATTCATATATGTGCAAAATCCATAGGAATTTTCATCCTCATTAAAATAAATGAGATAATAATTTTAAAAAAAATTCAATAAATGAAAAGCTATTAGAGAGGATGAACCTGGCGTATTTCTGTGGTATTACTATAGAATTAAAGGTCATCAACTCAGAAATTGTCCAATTTTGGTCGCAAATATGCTACGTATATTTTTTCCCACAAAAATTAATGTTTAAGTTTGTGGACCTTACGGGTTTACCAGTTTTTGGATAACTAACCAATGAATGTAAAAGTTTTTAAAGCTTTTAACTGATATGTTTGTTCGGGTGGAATCTGGCAACTGAATTTTGAATCAGATATTTTCTAATGATTAAAGTGAAATTTTGTAAACACGTTCAGTTTGGATGACAATGCTCGATTAACTGTATGACGTCATTCTAAATCGAACTCACCCAAGATGCCGGAGTAGTAATTTTCAATACACTTCTACAATATGAGTATTAAATACAAGGCATTGCTTATGATAAACTAAAAAATAAAGTGACATAATTCTAAACCCAATATGGCGGGTTTCAAAGCTTGACACTTAATTTTAAAGCAGATATCTTCAACTATAAATGATATGAATCGCTGTATAACATTCATTTGTGGTGTTTTAGTCAAGCGATAACTAAAAATTAAAAAATAAATTTAAAGGAAAAAATCTTTTTTAATATAAAGCTTTTATTTAAATGACCTAAGAAAAATTTACTTAAAAAATTTTACGTTCTTCACACAATTTATTTGAGATAAAAGCTTGACGCGAGATTTATTTGTACAGATAAACAATTTAATTCAATAATTTGATGTGGCTGACTATTTAAATTTTCAAATAAAGTACCAGTCCATAAATCTTGCGACAAGCTTTTATATCATATAAATTGTCTAATGATGTTATAAGTTGATAATAAAAGTAAAAGTTTATATTTTTCTTTTTAGAGCATTTAAACAAAAGCTTGTTTTAAAAAGGTTTTTTTACTTTTACTTTTATTTTAGTTTTTACTTTTTAGTTATTTTCTATAATCTTATGAATGTTTATAATTTTATAAATAATTTTTTACTATTTTACCCTATTTTGACCCCGACTAGTAAAATAATAAATAAAAATAAGATGTATTATTCAATTTTATTATTTTAAAAACAAAAACACAAAACTATATTAACTAAAATAATTCGAATTCATAGAAAGTTTGGCATTGAAGGTAGGTTTTCTTTTTGTTATAATAAATTTAATAGTTAAACAATTCAATTTCGTTGAAATTTTATTTCATTTAATTCCCATAAAAAGTTTTTTTTTTTTTTTTTTAACTGGAATTATATTAAATAAAACATAAAAGTTTTGCAATTGTTCTTTTTTTGTATGATTTAAAAATAAAATGAAATGTTAGACCAGGATAGAACCCTTTAAAAATGGTTAAAAAAAATTATAGTTGGATCAAACCCATTGGAAACGGAAGAGAATATAACAAAAATCATTGGAAAAATAATTTACGGGTGATCTGATGTAGGAAAGTGGAAGAGGGTGAGTTATTCAGCGTAAAACACTGCTTATCTCGATTTCCGGCAAAACTAAAAGTCTTATAGAAAAATGTAATAAAATTTTGTATTATAATTTTTTTCACATAACTTAAAAATTTTTGCATTGAAATTTAGGGTGCTTTTTCGATATTTATACAAAATAAGGTGAAATATTTTAAATCAAAACAAGTATAATATATTTGGAATATAAAATGATAAGTTTTCACCAAATTTCGTGAATAATTTTTCATATAAATTTTGATATTAGGTGAAAAAAGTGTAAATACAAAAGTCTTAGATCGTTTTCTTACCTACAACTTTTCTTTGTTACATTTTTCCATAGGATTTGTAGTTTTTCTGAGATAAACCATGTTAAAAACTCAGTCTCTTTCACTTCCCAACCCCAGATCGCCCGTAAATTATTTTTCCTTTCATTTTTATTATATTCTCAACCATTTCCAATCAGATTCATCCAACTATAATTTTTTTTTTTTTGGTTTTTTAAAATTATCGACCCTTGTCTATGTCGTCAGTATGCCACTGAATAATAAATACATTTCCATTACTTTTCTTTTATTCTTAACTACACGGGTGCCAAATAATAAAATTGGTCTATTCACGAAATTTGTTTCTGGAATATAAATCACTATATGATAAGCGAATAAAAATAATGTTTTTTTTTTTAATATATTTTTTTATGTTTTTTATGCAATTACTTTATCAAAAAACGAATTTTTTTAAAATAAAAATATAAATTAAATTTGTCTTTTGTTTCGCAGTAGTACAAATTTATTTATGGACCCTTATTTTTGTTTCATAAGTGTTTTATATATTGCTTAGAATTTTAGCTTTTTTTAGAAGTGTGACCAGTTTCGTTATTTTGGTTTGGTGATTCTTATATCGATGCTCATTTTGATTTCTCTTTAAAGTTTCACGTAATTTTTGCAGACGCAGATGAAATGCTCTACTGTGTGATGGGTCTTCCATGTCAAGCACAATGTTGGAGATTTTTTCTCAAAAAGATGAGAGTGTGTTCGCTTTTTGTGTCCAAGTCTTGGTCTCGCTAGCGTAATTTGAATTTTCCTGGCTTCTTGGTAAGAAGTCTGCGAAGACCTCTAACTTGTGTTTAGCGTATTGGTGATATAAATAAAATTTTGAGAAAACCTTTAGTGAGTAATTTGGCTTAAATCTACATTATTAAATCTACAAGCTTCTTATCAAGTTATTTTGACTCCAATCACAATTTCATTTCGAATCCAATAGCTTCAATGTACATTTATAAAATAAACATTGAAATTATATAGAATAACTATGTTTCTATGTCTCAATACCAATAGTTATAGCCACAAAATTTTAACTATGGTCTATAGAATGACAATTCTTAAATATATTTTCGGTGTCTATAAAACTATCACAGCCCTTATAACGTTCTAAATATTTGTATATGGCTTAATGATGACTAATATAACTTTCCCTACTAATTTTAATCTGAGCAGCAAGTAACATCACCTCAGAGAATCATTCATAACAACAAGCTAATTCATACTGGTGATGACTACTTTGTAATCGAAATACGTATTTATAAAATACAAAATAATTTAATCTAGGAAATTTGGGCAAAAAATCAAAATTTATTCCCTACTAATGTTTTTTCTTTCGAAACCCGTTAAGCTTTCTGATTGACCCAATATGCTTGAAATTGGTGTGTTATAAAATAGGTTATTGATTATGATCTAAAAAAACAGTGCAATAAGGAACAATCTTGTTCGCGGGTTTTTATTTCAGGAATCGGTTACTTTATCTCGCAAATGAAGTGAAATTTCGACATTCTTTATATGCTCCTTTTTTATGCCAGAATTATTAAAACAGAAAGGAATAAGGGCCAAAATAATTTACATTTTTTTCGATCAGAAAAAAAGAAATTACAAAATTTTCTTTACAATACCATGTCAAAACATTTGTTTGTTTAGAAATTGACCAAAATATGATCGCTGAAATAAATCAATTTTTTTTAAGGTGGCCGTTTTCGAGCCTAAATCTGTTATTATTACTACTACGAAAACAAAGCATTTACAAAAAACTTGCTGAATCTACAGGAGACAAAATCGAAAGTACCGTATAATTTATTGTACTCGTGTTGTATCAAATCTTAACGGTTTGATCTCAATTTCACGACTTGTACATGTAACGAACAAATTTCAAGTTTTTCTTGATTTGATTATGGTATTAGAAAATAAATGAGAAAATTAAATTTAAGCGACTCAGAAATTAATAATTTTTGAATTTTAATTAAACGATGCTCATAAAATATAACCTCAATCCATTATTAACTTTGGTCAAGCAATATCAAATTTGTTTACTTTTCAAATAATAATTAATTCATATGCAAATATAAAACCATAAAATTTTATCTAAAATTGATACGATTTATCTCCCCCACACACATTGTCTTGTATTACTTGAATCATCAATTTTTACCTCATCATGTATTTACTAGCATCGATGGCGCAAGCATATAATTATTTTATAGGTTCAAATATTATGTTTTATAATTAATAATTATATATTCATTATTATAGAAAATCGATGTATACACATCGAGTATATACCTACGATAATTTAAATTAACATATTATACCGTGTACCTATCGCGTATCTGATAACATGATATTGCATGTTATCATATATACAAGTTAACTATACTCTATACTGTTTATAATATAAAGACGGGGATCTCATCAAATATTTAAAGATCAAATCTCTTGACTACATCTCATTTGTTTTTTTTTTGTTTTTTTAAATATTAAATAACCGATTGTAACATCAAATTATGTAACTTTTAATTAAAAATTTGAACTCACTTGTCATCAATTTGAACCCTATTGGACGGTTAATAAAAAAAAAACCTTTTTATAGTCCTCACCGATACTATAATAGAATACTCTGGACAAAATAACCTGAATGGTGGAATTATAAAAATTATTGTTTTGACTTCGTCTTTTATATAACAGGACTTTATCGTCTTAATAAGAAACTTTTTTATTTAGCGGTTTGGGAATTACTACATATAGTAAATATCTTCAAAAACAACCGAGAAATCTGTCTTATAGACTTCACAATTCTGACTTTTTATATACCTACAAAATCAGAAACAAGACTACTTAAAGAGTTCTTAATTATGAATTTCCTAAAAAAGAAGTCATCACGAAGTCATAATTGAGATGTCTTAAAGAATTCATAGTACTAATTGTTTTTTCAAGTCTCACTGATTTGGATCTTTGTTGGGACAATGATGGGTTAATCATTGAATCATCTTTTTAATGCTCATTAACGTCATACAAGATTCCATTATGCTAAATTTCAGGCTTCTAGATCAAGCAATTCAGACTCTATGTGTCGATGTGTCTTAAAAACTAAAAGTGCTTAAATCAATAATATTGTTAAATTATTATGGACTATAAAAGTTAATGATTGAATGATGAGTATGCGTAATTTATTTCTTGGTTCTAAAATAGGGTGCTTTTTTTAAATTTTAGTCATGAAAAAAAAAACGATTTATATATTATCTAAAAATTAAAATTCGATATTTTTAACTTTCTATCACTTGACCAAAAACGCTAGGCTGCCACGGTGTTACATCACTTTGGTAAAAATTATCAGTTTTCTTTGTCAGTTCAGTCAAAACAATTATTTTAATTAATATTTGAAACTGGTAGTTTTGTTTTGTTTTTAATGTGTTTAACCAATATTCTCAATATAATATACCGATATTACGTCACCAAGAATGACAGGCATTGTTTTTACAGGAATAATTTGAACTACATGGTAACCCTTTTACGGAATATAAAGCTGTAATAAACAAATTAGAAAGATCTTAAGTATGAAATTCCAATACTCAATATTTTTACAAACACCTGTATTATTAATAGAAGGTATTTATAGTGCTACTTATAATATATTTATATAATATAAGAGGATTATGTGACAACAAAACGGAAATTGAGAACTGCCAAATTATATAAGGATGGCAAAATGAACACTAAATATATAATTTTAAATAAATATGTAATACCTCTATACACATTATTAGATTAGTTAATTTTTGTCTTATCTTGTATATGTGAAATTATATAAATTATTTGAAAATTTTGAGAGTATAATAATAAACAAAATTATGTTTACAAAATTATACCATGTAACATATTAATGTTTTTAATGGATACATTTTACTACTTACCTGTATAATTATTGTAATTAAGAACTCCATTCCCATCAAAATTACGTCCATTTGGTGCCTGGGGGGATAGTTTTAAACAAAAAAAGTATATTTTACCTGGAAGCTTTGCACCTAAATTTTTTAAAATTATTTCAATGAAAATTACCCTAGAAAATAAGCTAAATGTAATTGATTGCAAAAACTTGTTTGTGATTTTCTTGATTTTTTGAAGGTGACATTAAAACGTTTTCAAAAATCGAGAAAAAAATTTGATTTTGATCAAATAAAATATACAGAGAAAATTTTACCAGAAAAAAACAAAAATTGCAACATTTTTTACTATCGATGTCGGTTTAATATATACTAGCAAACTACCTGAGCAAACTATAAATAATTGAATATAAATATGTTCGCAATTAGGTGCTTTTTAGATGTTGCAAAATTAAATTTGGTGCTCAAATTTGTAATTAAATGAGTCATTATAATATACACTATCGCCGTGATAGCACGCTGTCAGAGCCATGCATAAAATAAGTTTTAAAATATTATATATATACCTGAATTAGGTGCGCTAAGTTGCAAAATGAGGTCACTTCAATAAATCAATTTAAACAAAATTACCAAAAAAATCCGTGCAAAATAAATCACTGAAGAAAAGTGTCAAGCTAGAGCATGTTGCATGGATTTTTTGGCAATTTTTATTTAATTGATTTATTGAAGCTCCTTCAGCAAAGCACCAAAAAAGCATCTAATTTTGATTATGAATACTTTTAACACATTTAAATTATGAATACTTTTCGATGGTATCTCGGCTAGTATCTGAAAAATTGTCCAAAATCGAGAAAAAAAATTTTTTTAATCATCATTAAAATAAGTGTGTTTGTAACATAATTTTCATCTGAAAATCCCATTCACTTTACGATTCAAAACATACTTTTGAAAATAAGTCCATTATCGTGCCAGGAATCGTATTTGAAGATTGAACACACTTCGACATAATGAAAAGATTGTGAAATATTTTATTTTTATCAAAAATTACAAAAAACAAGTGAAGATTAACAAACCACAAGAATTACCAAGAGTTAATTATGTAAATACTCGGCGTATTATTAAGTATCCATGTTGAAACTTTTTTTTTTAATAATGCGATTATTTTTAAAATACTCTTAATATCCAGTGTATACAGTTATTATTAAATATATAATAATAAATATAAGTATTGTCATTAGATATGTGTTGATTAGCTGAATTCAAGCTAAAATGGAGGTGAATGGAAACATTTTACGAAAAAATGTTTCATACAAAAGTTGTGTATTTAAAAACAATATATAAATTTTTGGTTTTTAAATTTTTCTTCTTTCTATGATGGACCGGTTTTGCTGATTACCGAACTTAAACTCACGTTTTAGGATCAGAATACACCAGCAAAATTTCAGCTCAATAATTCTTTTTATTTTTGATTTCTTTTTATGATGACGGACAGAAATTTTGTTTGTGCGGTCAATATTTATCAGCCTTACTTACTTCAAACTAAATCTAATATACTCTGATATATTCTATACGTCGAGAATAAAACTATATTATAAGACGTAATTATTAGTAGCTAAATTGACCAGTGTTTAGTGAAATAATTAGCTTTATTTTTATTTCTATTCGAAAAAAACTTTTACAGTACAAAAAATTATGTATAATCGTTTCTTATCTACCATAATTTTTGTTTGTTTATATAAATATAATATTTCAATTAATAAACAATCTTTGGTTTGTAATTTCCTTTTCTTCTCGTTTATCAATTTTGTCCTGAGGCATAATTTAATTAATAAATTTTTCTTTGTATTATCTTATGATTTATTTTTTTCTGTAATTAAAAAAAAAAAAGTTTTTTTTTTAATAATTAAGTTTGCATTGATTTTATTTTTATAATCGACATACATTATATGCCAGAGTATATTTATTTTAGTCTAAAAAGTGTTACGCTAGGAAATATTGACAACACAAAGAAAATGCTGGTATTATGTTCATAGAAACACCTTTTTAGTACATTTCCGGTTGTCAGTCCGTAAGACATCACGAAAACTTCAAAAAAAAAGAAAACCAGCTGAAATTTTGGTTACGTATTCTAAACAGAAAAAGTTTGTGAATGAGCAAAATCGGTCCATTGGATCCACAGGATCTTTGACTCATTTTTTAAACTATAAAATAATTTTAAATACAAAAAATGCTAATGATATTCATAGTATTTTATAAATGCTAATTAAAAAAGTCCAAACAAATATATCAAATACCTAAACAATTAACTCTAGCTTGTTTTTATTTTTACTTGTTTAACCTAGCTACAGCAAAGCCAAAAGGATGGATTGTGTTAGAATTGCAATTAAAAACATTTTGAGATAATAAAAAAACTTTTTGGTAAGTAGAAACTAGCCTATTACCTAGACGAGGTAGTTTCCGGTGATGAATTTGGCAATTTTCAAACTATTTACACATCTTTTAACTACTTGCAAGAAATGCGACAAGCAAAGGAAAACACATTAGCTACCAGGAACCATAAGAGAAATTTTAAGCAACTCGACCAACAACTTAGATACAATGATAAAATTCAGTCGACACTAATCAAATGTACAAAATATAATACCAAAATCTAAAACTTTACATATAACATTATTTGATAAAAAAAATACAACATAATTTATTATAGTTAAAAAATAAAATAATAAAAATAAATGAAAAATTGTTTCCAGAATATCTTTGTTATTTAAGAAGTTATTTTAAACACACTTGATTTTGATTGTGTAGTGAAGCTTTCTATCGGAAAATTTTAAATTAAAAGGAATATGGAAAAGATATTTGAAAAATTTATTTTTACAATAATCGGATTATTGTTATTATCAAAACAATGGCATATTACAAATGGTCGAAATTATATTTATAAAATCAAACCCTTTTTTAACGGACTTCCAAAGAAAGAGGACATCAATTCGAACCGTATGTATGCAATATTATTGGAATTGTACGTCATGTATGTATGACATTCTGTATGAGGACTTCTAAAGAAGGATTTTAATTTTTATAAATACATGTTTGTGTGTAAAAATAAATTAAAAAAATTGGATCAGCTCTAACTGGGTAGTTAATGTTTTTCGTGGGTGTCTTTGTAAATAACCATGTGAAGTTGTCAGAAACCATTTATTTCCTCAGGATTCGGATTTCGACCACTTAATGAGTGTACTAAACAGCATCATTTCTTAAAGGAATCATGTACCGCTTAAATGTTTCGAACGTCATTTTGTAGGAGTTTTGAACATCTTTTTAAATATCTCTAAATTTTGTATGAAGCTTTTTGCTCTTAAATTCTTTGTTCAAAAAATCTATTAAAACACATGTTCAAAATTTTAAACGGCCACCATAGTTTTATTTTCAAGAATGAAGCCTTCATCTGTTTTTCCTGAAGTGGCTGTACTCCAAATTTCGTGTTCGCTTGTAGTTAGTATTTAAATCTCTAACTTTCTTGGCCAATTATCTATGTGATCCCGAAGTTGCAGAACTGTTGACGGCTTTTTGATCCCGATTTCGAGTGTCAATTCCCATTCTTAGCATATAAAACTTACTGTCCTCCAAACCATTTTATGTTATATCACTAAAAAGTATCGACAAAATTGGAAAAAATATAAGAAACTAGAAGAATATGAAGAATTTTTTTTTTTTTTTAATTATTATAAAAAACTAGTAAAATTAAAATTATTATTTTTCATCTTCGTCATATTTTTTTCCTGCCATTGTAACAGGCAAATCAAATGACATAACACTAATGTTTTTGTCTATGATAAGTCACTTCATGTAAAATAAAACATTACATGATGAGTGAATGCTGGAACAATCTTAAAAGTAAAAAGTATGAATATTTCAACAAATAATTTCCGTGTGTCGAATCCATTGATGTTATATTTTTGATAACTGAAAAAAAAAATTAGAATATTTTTTACTATTTTAAGTCTTTTATTTTAAATTGATTTTATTATTTTCAATAATTTTTTGATATCCGTACATAAATTTCCTAACCACAAATTTGTATACTTAAATCTGTTAACACAAAAATAATATAAATATATACAAATAAATTTACATTTTAAATTGAATTACAAATATATATCCAAAATACATATTTGTTTAATAAATTTGTTTTTAATTTGTTAAATTTATTTACAATTTTTTAGCACATAGTAAAAAAGCATTAATACACACACGCTCGTCCATCCCTTTCATATTTTTCCAATTGAATAAACATTTTATTTTGTGTATTAAGGGTCACCCATAATTATATTATCAACGGATGTATTATTAATTCGAAATACGTATGTATATATATATTTTTTTGCATAAATCTGGATTAAAATTTTATAAAATCAATTTGGTTATTTCCTCTTTTATTTATCTTCCTTTTAGACCAAGTAGTCCCGGTGTACATAAACAGATCACCACACACATAAACATTTGTTAAGTAATTTTTTCCTCTTCAAAAAATCAGAAAATTTCGTTTTATTTTTTGATACTGTAAGAGAGCTACGGATTTGGAAGTGCAGAGGAGAAGACTGTCTAGAACACCAGGAATAGAGGGTGCCATTGGCCCGTCACATTAGTTGTATGATAGGTCTTGTGATTTACAAGCGATAGAGGGGTGCTACTTTTGCCTCTGACGACAGGAAGCGTAGATTGCCGTAAAATTGTCTCCATTCAATTGACGGAAATTCTGCTTGTCATAAAATTAGATATCCGTTATTCGACATCCTGAAAATAGTGAAAATAGAAATTTTCTCGGGCAAAGGGTATTCCGTTTTGACACATATTGGACAAAATGTTTTTTTCATTTGTTATTAAAAAAGCTTCCCATATCAATAACAAAACATTGTATGATGTTTTACATTATAAACTCTCCAAGTTTCTATCATTTGCAAAAAAAAATATTATTTTTTAATTCGGTGAAACCTTACGTTTGCTCCAAAATCACTGTAATGTTTTTATTTAAAGTTTTTTATTGTTTCACCTCATTTTGAACAAATATCGAAAAAGCTCCCTAATTTTTTTTTTTTTTAGTTTAGATAAAAAACTTGTAGATTTTTTTATTACCAACAAATTGCCATTTTACTTTTTTCCATAGAATATGTAGTTTTGCCGTAAATCGAGATAAACCATGAATTACCGTTTCTCATCCCCCCTACCACTTGCCGGCCACAGATCGCCCGAAAATTAGTTTTTCTATCATTTTTGTTATATTCTTCCGTTTCCAATGAGTGTCATCCTACTTTAATTTATTTTCACTTTTTAACATTTTTAAAGCCTTTTACTCTGGTCTACATGTATTAAATCAAAGTTCACAAAAAAGTATAAAATAATTTTCCTTAACCTCATTTCCTAAATAAAACTTGATTTAGGTTTTAAGAGTATTAATTGCCAATATTTATTCAATCTAATGAAAGACAATATAAATATATTTAATTTGTGTGCTTCATATGTATCAAAAATAATATTTTTCAAATACTAAAAGCTAAAATAAGAAATAAATAAATAAATAAATAAAGTATAAATAAATAAATGAAACAAACAAAACAAGACAAGCAAGCAAGCAAGCAAAGATAAACCACTTAAATATGATTTGAAACGTGATTTAAGATGAAATTTCTTCTTTTTATTTTTGTGTCTGTCTATAAACTTATATATTTATAAAGAGATGGTTGAAGTTTGTGTTCAAATCATTTTATTTAATTTATTGAAAAATTATTATAACATTTAAATTATCTTAAATTATCCTAATTATTATCAAGTATTATCATTATTGAGATGTTGATTGTTTATTATAAATAAATGAAAATAACAATGTTAATTGTTTAATTATCTTGTACATAATTTTTTTGGCATGTATGGAAATTTTGGAATGGCAATTTTAAATTTATAATATAATAACATTCAATGGTTTTTTTGATTTCAAATATTTGAAAACGCCGTATCGTTAAATAATTTGCTGATTATTTTTTAAAGTATATGCCTGAAATATATACGAAAAATCAACATATGAGAACCGATTTTATGTGCGATATATGAAAAACTGCCTGTCCTAGTGTTTAATGATTGTTATTTTGGAATCGGAGATGAGAATTTTGTATTGATTTTTAACTATTTTTTTAAAGATTATCTTTGGAAAAAAATTTCTTCCAGAATGTGATAGAAATGTTTTTCTAAGAGTCATTTTAACCCAAAAAATTTATTTTCGAATTCTAATCAATTTCAAAATGCATTTTCCATAAATGCAAATTTTAGAACATCTTTAGCAATTTTGACATGATGTAATTCTCTCTGTTGGTCGGATGGTACAAAACTACTGGACGAATAATAAATTTTTAGAATCATATTATCTATGAATTAGGGCCAGCGCACTCCCTCAGATTTTTTGATCAGAAAATATTATTATGGGCACATAATGCTGACTGAAGTAGCATCAGAATTTCTAATCAGAAAGTCTTACGATGTTATCTGAATATTTGAAAGATCATTGATTCGTTGTGGTTCGTTGTACGTATCCGATGATATTCGATGTTATGTGCTTTCTTTTTATATTTTAGCCTGAAGTATGATCCGATTTGCTTTTCAGAATTTCACATAAGACTGCCCGATGTAATGCGTTGACCATTAGATTTTCTGATCAGAAAATTTGACATTGAGCGCTGTCCGAGTGATATTTTGTTTATGAATTTTAACTAACTTTCCCATAAGCTAAATCCTTAAATATTTAACTATAGCTCAGAAGTGGATGACAATACATTCATCTTTCCATTCAGAAGAATCCATTCATCTTTCCAATACGTGTCATTAAATTGATAGTGAACATAAGCTGGAAGTGTTACATATTTGTGACTAAAGACAAAAATTGAATATGCTAGAAGCCCTGGAGATGAAAAAATTCAATAAAACTCACATTTTACTATTTTAAATAATGAAATAGACCTTAATAGCTCCCTTTTATTAAATTTGAAATTATATATATCTTCAAAATATTTATTAACTCCAATCACATTTTCTTCATTTACAATAATCTTACCTATACTTTTCCAAAATAAAAGAATTACATAATTACTTGATAATGACTTTATAAATTATATAAATTATAAATTATTGTTATTATTATTTTCTTAATTAAATTTGATTTTTTACAAAAAGAAAATATTTGATCCTGAATGATAACAAGTAATATGATTATTTTGAAGTACAAAAAAAAAAACCAAAATGATAATCTCAATTTGTTGTGTTGCAAATTGATAAAGGTAAGGTAAAAACTAAATTGATTTTTATTCATATCAATTTCATTTCAACTAAACAACATTCAATGGTAAAGAGGTTATTCTTCTTACTATACGTACACATGCTGCTGCTTTTTTTCCAATCGTTTTTTTTGTATTCTTGAGGTTACGAATGAGATGAAATCATATTACCTATTATTTACAATACTTTTCATCATTTCATATATTATTTACTCAACACACAACGACGCATCATCTACATCATTCATCGATTTTACCAAACTTGTTAAAGGTATTGTAGACAAAGTGTTACAAAATTCTACGACACACTTTCAAGATTGTCTTTGATTTTCTGACTCATTTATCAAAAAGTTTGTATGATTGCAGTAATACTTGATGAACGATTTATGATCAATTACTTCTTATCCATTATGTTGGCTGAATAATTAAAGTATACATTATGTTAAAAACGGAATGTTTAAAAGATTAATTTAGAAAATGCATTTGTATACAACTTAATGATAAACAAGTGAAAATAGCAACTAACAGAGTTAATTAATTAGATGCTCGGCAAATGATTGAATATCATTGTTTGGACTATTTATAATTAGCATTCATAAAATACTATAAATATCCAGTCTATACAGTTATATAAGTATACATGTATAATAATATGTAATATGTATTGCTATTTCCTATATATGTTTATTAGCAAATTTGAGCTTAAATTGTGTTCAACTCAAACATTTTATAAAACAAAAGTTTTTGAATTTTTCTTGTTCTTTTTTCTTTTCTATCTTTTACAGTTTTAATGTTGGGTCAAACATCTATTGGACCCAATTGACCGATTTTGCTCATTCGCGGACTTTCTTATACTTAGAACCAAAATTACAATTGGTTATCTTTTTTTGTTTTTGTGTTATCGTGATGACGAACAATTTTATGGAGCGTAACTTACACCATTAATATTATGCACCTATATACATTTCCTATCAATTCTGACTTTTCCATCAAATCATTCTGAGGCTGCAGTCATCAGAAGAAAATAAAATTACAAGATGCCATTTCACTTTTTGGAAAATGAGCTAAATTAACTTCACTTTCAAGTACACTGCGTTCCTCTGTTTTACTCTAGTAAAGCCTACAGTATCTTTCCTATAATTATAGTCTCAAACTCCCAATCGTTAAGGATAAAGAATCCTGAATTCTATAAATTGTCTTTTAGAGCTCCAGCCTATTGCTCCAGAACTCCATCTTTGCTATCTTCATAGTCTCTAACTCCGAATCGTAAAGGATGAAGAATCCTGAAGAGCTCCGAACGAGTTCCGTTTAAGTTCATGACGGTTTTCCTATCCTATACTCAAGTCCCCATAAATACATCAATATGCGTATTCTCTTCTAAATATAACGAAATAATTAATAATCTATTTTTAAATTCGATTGTAAGACCGTATTTCCATTGTCTCATTTCTAACATTTCGTAAAGTTTTGTTTTGTGTACTACTACGACCACCAAAAAATTCTATGCATGAATATGTTTCCTCTTGTATTTGAGTAGCATTGCGGTTAGTTAAACGTCTATGTGTAAATGGTGTATGTTCATTTATCTGTGTTATTCTTAAGTAGAATTTTTTCTTATATATAACACGCCATCTTCAAATCGACACAAAAGGGTATAAATTGAACGGAGTATATGTTTTGTGTGTGTGAATATTATTGACAGTTGAAAGAACTAATATATTATATTGTGTTTGTTGAATTATCCAGTAGCGTAGGCATTCGATTCACTAACGCAGAACGTCTAATAAAAAATTAATAGGTATTTAAAGATTTTAAATAATATGAGAATTACTGGGCAACAAAATATACACAAAATAAGAACTCTTATTTTCTTTTTTCTAGTTTATAAAGTCTCAATTTTATTTCTGCCAATTTAATACCAATTCATGACAAACACGCTTGTTATGTTAGCCAAGTTTCGTAGGAATATAATATAGAAATCTTAAACTCCCACTCCTTTTATGAATAGTTGGAAGAATTAGCCTAAGTCACTCTCAATTACTATTTGTTTTTGCCAACAAAATTATGTTCAAATTGGCTGAGCTGTACTTTTTTGAATTGCTATAATGTGTTAATAGAACTAAAGTTGTAAAAAATATCAAAGTTATAGAATCTGACGTTAGCACGCAAAATGAATACAATTCATTAGTAATCATATTAATAGTATCAAGAACCATGTTTAAATATTACATTGAGCCACCTAATGATATATTTATTTTATCCAGTTGTGACAATTACGACACAGTTTAACTTACACAGCTTACACCACAAAATTACACTTTTGGGAAATAAAACATTATATTTGAATTTATTGTATACTGATAATAAATCAGTAGTATGATGGTCGATATGTAAGTACAAAGGTTACTACTGTTTTTGTGTATACGCTACTGAAAAAGTAAAAAAAAACTTTAATATCCTTATATTTTGTCGATATTCATTTATATATATTTTATATCAATGAACAAAAAAATGAGTCAAAATCTATAAATGAATGATTTATAGGTTTTTTTTTTAAACGTCAATCATAATATATTTATATATTTTATGTAAAAAAACGAAAAACGTCGAAAAATATCTATAATTTGTTATTACATTTTGAATATTACCTACGAATTTTTTGGATAGTGTTCAAAAGCTGTACCAATTTGAGGTAAATCTCATAATATTTACCTATTTATATTTATATTTCACGATGATAACTTGGTTAGTGCTCGCCATATCAGTATAGTTCAATTATCACCGCTCTCTATTGAGATGTGAAAAAAGGATATGTATCCAGGCTTTAATGAATCGGGGACTGAAATAATCATAGGTAATCCAATAATAAGGAAAAAATACCCCTTAAAAGAACCATACATTTCCAGGTTTCCATATCTCCACTCTATTTTGATGCAAAGGCATAAATGATAAGCGCTGTCAATTTTTTGATTTAATGACGTCACAAAGTGAAAAAATAATAATTTTTTTGATATCTTTGCCAAATTACAACCGATTTGAGTGAACTTCTATTTGAAACCCACTAATTTTGGGTCATTCTTGTTATTATTATTTCACTTATTTTAACGGTTAAAAAGAATTTCATGATCAGACCCTTAGTATCTTGAAATTTATAATAGTATCTTGAAATTTATATATTTAATTTATCCGAAAATAGGAAAACAGTGACCTAAAATTTGTAGGATAACATACTTTGTTTGCCAAAGTCCGATGAAAATTAAGCGTTATAAAGCAAAATTAATTTTTTTGTTTCTATGACGTCACAAGGTTAAAAAAATTAATTTTTTTGATATTTTGACGAAAATTTAATCGATTTGAATGAATTTTTTTGAAACCCACTAAATTTGGGTCATACATTTCATTTTTGTAATTATTATTTTGCTCATTTGAACGATGAAAGGAAATTTTTTTATCTGACCCTTACTATCTTGAAAATCATTATTGATATATTTAATTTTACAGCAAATTTGAAAACAATGACCTAAAATTAGTAGAATTTCATACTTGGTTTGTCAAAATTGGAAAAAATTTGTGCGTTATAAAGCAAAATTAATTTTTTTTTTTGGTTTTAATGACGTTAAATGACGTTAATGACGACAAGGTTAAAAAATTGTTTTTTTATATCTTAGCCAAATAATAACCGATTTGAGTGAAGTTTTTTTTTGAACCCACTTAATTTGGGTCATACTTTTCTTTTTTGGTATTATTATTTCTCTCATTTTAATGGTTATATAAAATTTCATAAGCTGACCCTTACTTTCTTTATTATAGATATGTTTAAATAAACCGAAACTTAAAACAACGAGTGTGCTTCTGTTTTACGTTACAATACCCTTTAAGGAAAAGTATTGAATAAATGTAGATATTTAAAACAAAAATTTAAGGCAAACTACTGAATTTGTTTGAAAAAGTTAATATTAAAGTCCAGCATGTTGAAAAAAAGAACTGTTCAGAGTATGAATATCCAAATAAGTCTAATAAGTTTGAAATATTCCCAAATACCCTTAAGAAATTAAATATGATATCTAGATGTTCACATTTTATATATTTTCTGGTAGAAAATTATTATAATCGCCCGTAAAATGAAAATTGTTTTCCTTTAAAATGCTTAAACAGATTTCAGGTATACATTTTTGTCAGATTGCCTTATACATTAGCTTCAACAAATAAAGATGAAATGAAAACTTAAAAATAATAAAAGTAATAGTATCGAGTGCTTAGTGAGTTTCAATTACCAGTGTTTTCCTAGACAAAATGGGGCAGTTTACTGGGAAATATTATCATTGTAATTCATTCTTTAATCTTTTTGCTCCTATGTTTTTACTAACAAAAGTTAGATAGATACTCGAAGTTCTAAGAACTATAGACCTCACTCAGAAGTAAATAATTATTACATGTCAAAAAATTAAAAATAAGAGAAGTTCTCTAACCTAAATTCGAAATATATGGTTCCATGTTAGAAACCGGTTATAAATAATATTTTTATTTTGTTTTTTCAGTTTTTTTTTTTTTTTTGGGAAAATATAAATTTCCTCAATGGGTCTACTAAATTTCATCGAAATCGAAGAAAACGTTCGAAAGTTGCCGCGAAACAAATATAGATAGATAAAGACAAAACAAAATGCAAAATCGACTAGTGATGCATTTCGTTCGGTCAATTCTATTCCTCAAGGAAGTTTTATTATAAATTCAATATTTATATTTGAATATATTTTAAATAGCTAATTAAAATAAAAATATAATCACCGACTCTTTGCTTTGATTAAATGATACGGGAATGTTCGTCACCCTCCTTCTTTTAATTCATAATTACCCCGTGCTTGACAATTTTGTTTTTGAAATATAAAAATACTATAACGTGTTTTTGCAAGAGTTATTTTGTTTTTATATAACAACCAGGTAGACAATGAAATCAATCAAAATTTGCCTTCTAATATTCCGTACGTAATCCTCATTCACCCACGGTCCCTTATTATTATTATAATTTTTGTTTTAATGTATACTAATATTATAAAGAGAAACCATTTGTATTTTTGTATGCAACGAATAAACTTAAAAACTACTGGACCGATTTGAAATTATTTCATCGTTGTGAAGTTACACAATCTCCGGGTAACATAAGCTACTTTTTATCGCTCTATTTCTACGGGAACGGGAACCACGCGAGTGAAACCACGTGGCGTCCACTAGTACTGTTTAATTTGTGGATAAATGAAATAATTGATTGCCGCTCTACGAGTCGCACACTGGTCGCAGATTGTTGCTCTTTTATTTATTTCTGCATCGAGTTAAATATTTTAAATAATTTAACGTGAATATTTCTATGTTATATAAAATATTCTTCATAAATGAATTCTTTAGGGTGACATAATCTTTTTGGTATATCATTTATTTATTGCTTTTTTTGGTTTAAATTCTACATTTTTATTTAAAATGTTACACTGAAGTAGAAAATTTTATCAATTCCCATTGGGTTTTTATAATCTGTAACATTTTTTTGATAAATATATGTTACTTAACTATGTTATTCAAATGAGTTCTAGTTAAAGTTTATTGAGAAGATCGGTTTGAAATTTTTATACCATAAATATTAAAAATAATTTTAATATTATGACACTTTATAATGGTGATAAATTTTTATTTTTAATTTTATAAAAAATAATACGCTGCTGCGAAAAGTAACGGGATAAAAATTAACACCAATATTTATTACAGTTTATCTGTATATAAAAATGAAAACTGTGACTTACTGTATGATCTACGTGGTTACATGAATCGCTGGCTTTTACATATTAGGTCTCGTAATCAGGCATCTATGTATAATAAATTTGTTCATTTTAAAGCAATCAGTAGTATAATAGAAAAGGATGCATAGAACTTTGTGACTGCAGTAAAATTAAGTCCATATTCACAAGAAAAAGTTTAGCTCTGAGCTTTGAACACGATTTTCAAAAAACAAAAGACGTAAATAGTAAAAAAAAATCCACATTTTGGTCATTTTGAAGTTTGTTCGGAAAGTTGCACACTTAAATAGAAAAAAAAGGTCTTTAATAGATCTTAATATAAGTATTATATTTTAATAAAAATATTTAGAAAATAACTCTTTTGTAATTTCTATATCAAATACTATTTCCAAAATATTATTTTATTTTATATTTCAATTATATCCAATTTCAGTCTCCGACAAGTTAGCAGAACAATGAATTCAAAATTAAATCCAAAAATCTACTCAAAATGAGGTGCTTTCTTCGTGTTACAATTAAATTAAGTGCTTAAATTTTTAATTTAGAATATCGAGTCATTATGATGCACTGCTTCCAAGATCAATGTGAAAAAATAATTATTATAAAATAATATAATTTAACCTACCTGAATTAGTTTTATGGTGAATTATGTGGTTTTATGGTGTGAATTCAAAAAATCAATTTAATCAAAATTACTAAATATACCCCGGTACTAATTCACTAACTGGAATCATTTATAAAAGAAAGTGTCAGTGTTATCATGACATAACAGTAAGAAGTATTCAAAATTGAATTTTAATATGCTCTGCTAGCTTAACGGCCATCCAACTTTTATGTCACGTACATAAACGAAACTTTGTAAAAATGAAAGGATAATAGTGAGACAAATTAGGAATACAAATTTTAATAAATATATTTTAGTGGTAAATAATATTCAAGAAAGACAAAATAATCAAAATAATAAATAAGAATACATTGAAAGAAAAAGATGAAGCTAAAAGACTAATAAAATAGAAATACTGTTTTTAATAATACCAAAAAGATCACCTTCTTTTTGTACGTGTACGATGTTATTTTCATTTTGATGTTTTCAATTATGTACAAAACATAATGTATATAAATATACAGGTTGTGTCAGTAAACATAAGCTATTTCTAGGAGCGTTATGAAAATAATATGATGTTATTTATAAATACTTTGATTCTTTAATATGGCCAAAACATCTTCTTGGATGAATAAATTATGCTTATCAAATATTTCCTCTACCAATTTTTTTTGTAAGTAATATATTCTCTTTTCCAAAACTTATATATATTTAGTTAACAAGTCGTCAAGGTGTAAATCGCATGGTGAACACGACGACATTACCATTGAGGAGAATAAAAAATAATAATTTGTTTATTATAGGTTCGAATTGGGATAAGGTTACTATTTTTTTAGTTGTTTTTATATACAAGAAAAAATCGATTGGAACAATTTTGCTGAAGTTCTTATACGTCGAATGAAAACTGTTCAAAAATACACTACAATTTTACTCTCATAAAACATTGGATTTGGGGTCTAGTGATCTTCAGATTTACCTCTGATCTTCAGAGGTAAAGAAATGTAAAAATCCGCGTAGCAGATATACGTTTTTTTCTATTATTCTGATAGGAAATTGTCCGTCCATTGTCACACAGTTATTTTTATTTTTACCATTTTAAAATTACCAGATATTGGGTACTGAGTTTTCTTTCAGATCATTTTCCAAATTTCTCAAAATAGCCATAATAATATGTGTAAAAATCGGTTTCTGCGTAAATTTATGTCGTCACCTTTTTTTTCTATAGGTTACTTCATTTCAACACCAAACAATAAATACTCAGATAAATTGAATCAAACAAGTGGGCATTCAGCGAAATTATTTTCTATCTAGCAGCTGGCAGCAATATTTATATGCCCGACATTTAAATATACCGTTTGATATTCAATCGGAACAACGACGTAAATAGAAACAGCAAAATCGAAAGTGACAAAGTTTTCTATCCAGAAGCAAAAAAATTTGGATAATTTTTATATCTATCGATATTCATCCTGTATTATCGCTTCAAGAAAAATTACTTTATTTTATAATTTTTTTTTTTTTGAGAATTGATCAATTTCTTGAATTTTTATTTCCAAGGAAGAAAATTAATTTTATAAAGAGATATCATTAACTGGTTCTTCAACAAGTTTAATATATAAAAATCATAATCGGATAAATTGAATGAACAATAATACTAAATGTCGTACAGTATGAATAAATTTTTAAGAAATCCAACATAACTAAAAATTAACAATAAAAAAAATTGATAAAAATTACTCACTATCATTGAGCCGTATTGCATATGACTAGACTGCTCCTTTCTCCAAGGATTTTGATAGAAGAAAATTAAAAACAATATAGTTATATAATGTAGCTATAAAAACGTGTATCTTATATGTACCTTGTAGACAGGGATAAGTTACGATAACTAACAGAAGAAGGAAAAAATTAGTGTATAGTATATTATCCAGTAAAAATGTCAACATAAATGTACGTAAGATAATATAAGAAATAGCAAAATAATAGCAAAAAAAAAATACATGTACCGTAATGGTGTAGTAAAAATACGAAGGTATACTTGAAAATATATATTTAGATGTGTATAATTTTTTTTCATGTCTGTTATTGACTAAGAGAATTTTCTCTTAAGCAACCACAGAACATTTTCTTTAATATATTCTGCATGAAGGTTTTCTTTTTACTATTTGCAAAAAATATGTAGAGTTGTAATTATGGAAATTGTCATTGCAGTTTGTGGATATTTATGAAGGTATTAACGACATAGTTAAGACGATACGGATCGGAAGAAGACTGTTTTACGTGCTACCGTAGATTGTAGTGATGAATTGACATAAGAAAAGAGATCTCTAACATTGTATTTCTTTCAAATTTTCCTTCACGAATAACTCCAAAAAAATTATCTAATTGAAAAGATGCACTAATATTCTCTTCACTTGCAGCGCCTGTACTTCACGAACATGTAGTTATTTTCTTCAATCATAAGAATAGCCAAAATATGGATGTTCAAGATGTTCACTAAGATTTGCATAAATGGCCTCAAACATGTTCATCTCTATAGTGATTATACATAAGGGTCATTCAATGGTAAGAGGTCCTACTGATATTCATGGCACTTATATATTATTTGTAACTTAATAAATTTTGACACTATCTGTTTAGGGTTTCTCGAAACAATTAATATACTTGACATATAGTATATGTCAAGTATATTAATTTAAGTCCAACGCTACCAAATGCTGATCGCACAAATATTAACCGCACAAACAAATTTTGGTATAGGTTACATAGAATCAACTAATTAGTTAATTTACTTTTGTCTGTCCATCCGCCCGTCCGTTTACAATTTCGCCTGTCTATCTGTCACTCAAAAACGAAAAGAGGTACGAGCTGAAATCTAAGAAAGATATAAAAAGATTTCAAGTTCGTGAATGGCTAAAATCGGTTCTTTGAGTCCAATAGATCCATGAGCAAAATATTAATCAGTTAAAGATAGAGTAAATATTTTAGCAAAACAAAAAGTTTTTTTTTTTTTTTTTTATAAACAAGTAAACTTTCTTTGTAATATTTTCGCGTAAAATGTTAAGTTCAACACAATTTTAGCTCAAATTTAACCAATAAACATATAACTACACTACATATTATTATTTTAATGTATTCATAACTGTAAAGAATATTTCGAGTGTTTTATGAATGCTAATAATAATTCAAACATTGATACCCAATTACACGTCGAGTATCTACACAAATATGCCTTTTAGTTGTTATCTTCACTAATCTATACTAATAATATAAACAACCCTTTGCAGTTTTGAATGAAACGAAAAAACTTAAAAGCTACTGGACTGATTTGATTTATTCCTTCACCTTTGGAACACTATCCCCAAGCTTTTTACACCTGTATTCTCACAGAAATGGGAACAAGGCGGTTGAAACCACGTAACATCACATGATTCCTTGAACGTCACTGTATATCAACTAAATTGATTCAAAATGCAGACTTAGAACTCGTCTATGCGACAGAAGAACCAAATGGGTTTGTTTGAAATGAATTTTATATGAGATCATTTGAGAATATAATAAATTTATACAATAATAATAATAAATATAAATAAATTTAATAGTTGTATCTGCTGATTTAAAATTGGAATTCTATAAGAACGCTGGCTGGTAGGTATGTCGAAGAGACTTACAGTAGTTGTATATAGCACAAGGTAAGATACCATTAATACTGTTATCAAATATTCATAATATATCCTATTTATGTAAACATTAAATTTTCTATAAAATATATATTATTATCGTGTTATAACGATATTATATTTTCATTCATAATAAATTTTCATACGAAATCATACAAGAATGTTATAAACACGAAATTTATTTCGAAGTACGTCTGTGACAAGTGGACCTCACCTATAAAAAAGTGCTCCTCTGTGACAATATTGTTTTTTTTTTTAATGAATTTTAAGGTTATGTGAGAATACAGAATAATACAAAAAAAAGGTTGCCGTTTACCATCATCTATACTACACGTTACATCTATTGACACTCGGAGCAACAATTATATGCATGTTTATAAGGGTTTTTATTATTCGTATATATAACGGGTAGTACAAGATTATGGCAAAACAAATTTACTCATAAGATACACACAGCACTAATGTTGCATAATATGTCAGCTGTATAGCTACAAATATACTGCTATAAGCATGTCGGAGACGCAAACGCACAAGATTTCATCCAACCAACAAGTGTCTAACTAGTTCTCTTACCAAAACGTGCCCAACGCGACTAAAGAAGTTTTCACTTCAAAAATATTTAAAATTTTCCAATTTGAATGTATCATATTATGCTTATAAGTAAAATAAAAGAATTATGATTCCCTTGCAAGTAAAAACTTGTTTGTTTTGTCTAACGTAATTATGTAGTTCTAACTTTTCAAATGAATTTTTACCAATAAGAACGAATAAAATTAAGAATAGTTGTGTTATCTCTTTTTAATGTATCAATATGGTGAAAAAACTATATTTTCTTTTATTAAATGGAATTGGTTAAACTAAAAAGGAGGGATTGTACAACTGTGAATAGTAAAGAACCGTTTTCCACAACGTTGGTTTTTAAAAAAATGTTTATTTTTGCATTTTATATTGTCAGCCAATAATGTCGTAGGAAATTAATAGGCCCTTCACACTGTAGCAACGTAAAAATTTCAAAATTTGTGTATAATAAAACAAAATACTACAATCACAATTAAATATAATACTATAATAGTTTAAAAAAACTAAAAAAACACGCATGCATGCGTAGTTCGCGCACTAGCTCTATCTTTATTACTCTCATGCAAAGGATCCGTTCAGATGCGTTCTGCAGCCAACTTCAGAGAGTTACCTACAGACAAACAAACATACGAGTGAAGCTAATAAAAGCGTGTTAAAAATGACATTGTATGGTCAAGAGCCATCTGGCCTGTTAAAGACTCTTCATGACATGACAGTTCGGGCAAATAGGTGTATTATCGCTTGATCAAGTCGTATATATACAATTGAGTAGAATAAATACGAAGAATGGATATAGTAAAGAAAAGTATTAGATATTGAAAGCGATGTTAAAATGTGTGTATATGCAGCAGTATTGTGTATTGGTGGTACTGACTGAAGTTGTTTTACGAATCCAATATAAAAGTTTTTCAGTTATATCCCCAAAGATTAATATTATGTTTGAACAACGTCATCTGCCTTTAGGAACACATCAACTGTCTGTTCTTCTTTCTTCCCATTACATTGTAGAAATAGTTAGATTATGATATATATAATACGTACTATATGAAACCAGGCCAAAATGACTCACATGTAAGAAAAAATATTACGTTATATGAATTTTAACATCTGAATATGAATCAAAATACTCTGGTGAAAGCTATTCAAAATTGTTAACAAACTTTCGTGGAAATTACGGTTTGTAATCTCTCTTTGAAAAAAATTATATTTTAAAAATGTCCGCTAAAAATACATTATCCTATTACGTCGGGACATAAGCACATTAACAAAATTCTACACCATAAAGGTTGCATTGGCTCGGAATTCAACTTTGAAATCGATCAATTCAAAAATTACAAAACCGCTACGGAAAACATAACAAAACCACGAAAATACTTGATTTTTTAAAATTATTATTAAATTTTAAAAAAATGTAAATTTGAACTCTGCTATTTTCAAAAATTTTAAGGCTGATTAGTGCATACGTTAAAGAGATAAACTGAGTTCCTAAAAGCCATTTTGATACCTGAAAAAAGTCCCTCAACGAAGAGTGCCTTGTTAGACTATTTGGAAGTATTTAGAGCAGATAGGTTAATTTTATTACCAAAATATGAAAGCTTTCTCTAAAAGAACATCAATGAATCGCTGATCAATTTTTTCTTAGAACTTCAAGAACTTTGACAGTGACAATGACAAAATTTTAATAAAATTTACAAATTTATATAAAAATTTGTGAATACATGGTGTATAACTTGACCTAAAATTCTACATCTAGACATCGAATATCATGATACTAAATTAATTTTAATTTTTCATTCAAGGCTTAAAACTATGGGCGGCCATAAAAGAAACATTAAGAACTTCATGAAATCAAAGGTATTGATGTCACAATATTTTTTTTAAGTTATACTTCTTTAGACGTGTTATGGAAAAATGATGAGAGTGAAATTTTTAGATGCACGCGCATCACCGTCACACAAAATTTACAGGTTGAAGCTGTTTTATGTTACAATTGTAAGAAAATATATATGTATTTATTTATTTTTTTCAAATTTAAACTGAGTTTTATTGACAGTGTTGAGTCGACTTCTCCAGTCCTTTTATAATTTTAATTATTGTAATTTTATCATTTTATTGTATAACTAACTTCTGACGCGCGTACATAAATACACGCACCCAGTGTGCCATTTTGACCTGTTCTAAACGATACGATATAGTTTATTTCGTCTATATGGATTTGTTCTCAATGCACCTGATAGTTTAAAATCGATTAGAATAACAAGTTACGTATAAAGTTTTTACCATACATGCATATAGATAGATACCACCGCTGATATATATGCTGGTGGTTTTATATCAAGTACGACGAAGGTTGTTAAAAATGTAATTGAATTTTAGAAAAAGTGCTCGTGGCATTGATTTTAATTTTTAACAACTGCGGTTCTTTATTAGAATTATATGTTACCCGTGGAAAGAATTTGTTAATTGTATTATAGACAAGTATAAAAGATTGTTAAATAATATAGTTTTATAAAACTTTCAGCTCTGTAGGTTATTGATCATGTCATTTAGGAAGGAACTAAGACGTCAAAATGGGTTATTTATTAAAAAACAAACCGCATAGTGCTATTAAATTACACGGTGGAAATACACAAAAGGGGTGAAGATGCATTCAGTTTCAACAAAAATGTTGACATTGTTTATAATAGCCATTTTTTTTTTTAAATTGAATTTTCCATTAAAAATGTGTATTTTAAAAATTAAAAAAAAAATTATTTTCTATACCATAAATTTATGAAAAACAAAGAAACATAGCCAAAATTTTTGTTTTTGGCGTTACTACTTATTACTTTTTATACTCGGCACCTACATATTTCAGTGTATATTGATTTGTAACGTGACCTAATATTGACCGTACAAACAAAATTGTGTTAAAGGTGTTCATAGAAATGCCTAATTAGTCCATTTTCGTCTGTACGTCTGTCATCACGATAACTCAAAAACAAAAAGAATAACGAGCTTAAATTTTGTTGACGTATTCTAACTTTTAAACAATAAAAAGAAAAGTTAAGGTACAAATAATGTAAATTTTTTTGAAAAAAAAAAACAACTTTTATTTAAAATATTTTTTGGTAAAATGTTTGAGGTAATCAGAATTTCATCTCAAATGTGGCTAATAAACACATATAGGTAATAACAGTACATATTATTAGCATACATGTATATCTATATAACTGTATAGACTGGATATTTATAGTATTTTATTAAAAATAATGCAGACAATGAAAGTCACTCATATGTCAAGTATCTAGACAATTAAATCTGTTAGTTTTTATCTTAACTTGTTTCTATCCAAGTTTGGTACTGGCATATTGCGTCATAGAATAAAGATTAGATGCAATTTTAATTAAAATGCTTGGTCGAAAATACATTCAATAATGGGTATTTTCACATATTTATGTACCGCAGTCATGCGATTTGCAACATTTCAATTTTTATACGTATTTAAAAACATTTAATACCCTTTCGTTATGTTGTATTGAGTTGTTTATCAGAATTAATTTTATTTCTCCAAAATACACCATAAAATCAGTATATTTTATAATTTTAAGTAAGCATGGAAGATTCAGGTCATCGCGGTTTTTTATTTATTTGAATATAGATGCATGATGTATTTTTTATTCATGATTGGTTTGAGTTGTGGTCAAATTCATTTTTCTGGATATAAAGAAGAAAAAAAAGAAAATTGCACATAAAAAATGGGCTTCATTAGGCCTTATGCTTCAAAAAATTTTATAGAATTTGAATTTAGACAAGCATATTTTTTATTTCATGTCTAAATTAACACTTTTTTTTTAAACGTACCAAAAATAAAGTTATTTAATGGAGCACATCACGAAAAAAATTAATATTTCATTTGCGAAATAAGTTCCGTTTTCATAAAATAATCAAAGAGTTTTTGGAAAATAGATTCTGATGGTCAAAAACCTATCAGCGAAGACTCGGGTACCTAGCTGATCTATTATTCAACAAACAAATAATATTGAATTGTACATATATAGATAGCTCTTACAATTTCATTTCCAATAATATATTAAAACTATAAAATTTGGCGGAGCTATAAAATATATTAATTTACAGTTTCTCGGTATAATAGTAGCTCCTGTATGTTTGTATGTATGTATAAGAATATATATTCAATAATTTACTTTTTATAGTTTTTAAGAAATTGTTTATTTATTGTTGAAGATTAAAATTTTATGGTTTTTTATACTTTGTAATATTTATGAACAATAAGAAAATTTCAATTGATATCTTTGTGTGTGTGTCTGAATGTGCTTTAAAATCATTTTCTACATTTTTCTATTAGGAGGAAAAACGGTTACTTCCCACCTTCGAATACAATATATAAATTTCGTGATTAAAACCATGTTTATGTCTTTTTATTATTAATTTTAATCACATATACCTACAAGTCGCATTAATAATTTCAATTTTTATGTTGGCGAAATTTATAAAAGACTAGCTACAACCCGGTGTCTTGCTTCCATAGAAAATGTAAGTACGACTGTATACGGTTTCAAAGCTCGCAAAGGAGAATTCACATTACAAAATAATATTATAAAAAACCGCATCTTCCTTACATAGAAAATAAGTTGGCATTTCTTGAACCTTGTGTCGGCATTCAACTTGGCTTTCATCTTCGGCCTTAAAGCCTGCATTGCTCGGATGGTCAATGTATTTGTTATACTGACCACGGTGCTGTGGCCTTAGGGCTCGCTTGATTCGTAAGTACAGTAATGGATTTCGAGTTTGAGAACTGTAATTAGCTAAATTCAATATAAATTTCATAAAATTTTTTCAATTTTTATGCCATATTTGTACAAAAATAAAGTGTCACACAAAAATATATTGATAAGAGTGTGTTGACCCGAATTGTAGGTATCGGCACCGTGCAGATCGAAACGACATTAGTTGCTATTAACTTTTCATGCACTTTGCAATGTAAAAAGGATACATTATAATATCTAAAATTATAAAATAATTAATTCTTTGAAAGTATACATATTTTTATTGAAAGGTTCAAAAAGGTGTTTTAATAAAAAAAAATTGCTCTTATAAAACAATAATAAAAGTACTTAAAAAAACTGTATGTGAATTTTTCTATGACTTTAATGTAAACCACTTACTTGCATGTGTAAATCTTTTATTACAGATGATTTTCATAGATTTTATAATATCATGGTTATAATTAATAAAATAGAATTAAGTACTTAAGACCTGTGCGCATATTGGGACGCGGGTGGCATAGAGCATTTTGTAACATAAACAAGTGATTGGACGCAAATTGATGACACGACGCTACGCAGCTCTACTGACGAGACTCGACAAACGCCTGTCAAAGTGCCAGAGTAACTGCGTGGAAATATGTGTTCCCCAACAAGACGTGTGTGACGCGATCGCAACATGTCACCCATGTCATGTAGCCTCGCGATGCGACGCATATTGCCTTAAACTTTACTAGACCTTAAACTTAAGATAAATTAATGTACGATTTTTTTTTAAATTGGCGAGTATATCGTTTTAATATATCCGTTGCTCTGCCTTCTTCGGAAACTTCGGATGCTATGAAATAACTTTTTATTTAAATATTAACACATTTTCTAGATTGTTCTAAATCTTAACGTCATGTTGGAAAACTAAAATTTACATTCATTTTTGTCAGTTTATATTTTTAACGAAACAACATCTGCAATTTACATACATTTTAATAAGGTTTATATCACGTTCATGAACTAAACGAATGTTTTATTTTACACATTTGACCACTCGCGTCGCGTCAATCAATTAAGCTTCTTCATCTTTATGGTATACACTATGCAGATACAAATGTTATAAAATATACATTTTATTGTTATTACTGAGAACTCAAGTATTTTTCGAATAAATTTCGACTTTTTGTTCAAATTTAATAGATAAAAATTATTTTATATTTTATAAATACGTATTTCGACTACAAAGCAGTCATCATCAGTATGAATTACCTAGTAGTAATGATTCTCTGAGGTGATGTTAATTTGGTGATGGTGCAAATCTAGGAAATTGGGGCAATAAATCGAAATTTATTATAAAATATAAATTTTTTGTTTTTACAGTTTTTCACCGTTAAAAATTTTAAAATGTGAGACACGTAGAAACGGAAGCATTAAATCAAATCTTTTGATACGTTTTGTTAGTTCAACTTTCAATTGGAGAAACAATTTTTATAATAGGTTCTGTAATTTTTTAGCCTATCCTTTTTTGAACAGAAAATCAACTGATGTCTCTTTGAAAAAAAATTTTAATGTTTCTAAACGAAAAGCCTACACAGTTCCACTAGTTACGTACATGATATGCATGCATTTACATTTCTAATAGATATTTACGCTGCAAAATGTATAGTAGTTATTTGAGTACGCTACTTATAAGTATTGTAATAAATATGGTATTGTTTATATGTTTATTGAAAAGTTGGAAAAGTTGCGAGTTTGTTATGATTTTATAGCGTATTTTCTATTTTTTCTCATAAAAAAAAAGAGCAATATAAGGGAAAAAATACACAACAACTTTTAATCGAGCATTCATTGGAGTGCAGTTTGAGCCAAATTGTATCTAAAAACTTTTATTTATACGAAGTTTTTATCAAAATCTACACATTTAATTAGCTTGTCATGATCTGGTTATAATAAACTGACATTTTATTTTATTTTTTTTAATTTCTGGCTTCAGCTACTTTCAGCTATACAGCCATTAACTAAAGGGGATTATTATTTTTTTATACAACAACAGTACACAGTTCTGATAGGTGGTCACCCATCCAAATACAGATTGTGTGTGACTGCTGTTGCTTAACTTCATTGATTGGTCTATGCATGTCATTACGTTACGTCTGTCCGGGGTCTGACATTATATTTAAACTGCCATTTTTCTGATATTACCGTCATTGTTTTTAAAAATGAGATATGTTCTAGGTTAAAGAATAGGATAGTTTTTTTCGATAATTCCTTTTTTTTTATTGCGATTTCGTTCTTAGTGTCCCATAACTTATTTTTAATGAATTTCCTTGGCGAAAATTATTACTATCATTGTGTTAATCAATTTATGATTGATCATAAAATTTTGAATCCTTACTTTTTAGGAACAAATTTTCAAACAGCAGTTGCTTGTTTTAAAGAAATGAACATTTTTTGTATTTTAATTTTTCATCTGAACTCAATTATCTGAACTCAATAGACCGATTTTGATCATTCACGAATTTAAACTTACTTTTTATGTTAACAATACGTCACCAAATTTTCAGCTCGTTATCTCTATTTGTATTTATCGTGATGACGGACAGACAACCGAAAAAGGATTAATAAGTTGCTTCTATGAACACCTATACCAAATTTTTGTTTGTGCGGTCAATATTTCCTATCAAAAACAAACTTTAGACTAAAATTAACATACTCTGACATATTTTGTATGTCGAGTATAATAATTGGTAAATTTTTCGATTTTCATATACCAATATAATACTAGACTATGTGGTATTTTTAATAATAATTAATATATCCTCGAACGAACCACAAAACAATATTGAATATACACTCAACATGTAAATAAAAATATAAAGTTTATATAAATACAAAGATACATTGCTTTGCGTATCACACAAAAGAAATGAAAATAAAAAAAAAGTTATTTTTCGCAGACAATGCAAGAATTTTTTTAATAAAAGCCATTTTGAATATATATTCATCAATGATGATGGTGGTTTGTAATATAGGTACTTTCTTACTAAAAACTTTGTGCTTTGTTTGTTCGTATATATATATACATATATATATATATATATATATATATATATATATATATATATATATATATATATATATATATATATATATATATATATATATATATATATATATATATATATATATATATACATATATATATATATATATTGATTGAAATGAATATTTATGATTTTATAATTATTATTCCAAAAACTTATTGTATATATCGCTTCAAACCAAATTTTATTTTTGTTATCTATAGAAGTTTTTGTTATTTGAATATTCTCCTCTCTATGTCCGCACAAAAACTTTTTTAATAATATCCAATATGATGGTGGTGGAAGTTTATTATATTCATCTCAAAAATGAAATTAACCGATAATCAATTGTATGATTACGTTTTAAAGTGTCCATATGATAAACTTTTAAATTTTTTATTTATTTTCTATATACAGTGAGTAATGTAGGAAAATAAGAAAATAAACACCAATTGAGATTTCTCTGAAATAACGAGGTTTATTATAATTATGTATAGATGATGTACAAAATTTACGAGTTTCATTCACACCTGAAATAACGAGAAAAAAAGCCTTTATTCCCGTTATGTTTATTTATTACTTTAGTAACATTTTAGTTCAAATTATATTTTTTAATTCAAATAATATTAATTATATTTTTTTAAATTTAGATTATCTTTTCTTTTTTCTTTGATAAATCATTCTCATCTGGTGTAGCGTGTCTCTACCTGTTGACATGGCACAGTACTCCGTCGATAACGCGTCAAAATTCAAAATCTTATTAAAGAGACTCGGGCTCATTATAGTGTGTCGTGTTTTTCTTTATAAATATAGCAAGTCTTAGGATGGTTTATCTTGATTAAAACTTCAAAATATTGATTTCTTAATAAAAAGTCACAAATATAACAATTTTTTTTTTAAATAAACACGATTTATTTCCGTAAAATTACATTTAAATGTAAACATTTTTTATAAAATTAAAAATGCTGTCTGCCATTTTAGTGACGTAATAAAGGTATAATCTTTCAACTGTATAGATTGATTGGTGATAACTAAGAGTAACATTACATATACAACCTAGAAGTAATAACTAAAAATTTTACCAAAATGACATCACACCACGACATCAAAGTGTTTTAGGTTACGTGATATAACGATATAAATATCAAATTTTAATTTTTAAGATAATAAATTAATCATGTCCTTCGATGACTGGAATTCAGAATATTTAAGAATATTTTTACATAAATTTTATTGTTTGTCAACTTTCATGCTGTATTTTTGACTACCGAAAGTATCCTATTGTTTAGATACACCACATATGGTTCAGTATGAATTATTTATAATCATCAGAATTCATAAAATACGTTAAATATCCAATATTTACAGTTTTAAATCCATATATAATAATATGTATTACAATTATTATGTAATTATCTAAATTTGAGCTAAGATTGTGGTGGATCTAAGAAATATTTCAAACAAAGGTTTTTAGTATTGTCTTTGAATCTTTTATGGTTTAAGAGTTCTGTCATTGATCCATTGGATGTAATGGATCGATTTTGTCATTTTGTACACTTTATGTCTAATATAAGTCACCAAAATTTAAACTCGCTAATTCTTTTCGTTTTTTAAGTTATCTGGAGCACGAAAACATTCGTTGGGGTTTGTTTTGGCTTCAAATCGATTATCTCGAGAAGAAATAATGATATCAACGTGGAACCAATTTCATTCCACGCTTAATTATGTTACTAAAAACTAAATGATTTCGGTCCAGTAAAATCAGTCCAACTTTTATTGAGGGCGAAAAAAAAAACAACAAAAAAACAAAAAATAACCATATTCTTAATAATAATTGTTCTTAAATTCTTCTCATTGGGAAGCTTGCGAGTCGTACCTAGACCATTTGTTGTTATTCAAATTCCTAGTAAGCTTGCAAGGTTTTTAAGAGAATGTTTATTTATTATAAAGTAATACAATACTATACGATTACTGATACCCGAGGCTGCTTTAAGGATATTAGTTAAACGTAACATTAGTTAGATAAAGTTATGATTTTGAAATATAAAACTGTTGAAGTCATATCGAACGATTCTAATATAAGTTCAGCACAGCTTTTCGAACAATTAAAGAAGAAATTCGTCTTTAAAAATCGTAAAAAATACACGTGTTATATGGTCACAAACGTCATTCCACTATTGAATTCATTTGCACTTTAGATATTGGAGAAAAGAATGATTGTATTTATAAATCATTGTTTTCATTTTATTTAAATCGAAATAAAAAACGTACCTTGATGCAGTTTTTCGAAAATAATTCGTAACTAGAAAATCGAATACAAATTAATTTAATAGTAGTTATTACAAATATTTTGTCTATGGTAGTACTTACGACCTCCTTAAGATTCATTTTATTATATATAGTCCGGAAAGTAGTGTTGCAAATAACACAATCATTTCAAGTCGATTAATTCATTAAAATTTCTACTGAGTAGCCATACAATCTCCATCCAAGGCAATCAAATGTCATATTCAGCTGACAATTATTCCATCCGTAAATATTCTGCTGAATATTTTCTTTTATTTACTAGATTATTGAAGCTATATCAATTACTAATTTCAAGCGACCTGAAATATATATATATTTACTCCTACAGCTTGTTATTAGTTCATCTTGGGTGCGCCTGCTGAACGCTACCTTCTGGTAATATATTTAAAAATTTTTAACATTTATATTTTAATATATATATATATATATATATATGTATGTAAATGGTATATAAATAAACAATTTATTAAACAAATAAACACTGAAGTTAAAAATTAAAATATTTGAATATTTATTATATTATATATCATATCATAATAGTTTATCCCATGACAAATAACATAACAACTATTTTTCATAAATGTTTTGTAACAAAAACGATTTTAACAAAAAAAAAAATATATATACAACATTTATAAGCATACTTAGAATTTTACAGGAGTCAAATGGTTGTAAAAAATTGGATTGTTGAATAAAACATAATTATTTCATTCTTTATCATAAATAATATTAAACATCGACAAGGAAGTTCTCAAAAAACGAATGTGCAATTAAAAGAACACGAATAGAGTTGAAAAATATATTCGAAGATTCAATCGATTTATAGACCACAGAGTGCTATGTTCGTGACGGAGTAGTTGTACAATATATCTATTAAATTTTGCTAATAAACATACATTTATAGTGTTTTATGAATACCAATTAAAAAAAGTCCAAACAATGAAATACAATGATACGTCGAGTATGTAAACAATTACCTTTGTCAGTTGTTATCTTCACTAGTCGTGGAAAAACTGAAATTTGCTTGTTTAGCTTATAATTGTAGAAAATTTTGACAAATTTTAATATAAGTGAAAATTTTCACCTCATATCCAAATTTTAATTATTTCCTTTAAAACAATCCGGACATACAGCCACCGCTGGATTTATGATAGGCGCAGTTGGAGCTAGTGCCCAGTTCGGGAAATTTTTTGGGGTAGAAAAATTCAGAGACGGAGAAAATAATTTTCTCCGTGTTATGGAAAATGCTTTGAAAACTGTCATCATGTTAAAAACTTCTAATAATAATAAATAAAATAATTTTTTTGATTATCAACTCTATGTTCAAAATCTAATTTGGATGCAAGTGGTTCGCATCAGATATCGGCGTTTTAAGTCATGTAAGTCCCACATAAGTTTCGAACCACTTGATCGATCGCATTTGGATTTGGGACGTTCAAAAATATTCTAAAAGTTTTCGGCCGATTGCTGAAAGTCCTCCTTTAAAAATAGTATTATATAGAAATTTCAATCATTTTTAGTAAAATTTCGATAATATGGCGGCGTTTTTCACAGTGCCCAAGGGCGGTACTAAGGTTAAATCCGGCTATGTATACAACGTATTCATTTTACAAGTAAAATTCTGTGTTTACTATTAGCAATAAATTTCTCAATGTACCAAGAAAATGTGTTTGATTTGACTCCATTAAAAAAAAAAAAAAATATTATTCACTAATAAAAATGCAAACGATACGGACGTATTTATACGTACTGCTTGTAGAAAAATAATAAATACGTGCTCTGTTGTCTTTCCCAAGTGCCTTATTTTATTCACAAAATAATAATATACCTTGAAGCAAAATGTGTGCAAAAGAGAAATGTAAAAAAAAAAAAATTGTAATTTTTCATTACATATAATTTACATACTATACATGTACATACAAACTCACACATTCAAATGAAAAACTATTTCAATATAAAACAACATCATATACAAAAATATTAATCATATTTTTCTCATGCGAAAGATTTTTCATTGAAATGATAAATCTATTCATTTATCAGGATTTTAATATATACAAAAATTTGTGTATAAATTTTTACTATATAATTTTTAAATTTTAACAGATTTTTGGATCATATTTTTCACGCATCATCCATGCCTTGTAACAAGTAATTAGTCATTACTCATATTGTTTCTACTGTAAGAAAAATGTCCAGTATGAATGAAAAAAAAAAATTTAATTTATCTTATTTGCTAACTTTAACAAGCCGGGCAAAATAAAAATAAGTTTTATAAATTCCTTTTTTTTTTAAATTTAAGGAAGTTATCCGCCAGAATATGTACACGCTTCCGAGTTTAGTTAGTACGAGCCTGTGGATTTTTAACGTTTACTCTGTCTTTAAAATATACCGTATTTGAGCTCTAGCCAAAACGGATCTAAGGATATTCTGACTATTAAGTTCACTTGGTGATTAAACTATGCAAGTATAATTTTAGGTTAGCGAGGGTTGGCGTTTAGGTGGAGTACGTACAGGTCTATGGATTATTTTATGATTGAGCCAGACTTTTTCAAATTAAGTACTATCGATTTTGAGGATTTAATAATAAACCTAGATTGCTTTTATATTATCAGCACCTCCACAGCTTAACATTTTTATTCAATTATCAATTCCCAACTTTCGATTATCAATTCCCGACATTCTACACAAAGAGGCTGCACACTTCCAATCCATTCATTACACAGAACACATTCTACTTTTACTATTTCATAACTAAATTTAACATTCTTAAATTAGCATGCATCCTTCTAATTTCCCTATCATCCGCAAATAAGAAATTTCAACTGCTTTTATTGTGTTTTTCTCTGAGTATACGCTGCAAGCAAACTTTTTTTCATGTATATTTTTTTTTTACCAATGTGTAGTTCAGTAGGTTTTTAATTTCTTTAAATACCGATGGTCAACTCAAACAGTTCCACGATAAACTACCTATAATTTATTTACTAGTCTATAGGATGTATCACAGATAAAGTATATACATTAAAAAGAAGATATTTACCTTCAAAATACAAACTTTAAAGTGTTAGTATAGTGGAAGAAAATAAGGAAATTATTTCGCTATATTAAACTAGTCCAATTTTGATAATTTTTTGTCCGAAATTAAAAATGCTTTGGCTTTATTAGTTTCAATAATGCTTCTCTAAGAGAGACAAAGTGGATGCCACTTCTTCTATCCGATGAACATTTCAATATAAAATCTAATCGCAGAAATCAGTTACACAACAAATTTTAATAAATTTTCAAAAACAGCACAAAAATCTCACACTTTAAGAAAAAAAAAAAAAAAACTTAAGAACAAAATTGAAGCTTATGGAAAAACAAAGGGAAATATTTGTTTATTATTTCTATAGATAATATAAAAACACACATAGTACCAATTTATCCAAAAAATTAGATTTTTCAGTTAGCCAATCGATTTAAGAACTATTTTACTGGAAATGTTGAAGAATACAAAATGCTGTGAACCTAATCTGCTAATTTAAATACACAGTAAAATTCATTCTTCATACCAAAGATGAAATATCAAGTCCTTTATATCACAGCTTATTTTCATGCTTCAGAAATAAACAAAAATCAAAATATTTTTGGACCAAAATAATAAATTTTTGAAGTATCATTATTTTTACAAGTCTTATTCAAGATTTTTTTATGTAGTAAATCGAATGTTTTTTCTAAACGAGTTTTTTGTGTAGTAACAATATAATGATCTTATAAGTTTTCGCTCGAAATATTTTTTTATTATTCAACGCTAAATTTTATGCTTTAAAATTGCCAAGAACGAATCGGTACCTTAAACTATTCTAGAGAAATAATAAACAAACATTTCCCCTTGTTTTTCCAGAATAGACTAGGATAGAAGCCTTTAAAAATATAAAGATAAAACCGTGATTTAACCTTAGAAACTCACCCTCCTTCCAATTGCCGACCTCATATCACCAGTAAATTGTTTTCCTTTGATATTTGTTATTTTCTCTTTCGTTTCTAATGGGTTTTATCCTACTATAGTTTTTTTTGGTTTTAAAAATAATCGACCCTATTATAAGCTTCATTTTAATTTTTAAACTATATTCGTTAAAATCAGAGATTTTCGAAGTTTTTGTAAGAAATTCGATAAAAATATCCAATTTTAAACGAAACACGGGCATTTTAAATCACGGATAATTCAAAATCTGTTGACTATTTTAGTGGTTACTTTAGAAGTCTAAATTTTCATTGCTAAGAAGAGGTGGCACGCACCCCTTGTACTATAGGTTTGAGCTATCAAGAAACCATGTTTAAATATCTACATTTATAAATAAAATTCATCAATATCGAAGTATTTATAACCTGTCCCGAAATAATTTCCTAATTTTCTTCCACTAAATAGTAGAATTAATGAACTCTATATTTGTTTGAAAACACTTTTTGGATAATTTAAAATCACACATAATAATAAAGTTTCATTTGTAGTTTTAGAACAGAGAAAAGGTTTTCACATATATTTACAGTTCTCAACAAATTATGTATGGAACTTTTAAATTACGATGGTAGGATGAAAATCGTAAAATAATAAGTAATACTTACTTGCTACCAACTTATTTTATAAGTTTAGTAAAATTATCACATTCAGTTTTCAAAGTGCAGTTTTCATATTTTATTTATTTTCATCTTTCCCATGAGTAAACAAATAATTTTATGTTAGTATTTTTAGAAATATAAATTTGAGTTGGATAAGTCCTAACCTAGATAATCGAGATATTAAAAGCAAACAAAAAAAAAAAAAAAACAGTTGAGAAACTATTCACTTTACTCGCAAATAAAAACTTTTTAACTAAAAAATTAAACCGCCGAAAAAACTTAAAAGCAAAAAATAATACACCTTATTTATTTAACCTTCATAAATAAGTATAAATTTTATAATTATTTTGAGTTTTAAATTATCCTTAATTACTAGGTTATTAATTAATGAAGTATACCTATGTAATTTAGAGTCAGCGGCCGCGAATCATGCTTAACGTAATTAATTAGTCAGCTTGTTAGGCGCAGACTCAAAATTACGCAGACATGATACTTACTTTTATTTAAGAACTTAGTAACTAAGGTTAATTAATATACCATGTTAGATAATTTTTAAATACAAAAAAAAATTGTAGTAAAATGAAACCATTTGGAAACGGAAGATAATATGATAAAAATGAAAGGAACAATAAATTACGGGTGATATGAGTTCGGGAAGTAGGGAGCTAGTGTTTAAGGGTAAAATTCGATTTATCTGAATTTCCGGCAAAACTATGGAAAAAGTTTAATGGCCAAGTTGTAGGTAATAAAAAGATCTGCAGCTATTTTTCCACAAAAGCTTACCTTTTTATGTTCCAAATACACTGTAATTTTTTTGATTTAAAATATTTATTTTTTCACCTTAGTTTGAATAAATATCGAAAAAACACCCTAATTTTCAATCGAAAAATTTTGGGGTAATGTGAAAAAAGTGTAAATACAAAAGTTGTAGATCTTTTTATTACCTTCTACTTTGCCGTTTTACTTTTTTCCATGGGACTGGAGTTTTGCTGGAAATCGAAATAAACCGTATTTCACCCTACAAATCTCACCCCCTCCTACTTCCCGAACTCAAATCGCCCGTAATTTATTTTTCCTTTAATTTATATCATATCTTCTTGCGTTTCCAATTGGTGTCATCCTACTATAAGTTTCTTCCACTTTTTATCATTTTTTAAGGCATCTACTCTGATCTACAATAACTCAAAATAATAACAAAAACATACTAAGATGTACTTATATTATTTTAAGAACTTAGTTATTAGATTAAAAAAAGGTATAGGAAAATCTAAAGGAATATTATCTTTAGATTTTCAGTTTTTTCGGCGGTATATTTTTTTTTTTTGTTAAAAATTTTTTATTTTAAAATTTTTGTTGCTATAATCTATACATTTTTACATGCTTAATTTTTGAATAACGCTTCTGAGGTTGAAAATATTTTCCCACCTTTAAAGTAAGTTTTAATTTTCTAAAATTATATGGGACCTTCTAGGTATGCCCTGTCCAATAGAAAAATTATTATAAAAATCCGACTACTCTATATAAATATTCGTAATCATTAACCTTGTGTTTTGCCGGCAAAAATAAGTTATCAATAGGACCCAAATATATAATATTTTTGAATTTAAATAACAGTTTATATGCCTTGTTAATTAAGAACAATTAGTCCGTGAACCAGACGAATTTTACGATATGATAAGTATGAGCCCAAAATTTGTTTGTAACTTGGCTATAATTATTAAATTTTTGAGAATTATGAAAAGTTATTTTTTCATTGAACTAAACAAATTTTTGATTGCGTTGAAAAGATGTGGAAATTTGAATATCCGTAGAAGGTAATCGAATAAACGAAAATAATAATATTTTCTGGAGATAAATATTTCCACATTTATAGCACCATAATTGACCGCATTAAAACAAAATGGAAATCCTAATACGTATATACGTTCGCTTTAATTATCTTCGGTGTTTCAAAATTTCAAACGGACGTCGTCACTTATAGAGGAAAATATCATAAGGGTTTATGTTGTTTTAGGAAAAGCACATTAATAAAACCCCATACAAATTCCAACTAGGTATGTTTATACTTGTCATAATATGACGACTGGAACCGAAGCTAATATCGTTTAATAAGTCAATGGCCTGAGAACCCAGGGCCGCCAGTGCTGTTCTATACTTTCACTGTATGCATATACTTGTAATCATATGTCGATGGTCAATTTAAAGGTACAGTATATGTAAAACCCACACTTTTCTTAGCCTCATAGTTAATTTTTGTTTATGATCCGTTAAATATTTTAAAAATTGATGATCCATATATCCAGGCACTTTCTATAAGCGGTAACCTTTTCCACAAGCTTTAAATTTCCTAATAACAGGTTTTCTTTTTGGGAACTTTTAAGTTTATGACAGAGGTAACCCCAAACAGGAAACATCTGACGGAATTTATTAAATATTTATTGGCTTATACCTAAAAGTCAATCCCGAGAATTTAATCAAAGTGAATTGTGAATTTACCTCTCTTTATCACACTGTACCAGTAAATTGGCCGCGTCTGAAATGCATGCAATCCACGTAACTCTGATCAAGAAATTGTAAACAAAATGAATAACAAACAGTGATTGATTATGGATTAATTTGTTGCATTTTTGAAGATTTGTTTAAATAACATCTAATATTTAATTTAATGAATATATTAATTATATTTCATGTAATATCGGCCAATTTTTGGTTAAATTGTTGTGTGCGTCGGTACAAGATCGCAAAATTCATACAATGAAAATACATTCTTAAGTTGGATTGCTTTGTTAATTCATATATTATGTATGCTATGCATAGCGTAAAATAATAGCGAACTATTATTTAGAAAAGAATGTAATAAATTTCAAACAACCAATCAAATTATTGAATATAAATGTTCACGTGAAACTTTTGTGTACAAACAATAGACTAACGAAAACGATTCAATTAAAGCACTATCTTTTCCTATACATTTTATTTGTGAGATACTAAGTTTTGGCGGCCCTGAGATCTTACTCTATAATACGATTTAATAATACAATTCAAAAAACCATTCTTTGTGTTGTTTTAAAGATTTAATTTAATTCCAAAAACAGAATTTCTATTTCATTAAACAATCAATCATATTTAAATATGAAACGTATACCATATACATTGTGAATGATTTAAATATTTAACTTAAACCAGAATTTTGGGTTATAAAAGTAATTATTTTGTATAATACAACCAACACACACACACAAACAATATAATTAACTGAGTTGTTATTTAACAAAAAGGGATTCCTTCTGTATTATTAATATTAAACAATATACAACAATATACTCAAAGTATTTATACATTAGAGTAATTAAATTTCCAACATTGAACACATATTATTCAAATTTAAATATTAAATAATTATGTATTATATATATATATATATATATATATATAACAAATAAATATAATACAAGGTATAGAAAAATATTTACAACTAACTAACAATTGTTTTGATACTCGACATATGATTGAAGTTCATTGTTTCGATTTTTTTAATTAGCATTCATAAAATAATATAAATATGCAGTTTATACAGTTATTTATGTTACTTTAAGCTTAAATTGTAGAAATTTTACGAAAAAATGTTTCAAACAAAAGTTTGTGTCAAAACAATTAACGTGTATTATATTTGAACTTTTCTTTATTAAACTCACTTTTAATGTTACCATAATTTCAGCTCGTCTTCTTTGAATTTGAGTTTTGTTTTATGATGACGAACAGACAGAAATGGACTAATAAGGTGTTTCTATGAACTCCAATACCAAAAGTTTGCTTATGAGGTCAATATTAGGTAGCGTTACAAACTTTATAGTAAAATGTATTAACTGTAACATATTATGTATGTCGAGATCAAAAAGCATTTACTATTAAAGCATGGTGGAAACGCAATGAAGTTTTAGTCAATTTATAAAAATCTACCATATTAGTAGGGGAAACAGAGGTAACAGTGGTCAGTGTGCAATAGCGTACCATCTAGGTTGCCGGAAAATGCTTGTTCAGTATCTGCTTATCATTTGAGAGTGTTGCATCTTTATTGATTTTTGCCACTTTTGATAAAAAAAAAAGACTCTAGAACTTCAACTTACGAATTATTATGAAATTTATAATTTAGTTTGTAGTAATAGGTAATTAGGTTCTCATTATTTGAACATCAAAAAAATATTTACGTATTATATTAGACGATAAATTGGCATTATTTTTAATTACATTATTTTGTATCGTATACATTTATATGGTGGTCTTTGGATTGTTTATGGCTAATGGTGGTCTTCGGATTATCGTCAACTTTTACTTTAATTAAGACGTAGGTCTACTGAAAAGACGAAATGCAACACAGGATCCAATAAAATCCCATTGGATCCAATTGATCAATTTTTATCATTCACAAATCCCATTGGATTCAATTGATCAATTTTTATCATTCACAAACTTAGATTATCGATATTTTCGTATTTGAGTTATCATGATGACAGACGGACGCGAATGAACTAAATTAGTTGATTCAATAAACACCTTCACCAATATTGCCTACAGTGTTTGCTAGCGTTACAAAATTAATATACTCTGAGATATTCTATATAATATGTCGAGTCTAAAATTACGTAAAAGTTTGCTAATTTTAATTTGCTATGTTTTATTTTTAAAACATTAATTATATATTATATTTAAAAAAAAAAAAAATATGAAATTAAACTTTCTCTCATGTAGATAAACAAAGTGTTAAAATATATCCAAATATTTTATGCATTTGACATATAAGAGGTGCTACTTGACACTCTACAAACAAGTTTGTGACAACCATACCCAAATGATGTAGAAATTTAGATGAGAATCTATTTATACATACATTGTATAAACGATAGTCGCTTTTTTTCTATTCCTGCCTGTATGCGCTCGTTTATATCTGAGCATAAACGACTTTTCTTTATGTTCGTAAAGAATTCAAGGAAAAATAGATTTTTGAATATGTTAAATTTCTATTGTTCACGAATATGCTGAATATATTATTTCTATGTGCTGAGTCAACGCGATTTATATCACAAAAAGTTGATAATGTTTGTCTGGAATGGGTCGATAAAAAATGCACTTATTTGTCTCGGTTCTAATGAACTTTTTATCTTAATCAAATTTTAAAATATAAGCATTGATGGGATTTTTAGTTGTCCTCTTGCTAATGGTATGTTGAAACGTCGAATACTTTTGATTTTCCCACCCTTAAAATTGTTTATAACAAAATAGAAATTGGAATTTTTAACATTTTTCCAACAGAGCCAGTTTATTAAAACCTTCAATGCTTTGATTCAACCAGTGGAACAGATCTTTAAAATTTCAAGCTAAGAATTATCACAGCTTTTATGAACTTATGTTCGACCTTGGAGAAATTTCTTTGTTCGTAGAGTCGATAAAAATATTTAAGGATGATTGGGAGGTGTATAAAAATGCAACCACAGAAATGGATATTCTGTATAAATTACAAACCGATTCACTGGACTGTTAAATAGTATTGCAATTTGATTTAATTGTATGCAGATTCGTTAGACAAATAAAATTTATTTTTATTAACTGATAAAAAGTTACTAACAATTTCAAACTTTTATAAAAAGTTACTTGTACTGTAGAGAACTAATTGAGCATAAATTTTTAAAACTTCACTAAATGATTTTTGAAAAAAATTAAGAGGCACAATGTCATTTTTACATTGAAAAAATAAATCAGTGCATAAGAGTCTAGTCAGCTGAGACCCAAGTGACTTGCAGTTCCTTTTCACTCATTTTGAAATTGTTTTAATCCGCTTAAATAAACTTGATAGATTCTTATTTTGCTTACTCATCAATACAGGCATGATATAGATAATTTAAGAATTTAAATAATTAACATAAGAATTTTTAACAAAATTTTGAATATTATCGATTTACTTTGACAGTTTATAGATAAAGGAAGTATGCTTTAAAAACACAATATATTAAAGAGATCGCAATATATTATCTTATACGATCATACCAACATTGGAAATATATTACATTTTTACGGTGTTGTCTAGATTTCATGCAAATAAATAATATAAGATTTGATTATATTAATGTATAAAAGTAAATTAAATTTGTAAAAAAAAAAATTTTTAATCACACTCCTAACCAAATCATACTCGAAATGTATTAGAAAATAATTTATGCTTAAGTTACAGCTTAATAAAATCGAATATATTTTTCTGTTTGAAGTTGAACTCAAAATCTTCTTGGATGGATTATTGTTCATTCGTATATATATGAATGGTGAATATATCCAAATAACTTTTAAAATGCATTTTTCTAGATGCTATTCCCAATCCATGCAGTAATCGCTGATAATTTTAATGAGCTATTACAATAGACTAATAGACAGAAAATTACAATAGACTAATAGACCAATAGACTATTTTTTGGTTAGAGAATCTTGCATATTTTTTTTGTAATTATTTAGTTATAATTTTATCTAACATTTTAACGTTTCAACATGCCTCCACCTAAGAAGGTAAAAGGGTACGTGCGAGGCCTGGTTAGTCTGCTAGTATATAATGCATCATAAATTAGAAATTTATACTTTATAATACATGTATATAATATAATACCTAGCAATTATAATGAAAATATATATTCATTCATATGAAAATAAATGAATGTCTTCTCATACTATTTTGGAAATTTAATATTATGTTAAACTATTTAAAACAAAACTCATGTTTCTATAAATTTTGATAGTTAGATAAACACTCTACGATATGATGCTTGTTTAAGTTGAATATGAACTAAAAATTTGTTTTTCTGTTTTGCTTCTATACTTCTCATTTATTTTATTCTCATTTTTCAGGAAACAATTAACAATAATTTTAAGAAAAAATTTATTTTTTGTTGTAACTATTTTTATATAATTTTTCATTATGTAATTTTTTTAATGGCTTTAATGGTAAAAATATTTCCTATTTCTAATTGTATTTTAAATAAAAAACATAAAAGAATAAAAACTAAAATTTAAGGATTTATTATAAAGACAATATCTAATGAAACATGTATTAAAAATTATTTAATAATTCAAAAAAATTATCGAAATATTAAGAAATTTGACATTCCCAATCTTGACTTGTTGACGGACGGCGACGAAATGCAAAAAATAGGTGAATGGAAAATTGCATAATATTTTATGAGTTATTTGCATGCGTTATTTGTAAAAAAATTACTGTAGAGATGATCTTTATAATTAATTCAACTGTATTCCATTTATTTAAACAAATCCAGTAAATATCTCGATGCTCAAATATATAACTGAAGATCCAAATATTGTAATTTTTTCCAACATAAAAGGAAAAGTCTAAAATGTAAAAAACTGAGATTGATTCTTAGACTAAGGGTAATTTCGTGTTTGCAAGAAAAAATAAAATGCTATGCTAATGAATGAAACCATCATTAAATAGAAGATTTGTAGGTGAAAAGTCCCACGTATTTGCAGAAGCTTGTATCAAATATGAGTAAAATGAGACGTTTTACAAAAATTATGGGCACAGCCACTACAAAAGAACATTCTGTTTTAGTGAGGTTGTGATAGAAACGGTGCAAAACGATTTTAATTAGTTGACACTATTACAATTTTAACCAAATAAATGATTTTACCAACAACAAGAGATAGAGAATTTCACAAAAATTATCAATTCAATATGAGCTTACCTTTTTGTTTTTGGAGTACATATGCTAAAAAAATTTAAATAATTACTAAAATTTTATGGTAAACCTCATTTGTAACTTTTATATGTTGTTAATTATGATAAATTTTCAAAATGTTCTATATATTCTAAACTAACTTTAACTACATGAGTTCTGCATTAAAACCATAAGTACCTACTTACGAGTAGTAATATGAAATTGTTTTAATATTATTTGTTGAAAACCTGCTCAAGATTTTTAAACGACTTCTCAAAAAAGTAGTGTATTAATTTGACTCGTAAGTATGTAACTATATCTATTATATTTCAACTTAGAACAAAGTATAAGTTACTTCAAAATTGGTTGAATAATTCAAGATTTGGACTATTCTCAAAATCAATGTGTGTCCAATTGGGTTGTTATAATTATGATTTTAATTTCTTATTTTCTTTTTATTTCATATAATAAAAAAGTTATGTCAAAATATTTAGATTCTGTATGGAGCACATTGCGATATTCACCGGAGCAAGTCTGAGTTTTGAAAGTATAAAACAATGGATGGAATCCACAATTGATGTCATCCGTATTATATATTAGCATATTTTGATAACGTCATATATGAATACCCATCCATGATCGAAATACAGGTAATACTATTTTAAGAAAATAAGTTTTAGATTCAGAACGGAGCATAACCTGTAATATGCAGGAGCAAAGTTTTACAATTTTATCTAACACGTTTGTAATATCTGTGTTTCGAAATTATAAAATCAGGGATGGCATCTACATATAAAGTCATTAATATTAACATATTTGATTACGTCACATGTTGATTCTTATGAATGATGTTATACTTTCGAAACACACGTAGTATTATATTTATAAGAAAATCATGAAGAAACAGTGACTGAAGTGGTCACACATTTATTTGTCAAGAAAACATGAAGGGGGAACTAATGGCGAGACGTGTAACAAACCGCTATTTTAGAACGCCCTAAAAAACCGCTCGAATACAGTTTTATGAACATAAAAGTAAAGATAAAAACTTTTCACAAAAGAATAGAACTGATTTAAAAAATAAAAGTAAAAAATAATTTTAAATTAAATAAATACTTTTACAAATAATTTCCTTATGACCAATGACTTCTTATGGTTATGTATTCATTTAATTAAAAATTATGTTTTACTTTTTAATCCACTTTTTGAAGTCAGTTCTATTTTTTATAATATTTTTATATAACGAAGTGTATTTGGAAACAATTTATTATTATAACACAAAAGTGAGCATAATAAAACTATAGAAAACTATAAACACGTATTAATTGTCTACTTTAGTTCTAATTAAATTATTCTGAAATCACTTCAAATATTTTAAAATAAAAATATCTTTCGAAGAATTTTAATTTACTTTCAATATGTATAATGATAAATGAAAGACACAATCTGAGACAAAATTATTAAGAATTTTGGGAAGAAATTAACAATTTTTATTTTGTTAAAACTTAATAACTTTTTTATGTTTGACAGACTTTATCCAATGAAAATTATTAATTAAATATAAGTTAACTTCAAACAAAAATGTAATGAATCTTTATTTTTGTACGTCTATCTTTTAAATTTCCCGTTCTCCTCAGTAAAATTTCATGCAAAATTTCATCAAAATTGGATGAATTATTTACTATGCTATACTATATTTATGTTAAAATACCGATTATCGAATATATTTACGGCCTGACGGATTAAGTTTAAATTTGAATATGAGGTAAGCAAAATTAATTTACTACATAAAACATAAAGTGTTCTATGATTGTAAGTAAGATTTATTTTTTTCACGTTTTTTCATTCAGATTTACTCGGTTTCTTTAATTTGGATGTCCTAGAAAAATTGAGTTTATCACAATTTAATCTACAAATTCAATAAACTTCTCGAAATATTAGTTGTCGCATAAGTTCATAAGTTTTTTTGAACTTATGTACGTTCGCTTGAATGAGGGTCATAGACCTTCCAGATCGACGAACATTAAACAAAAACTGTTCAAGAAGTTCCAAAACGTCAATAAATACTAAGAATTATTAAATCGGAGATAAAATTTTTTTTATTTTGAACATAATGCTACCGTACTTATGCAATTTTTTATCGAAAACTTAAGTTAATTGTATAGACTGAATACTTAGAATATTTTATGAATTATAATAAAAAAAAAGTTCAAACATTGATATTCAACAATATGTTGAATATCTAAGTCTATCATTGATTAAAATTAATAAAGCACAGTATTATTTAAAAAATAAATATGCTTGTAATAGAAAAAGGATTAAGAAACTGGCTTTTTCTAAAAACAAATAATAACATTATTAATAATTATGAACATAAAAATTTAATACCTCCAAATCGTAGGAGAGCGTAGGTATAACTACTTTATGTGTCCCATTTACGAATCTAACCTTTAATCATTATTCCATTAAAGAATTGTATTTAAAAAATGAAAAAAAAATAATTTTTTTTTAATGTGAAATAAAAAACTAAGTGCATAAAGGAAGTAAGTTTACCCGAGAGAAAATGTTCAAGGTTTTTTATAAAGAATTGTATACGTAAAAAGCTTGCTACTACAATAAACATATAGTAATAAATTAAAAAAATTATTATGTTTAACATAGCGAGAATGATATTTTTATATAACAAACGTAATTATTATTTCATGTTTTGAAAATGTCCCATGAGACTTGGCATTCATAAAAAACTATGCTTTTCTTTTTAAAGAACTTTAAAGTTTTATAGTAAACAATATTGATAGAGTGTGCGAATAACTTACAAAAAACAAATTTGTATTCATTATGAACACTTTAAAAGTAATAAAATTAACTAAAAACGCGCCAAAATCTTGTTTAAATGATTTCAGTATTTCTATGATTTCCCAATAAATAATATTCCCTGTGATTCAAAAGTGTAACGTAATGGATGGACATCCATTTATGACGTCTTCAAAATATGAAATCAATACTGGTATCAATAACATCATATATGGATGCTAAGCATGATTTTTAACTTTCGAAACACAAAATTTACAAATATGTGTCGTAAAAATTTTGAATTTTGGCCCGGGAACTATCGGGTTGTGCTCCGTAATTAATTTGAAAATTGTTTTTTTTTTTTATAACTTTTGAATTATAGCGAAAAAATAAATAAAAATTAAATCTGCTATTAAAATTAAACATAATATTTTCAATTATTACAAAAAAACAATTAATAGATAAAAGGTGTTGTGTCCAAACTGAAACCAGAAATTTTCCAATTGAAATGGATATTTTTTAGCCCAGTTATTGTAGACATAAATATTAACAATCAATCTATGAAATAAAATAAAACACTGCCAATAGTGGACACAAAGCTTCCTCGCGATCTATGTTCACTTAAATAGCTTATACTTTATGTTAGATTTCAGTATACATAGTTTCTTTGTTATTCCAAACTTATGGCTATTTCTTTACTAGCCGTGATTTAATTAATTTTTCGTTTATACAACACACTCTTTTTTTATAAAATTTAAACTACAAATTTGCTGGTAATTCTGACACGGGATTTGACAGTCTCCCAGGCCATGAGCCAAGCATTTAGAGGTGTAAGTGCCTTTACTCGTTCGACCGCTTAGCTGGTCCAATATATTTTGGAAAATTCAAGCTATTATCGAAATTTACTTAAAAATATATATCTCCAAAACAGCTTGACTGATTACGTTGAAAAATTAGGTTGATATGAATACAAAATTTTACATTTATATTAAATTCTTAGTGGCAGTTAGCTGACTAAATTGTTTTTCGTTATTTTTGTTCTTTTATTGTGCAAACAACTATATTAGGTATAACTATACATGAAATTTCATCAAAATCGAATCAACGGTTCACGAAATATTGGTATTTAGAATTATAATTGGCATATAGAAGGAAATGTTACCTTTTTTTTATAAAAAAGAAATATATTTATTACATTAAAAATTGCTTTTATTTTTTTTATAATTATTAATGAGAACTGGATTTTTCGAATAAATTTCGATTTTTAGCCTCAATTTCCTAGATCAAATTATTTTGTATTTTTATAAATACATATTTCAACTACAAAGTAGTCATCATCAGTATGAATTAACTAGTTGTAATGATTCTCTGGCGAGATGTTACTCGTTGCTAATTTGGTGACGGTTTGCACGGAGCAACGAGTAACATCTAGTCAGAGAATGATAACAACTAGCTAATTCATACTGACGGTGAATTTTGTAGTTGAAATACATATTTATATAAATATAAAATTATTTGATCTAGGAAATTGGGACAAAAAATCGAAATTTATTAACGAACAATTGTGTGTATTACAAATTTTGTTTTTTTGAATAGTATTTCACCGTAGAAATGATGTGTTTTTGTGTCTTTGTTGCCATATTTAATTAACTCGCAATAAAAAAACAGTTATACATATTTTTTTCGTAGTTTCTTTAATATGTTTGCTCCTTTAAGATTTTTAAATATACGTGACAAAAATAATCATTGTGTGAAACGTATACACATCCAAGATACATGGAAAAAAAAAAATAAATACACTTTGTATTCTTAAATATGAGAGAAAATATTTGTTGTCGCATACAAAACAACAAGTTCTGTTCTTTTATTTACAAAGTTAATAAAGTTTATATCTTTTTAAATCCAATGTCTCAATAATAACAAGTTTGTGAATATAAGATGTACGGTTTTGGCACGATTTAACTTTATATATTATTATTTACATTCAAATTACCGAAATTTAGGATTAAAATATAAATTAGAGATGATGATATATCCGGAAGAATACTAACCTTTGAAATATTTCTAATTATTTAAAGCTTTTTATTTAACTTGTTTGTTCGGGTGGAATCTTGGAAGTCAATAAATCAATTTTGAAGCAGATATCTTCAACCGATTGAGTTGAATTTTGTATACACGTTCAGTTTGGATGAATACATTGTAACTGTGTGACGTCATTTTACATCCAACAGGGCGGTTTACCTAAGACGAACGGCGGACTAGTTATTTTTAATGCGCTGCTACAATATAAAAGAGTTTGTTCGAAATCAACGTGACATCAAACCATTCTGCTTCAATTTTTTTCTTTTAGTATTTATAGCAGAGTCTACAATATTAATAGGAAGGGGGAGAGGTGTAAAGAGCGTGACGAAAAGGTGGAGAGGTGTCAGAAATGGCGTGACGTAGCGTTACGTAGTTTATACACGGCCATATTAGTTTATACATGACCCGACTTTTAAACAATTAGAATTAGAAGAAAAAGTCAAACCTTAAGTGGTTCATAATTGTTCAAAAAAAAAAACGGCTTTTGTTTGAGGTAGGTTTTTCGTTACTGATTCGATTCGCCTCAGTTTCGACTAATGAATATACAGATATATAGTTCTTATATCTATAACGAAAAATACTATAAATATCCAGTTTATACAGTTAGACATGTATAATAATATTCATTGTTATTACCTAAAATTGTGGATGTTTTTTAACTTTTCTTCAATTTTTTTAATATTTAAGAGTTAGGTCAAGCATTCATTGGACCCAATTTACCGATTTTGTCCATGTACCTTTTTTATAATACGTCACCAAAATTTCAGCTCGCTATCCCTGTTTTTTTATTATCGTGATAACGGATTAATTAGGTGTTTCGGTAAACACCAAAACTTAATATAAATAATGTAAATATTAAACTTAATGTAAATAGTAGGTAGAATAATTACAAACTTTAGATTAAAATTATTATTATGTATATCGCGTCTAAAAATACGAAGTATTATCCATTATTTCACTAATCTAGGTTTTTTTAAGCCACACAAATATTACAATAACAAATCACTATTAGACAAACAAAAGAATTCGGCTTGAGGTGCCCTTTAAAAAATCAATTTCTTCATAAACCATAAACGAATAAAATGCAATCCAAACAGTATACATAAACAATTAATAATAAAAGAATTAACGAACGAATAAAGTAATTAAATTTAATGAATAAATGATGAATAAACTTGATGGTACGTTTTATCATTTTATTTTATTGAATGAAGACACCGAAGACTGGCTGTGCTGTGTTGTTGTAATTGAGACAATGATGATGGAATTCTGTTAATTTAACAATAAATAATTTAAAAACTTTTGTAATATTTTAAATGAATGAATAAAAGTTTTATTTTACAACCAACTTGGAAAACACATTTCATTTTATTCGATTATATATTGAATAAATAATAAAGAGTGAAAATATAGAGATAACTGATATTTGTAGTTCTGTGATCTGTAGACTACAGCATCTGTGAAAATATTATATCTAGCCTAAGCTTTATCTATAATATTTCCTCATTAGTTACTTTAAGAAATGGAAAACCTTAAAAATAAAATACCATTGAAATATAGTAGGGTTTAGACTAGGATAAAGCTGTGAATAAGCTATCTCTAAAACTTAACAAATATATGACTAAACCTAAACATAAAATATATTTAATTAAGATCCACTGCAATCAAGATCGTGTGGTATGGAACATATTCGCCAGAAAAGCAACGTTGAATTCTTTGGACGAAAATCAAAGGAAAATTGGAAAGGAAAATTTCCCGTTAAAAAATATCAATTTGTTGCAGTTGTTTCAACAATTCGGACTTGAAACAATATGTAACCTAGTTGCCTTCTGGCAACGTGAATTTATATGATCAAAAGAAAAATTTAATGGAAATCATGAAAAAAAATATTGTAGAATTTAGGCAGGCTACTATGCGACATTATTTATTTCATAGTTAATGATACAAAAGTATTAATATCCAAAGTAAAATTGAACAGATTCATTAATTTATTATTAATGAAAAATTAAACATGAAACTCTACATCGAATATAAAATATGTATATTTATTTTATAAGTAATATTATAAAGTAGAGAAAATCATTTGAAGAAACCAAACCCCATCAATTGGCAGTAAGTAAGAGAAGATAATATTATAGCCGGATCAATATTCTTTCTTTTATTCCTTAATTCGTATTTTCTTATTTAAAAAAAAACTAATTAATAGCCTTTAGGTGTTTAATCTGATCGTTTATTTCCCAATGCGTATTTTCTTAATTATAAAAATCTGTATCCGGCTTTTCGTAGTCTAACCTGATGATATAAAATTAGTCTATTGTAAGCTTTAACGTATTCGAAAATGCAAATAGATCTCCTGATTATCATCCATTTCTATAATTTCAATTAAGGAATAAAATCTAGTCATTTAAATTGGTTGAAAATTAGTATTTTGAAAAATATTTGACTGTAAAATGACTTTATAAAGATCAATAACAATATTCAATACGAGTCGAAGAAAACTTTTGGTTTATCGAATGGCAGACGAGTACTGTAAACTCCTCACTCACGGCAAACAAAAACTCTTGTTTGCCGTCATATATATTTTTTCTTTTTTCTAATTAATTGAATGTTTTGAACTTTTTTTATCATTTTGGTTGAAAAGACAATCGAATTGAGCTAAAAAAAAGCATTTATAATAACGTAGACCTATATGATAAGAAAAAAATCCTACAAATTCGTATTATATAAAAAATTTGAGCAAACATTACAGTAATAGAATCGATTGCAGTTGAATATAGAGTAACATCCGAAACATGTCACATAATAGGATATAATAAAGTGACTAAACAAAAATCAAAGTGTGTAAATTTATTTATTCACATCACATATTGAATACTTGTGTGACACGATACACATTTTACATGCAATTCGATTTCATTCATTTTCAATTTTTCAAATAACGCGGAGTTTAATGGCATCCTTTTACACTATTACTACACTATTACACTATTACACACTTCCGTCGCTTTGCACGAAATCACTCTCGAAAGTGGAATGATGTTACAAAACAAAAATAATTTTACATTTTGATATAAAAAATTTACTAAACTTTTGCATATCTTACGATTATTATAATATTATTTTTATTATAATTAATTATTCATTATATTTAATTAACTTTTATCCATAACATTCATACGGACTCACGGAGTAAAGTATATATAAAAGTTGAAAAATTACCGAAAAAATAAATTCATTATTTTTTTTCAAAACTAATATTTACTTAAAAAAAAGTATATAATTATTCATTTCAGTTGGTTTTGAAGAAACGAATGCTAATGAAACCAAAATAATTTTGTATAATGTATAAAAATAAATAAACAAGAAGAAAAAAAACGGTAGGTAAGTAAAATATTTTATTATTTATTTGTTTTTTTATACTCCTGTTGAAGAATTGCCATTGTTCTCTTATAAAAGAATCTGTTTAATGATAAACTCATTAAAATTATTTAGATTAATATAAAGATTATCATAAATTCATACCTGATGGTTCGTTAGTAGGTAAGCTTAATTTAAATTACGCAAATTAACACAAGGACAATTATAAAATATCATTATACACCTGTTGGCATAGTATAAACTTTTATAGAGGACTTTTTCTCGACTCATGAAAAATACTGTTAAAATGACCAAATGAGTTGATAAATTTAAATTCCTTCGATTTTGTGGTCATATATTGAACAAGATTTGCGGAATTTAATGTATGCGAAGGCATTGGTTGATAAAAAATTACATACTCTAATTGGAATTCCTATTAAAGCCTGTCCTAATGAACCCTCCAAGGTAGTATACAATCTCACGAAATGAGATCCTAAATTTTAAATTTGGACCATCGTGTTAGACCTTGTTAAGAATGATGATGACATCCTGTTAAAATCCAACAAAATGTAGACAAAACTTCTACATTTTGTCTAATTTGTTGCAAACGCAGTCTGCTATTTTCGCTGGTGCATTCCATGATAAAGCTGGCTAAATGATAAATGTCGATAACCAGATCCATTTTTATTTTCTTCCGCCAATGTTAGGTTGTACAAGCACAAGTCTAACTTCTTGATTTTAATAAGCCCTACACTCTACTTTGCGAATAATTATTTTCCATCATATTTCTACCACAAATTTACTAAGAATGCCTTGTACTTAAAAAATCTTGGCTGCAAAATTTCAGCTTCACTATATCCTTGACTTCGTCTAATCTGTGATCCTAAAAATGTATATATCTTCAATAATCGTGGGGAACCATTAGATTGGCTTCTGCGTTAGAACCTTTAGAAATATAGATCAATTCGCATTGATTCAAATATCAGTTTCCCGAAAAATGTATACACATTTGGAGACAGGGTAACTTATCCCAATTAATCCGAATCAGCAAAATGGAATATCCACAGACTTGGACATTATTTATTTGCTCGAAATTTTATATCGGCAAACAATTACGAAACTTGCTGGTTTTATTCAAAAAGTTGCTTTTTCCCTCATCAATTTTCACTTAAATAATATATACGTTTAAGGTTTGATTTGCTTTTTACGAAAGAAAATTTCCAAGAAATATGTAGCAGTGCTCCATGAAGTAACAATGAGTGATATATTTAATTGTAAAAATAATTGCCACACGGTCTTAAATCCTCACGCATTCTGTACCCAAGTTTCTATTACAAAATAAAATAAAGGCCGTTATTTATATAAATTTTAAATTTTCTTCTACTAACCAAATTATCTTTCTAATAATAAAAAGTCTGTTGTGTTATAAATCTTATGTTTAATCCCTGGCTCATTCTACTATAAACAAAAAATAATAATTATTTTCATTTATTTCATCTACCTGTGTAATAAAATATTCTACATTTTTCTTTTACACAAAAGAGAAAGCGAAAAAAACGGGGAAAGGGAAGGGGTTATTTACGCAAAAATACAGAGAATAATCATTATCTGAAAACATTTCGAATTATTAAAGAAGAAGAAAACAATTAACGATTCTCAAAAGAATATTATATTTTATTAACTGTTTTTTAAACCTTATTTAAATCCAAAAGAATCTTATGAAGAGACCACTTCATTTCCATTATACTCTTATAATCAAATTAAACCAAGGATAATCGAAAGGAATTAGATCAAGGATAATCTACCAAATAAGGTCGTACAAAGAAGTGTGAAGATGATAATTATTCCTAAATCATTAATTACAAAATTCTTCGTATTAACGGCCTGGCGATTTTCGATAATACTTTAAGCGCAGTCTGAGTAAATTTTGTGACACGCATAATGTAAAAATTTTTTCTGTATACTCTATAAAATGCGTCGGTACAGAGCTCAAAGCTGAGTTTGGCCTAAATTTCATCTAGTTTTTATTTGTCTCACGTAATGTGAAATATCCCAGGTACGAATTTTTCAAACATTTTTATGTTGTGTATCTTTTCCTCCAATCCGCAAAGTTGTACCTACTTGTATGGCTTAGTTCGCACTTTTTTTATTGGCTTAAAAATACTTTTAATTTTGAGTCAAGAGGACTCCTGAATTAAGTACCGAACTTGGCTATTAGTCTTATTTTGAAAACGGCTCGGAGTCTTATTTTGAGTCTCATACCTGAGATTATTTTTCTCCTCCAGCTTATAAACTAACAAGTCGTTTGAGTATTTTCTGCGTCTCACATCCCTAGAGGAAAACAATTTTATTATTTACTTGGAACTTTTGTAGGTATGGATATGACACAGCCATCTGGGATGTTGAATTGGACATGTACATATCATTTATTCCCCTTTTTAGGATGTTTTTCTGGAATCTCAAACATTTGTTTGGCTCATTAATTTTCACGTTACACTACCAAGTGCCTTTTCCCATTGATATCATTTACTATAAATGTGAAAGTACTAATAAGGAAGTACAGTCAAGTGCTACCACTGTCTCCAAAAACTTTCCAAAACAGCCAAAATAAAATTAATTACAATACATCCATGAATTTTCTTCAATGAAGTAAAAATTGTATAAATATTTTTGTAACATATGATATGTATTGTTCGTTTTTCATATTATTTGTTGTCAATATTGAATTTCGTTTACTTTCTTTCTTTTTAAGATTTTATTGTGTCATTTATTTAGAAAATAAATAAATGACACCATTGAATGGTATCATGTCCTCCGAAAAATGTTCATAAATTAAATTTTTTTTAAGGTCGCATTTAAATACTTGGTTATTGACCACAGATGTTTTTACATTTAAAAATAGTTTGTATATTACGTAATTTTTTTATTGTTTTTAATAAATGAAAACCGGCCTGGATGATGGTCGGTCGTGTTTATTCACGAGTTTCACGAATATTTGTTGGTAATCCGTTTTTTATTATTTCCTGTTCCAAATCTTGGCATTCTAATAGAACGTGGTAGTTCTTTTTGCTGTTTCAGAGGTCACTGTTAATACTCATCGGTTCAGTACAATCAGTGAGGGCTTAATCAATCATGCGTACGTTCCAATCCTTAGGATTGCAATTTTGTTTCCAAATTCAGTTTGTTGTTATTTTCAGTAAGTATTTTTATTCCAAGAAAATGAATATATCAAATTTCATAATGATTTTAATAGGGTTGTTTGTGTTTTAATTAAATTTAGTTTTTCAATTAATTAATATGTAGACGATTCTAAGCAAACAAGGAGGTACGTCTGATCATAGATATTGTAGATAAAGATCAGACAACTTAACTATTTTATTACTCAAAAAAATTACCGTACTTTTCTCAAATTCGCTAAAAATATGTCTTTTCTGTGGCTTCAGCTACTTTCATCAATATAGCCATTAACCAAAGGGAAATATTATTTTTATACAACAACAGTACACAGTACTGCTAGGTGGTCACCAATCCAAATACTGACTGTGACTGTTGTTGCTTAACTTTATTGATTGGTCAAGGTCTGTAATTACGTCACGTCAGTCCGGCGACTACAAAATGTCTTACAATTTCTATAAGTCTCTATTTAGATATATAGTTTCGAAGTTCATTGCCCAAAATGGATTTTTACACTTGATGTAAGTAATTTCAAGGTCATTAAAAATACTTTATTTTCCAAATAAAGTGAAAATATGAAACTGAAATGTTTCCGTTTGTCTATATATTTTTTATATAAACTCAAAACTAACAGCTCTTAATTAAAAAATTTTTTTCGTAAACTGTTTAGATTCGTCACAAACTTCACTCAAACTGAGCTAAGAAATAATAATAATATATTATTACTACCTATGTATTTATAACTCTTTGGATAATTAAATTTATTTTATGCGTTCTAATGATTAAAATTACTTGACGCATTGATACTGAAGCGATGAAAATGTGTCGAGTCTCTGAGCAATTTACTCTGTAAGTTATTTTCACTAGTGACTATTTAATCTAACTGAATATATTTAGACTACATTGTTAAAATATTGTGTAAGCGGAATTTCAATAATTTTATCAAACAACATTGTACATAACCACTTTCATGAATTCCTTGCCCATTCAGTTAAAAGTCCTTAAAACCACCTGTTTAACTGTTTTATACTCCATTGAATACTATCCTTTAATGTTGTTATATGATTATCTAGTTGATTTCTTTAATAACACAATTGCATATTTTTATTTGTTTTTGTCAACATTTTTAAGTAAAAATTCACTGTAATTTTTAATTTTTTTTCTTTCAGATATTTTGTAATGTATAATAATAATTTTCTTTATTGTAATTTAAATAAAGTATTTACAATTTCACTACAAAAACAAGACAATACTCAATGCTCATACGACCATCTGTGAAGTTGCGTGATCAAAATATAAATTGAGATAACAATAAAAACGAATATGTATACTTGAAATAAAAAAACATTAATAGAGACAATAAAACACTAATAAAAACCAAGACTTATTATTTATTATTATATCCAGAAACAGTATCGAAAAAAAGCGATCAAGATGTACCAACGTAGTTATTGGTCCAAGACAATTTTGCATATTTAATCAATTACGACCAGTTCAACCCATTTAGGTGTACAACATCATCAAAAGTCAACGATTATTTACCAAGACTTGATACTCTATTATCTCGTAATCATGGACAAGCGCATAAAAAATGGATTATGTGTTCCTCCTTATTTGTATTGCATAAAGAGCATAGTTTTATATTTTTGTTGACATCATATTTATTTAAGTATAATAATTCACCACGTATTTTCAAAATTTGAAGCTTACAAGATTCGAGTTTAATTCATTTATATAGTTATTGCAGAGTAACTGCTTATACAGAACATGATACTGGAGGTTATATGCATTTTTATAAAGTCCTTAACCAACAAATTGGCTTTTAACAAAATTGAATTATAGATACCAGATATTTCAGACCTTCACCAACTTAGCAACGAGTAATATCTCCTCAGAGAATCATTACAACTAGCTTATTCATACTGATGATGACTACTTTGCAGTCGAAATACGTATTTATAAAATACAAAATAATTTGATCTAGGAAATTGGGGCAGAAAATCGAAATTTATTCGATAATCAAGTAGTATTTTCTTAGTAGTGATCAACGGAATCATGGGACCACTCCTACACGTCATCAGCTTTTATTGCATTTAAAAGAGTTGGATCAAAAAGCTAAGTTTCAAATAAAAATTATGGATCATTAAATTTGACACAAAAATTAGTTCATTGCTTTTAAGTTTAATTTTAAAAATAACGACACCAAGGCGGCTAGAAGTTATTGACACATACACAAATAAAATTTACACGCTTAAAAAACGTATGTAAAATGTATATATGTGTGTGAAATCTATATTCTGTGGGTCCCATAGTTTTCCAAATAGGCAAAAAATTACTTTTGTCATGTAACTCACCGCATCGATACCCCAGAATTACCTGCTTTTGCTTCGAACGCTTACTCAGGATACAAACAGGGGATAACTGTCTACACCTTTTTAATCCCGTTAGGCGATGATTTTGAATAAATACGAAACACATTTCCATCCAGTCTGTTAAAGAATGTTTTCGCAAAATTTGAAGTAGATTGCACCAAGGAATCTAAGAAATAATTCTTTCCGATAGAATGCCAACGCCATTCAAAAAACACACCCTGCTAGTTTCAGGTCTCTACAATCAGCGGTTTTTGCTGTGCGTTTATCCGTCAGTATGTCATTCAGGACAAAGCATTTTATATGTACACATTTTATGATCTACAATTTTAAACTTTTTTATCTCTTAAGTTTTTGAGATAAACCAACCCAACTCTCACCCCTTTCAAATGAATAAAAGTTGATGACGTGCAGGGTTGATACTTACCTGAACGAAGTTTCCGTTCTTCGTAAAGATTCAGCACTAAAAAATATTACAGCTTTATAGATTCTCAAATCTCTCACAATACGTGTTATTACTTAAAACTAACTACAATTCGAATGCGGTAAAGGGAGAATCTACAAAGACAATTAAATACTAAATTCAACTATCCATGACATAATCCAACAGTTTAAGTTGTGAATGTCAAGTAAACAATAAAGTCTTTAAAACATAAGTAGCCTCTTGGATGCCTCGCCGCTCACTCATACTCGTGGACTATGTAAAACTGTATGTTATTTAATCATAATATGTTCGCTGGAATTATAGACGAGGTAGTTTTTCGATATTTCCACACAAAACCCCTGGAGTGGAAATATTAACCAGAATTTAGTATGCACAATCTTGACTTAAAAACAGATTTTCCGTAAAAATCAAAACAAACAAATCAACAAAAATAAACACATTGGTGGGGTAGCCCAAGGGGTGATTTTTTATTTACTTATATATTCGGAGATAACCTCTTGTTAACTACCTCCACCAAATTTTAGCTCTCTATATGGTGCCGCATGCCGTATGCCGCAGAAAAATCGATGTATACACTACTAAGTGTTCGCATATAAAATTTTTAAGTGAAAATGTAGCATTTAAGTGAAAATGAGATAAGTTTGAAACGCTATATCCGCGGAGCGGTCATTAATACATGGAATATTTCAAAAACGGAACCATCAAGAACATCCCAACTGTTGCTTACCACAAATTTATAAATATTCGTTCATTAATCGTGGCGTTTGTTGACCGACAGGCCAAAATACTCAAGGCCACGAGGAATCAGGATAACAATATTACGAACTTGTTCAAAGTTTAGGTTTTTTAAACAAACCAATAAGTACAAAATAATTAATTCTTTTTAAAAAAATATTTACGTTTCACAGATTCCTAAACGCTTAATATTTCCTATATATATTTATGATTATTTTATTCAGCCATATAAGCATGTTTGTTCCGCTGTAACTTTCGAACGTGTTTTCCCATTTTGATGCAAATTGGGAGAGACATTTTTCATATTAACAGTAGCAGAAATAGGAAAATACAATTTTCTATTTCTCCCCACCACCTTTGGGAAATATATTCAAGAATTTTAACTTTTTCTGTACAATCTATGAAGATGCTGTTTTGAGTCAGGTCGACAGTGAACAAAATTACGAATATTTTTAAGAGGGTACATGTAGTAGCTTGACTCGTCTAAACATACTGGAAAGTATATAATGAACAAAAAGGTTGTTAAAAAGCATCAAAGAAATTTTATGATTACAAGCTTTTAACAAGAACTTCACTACTACATACACCCAATTACCAATATATGTGAGTTCCGGTTATGTATGCTTCCAACATTAAAGCTCATGTTAGTGCCTATAATGATTATGTATGTAAATTCAATGTTTAAGACTTTGTTATGGGATGTTTAAATTCACATTACAAAGAAATAATTTCTTGTCAAAAAGTTCATACTTCCATATTATGTTATTTTATAATATTGTAAAATGATTTTCTATAAGATTTTGAATTATATACACACAGGCACTAGGACATCCAACCCTGGGGCTCATGACCTAAACGATTTTCCATTTCATTAAGATTAATTATAGACAAGCACTCTTTGTTTGCTGAGTGACTCACAATAGGCTTCGCACAATTGTACTAGCAAAAGATTTATGTATACTTAATTATATTTATAATTATTTTGTAAGGATATTTCTCCCTATAAATTTGATAATAACTAACCGATTTAAATTTTATTCATAACTGTTGTTGATTTCATTTTGATTGAGAAATGAATGTTTTTTTGTTTTTAATCTTGTATCGATTCAACCAGGAAACTGAACTTTTTGACTTCTGTAATTTTACAGCTTTTATTTACTTCTTTTATATACATCATCAAAATATTAAGTGAATTTCACATCCTAAACCGCCTCAGTGATATTCGGGAGGTACTTGATCATTAGGATCGAGTGCTGACTATCCCTTGCCAACGGTTTTCTACGGTTTTTCCATTTGGCTTACACAAAGTGAATACTAGGATAGTTTCTTATCAAATCAGCCATAGCTGTATACCTTTCCCTTCCCCTCATTTGCCCCATCCTTTTATTCTGTCTTATTCTGTACAATTATGTATTGTTTAAAAATGAATTAATAAAGAATTGAATTGAATTAAATCCGTCATTGGAGAAATTATTGGGGATATTTTGATTAACACTTTGTTAAAGTTACGGGACTGATTTTAATACCATAACAAAACTTAAAATTCAATTACAATTGATTCTGAAAGTATAAAAGTCATAAGCTATCAAAAATTATTTTCGATCTCTTTCTTGAAAACGATTATACATTTATTTATATTGAGATACTAACAAATGACGTCATATGCAAGTATTTCCTACTTTGTTTAATTGGGAAATTATAATGGCCATTGGTTGCTATTTTTTAAGATTTAAAAAAAAATCATTTCAGATCATTGTTCATCAAGTAAAGATGATGCAATTGAAATAATAAAGAAGCTTAAATCCAGTACCCTATTATGTGAATTATTCCTTTATGTGACATGGATACTGCGATGATTGTAGCAGTAAAAACAGTTATAACAAAACAAAGCATAAGAAAGTCAAAACAGATCCAATTTATTTAGAGCAGACTAAACAAGATTTACCGACTATCATACACTTTTATAACATTACTAGAAGACCCGTTCACGATTTGCTGTAAGAATTTTTAAAGAAAAATAGTTTGAAAAAACAATTTATCCATTTTATCAAACGAACTTAGATGGGCCATGTTGTCCCATAGAAACTTTCCACCGTTTTTCACCCGTTTCAGCATAATTTTGGTGTGGGTACCTTGTGATGTAAGACATCTGGTACTTTGATTCAACTCAACGTCATCTATTGGATATTTACTCAATCCAGTCTCTAAATAAACTTACACCGCCGCCTGTTAAAATATTATGGAACACATAGATAATTATAAAAAAATATTGCGAATATAAATTGCGATATAAACTATCTTATCTCTCAAGTTGGATCAAACTACATACATTTTGCAAAATTTAATTAAGTCGGTTTAGTATTTTAGGAGTTCATCGCGCCAAACAACGGGACTCGAAATTTTTTTATATAAAGATATGCATATGAGATTTTTATACGCCGTTTTCACAAAATAAAATTAACATGTAATTATAAAAAATTGTAAATACTTCATATGTTTTCACATTAATTAATTTTCTTTTTAATATTCAGAAATCTTTGAAATGTAATTAATTTTTTTTTTAATATAAATTTTCAATATTTAAAACGTACTTAATTATAAATATTTTTTAAGTGCAACCATTTCTTGTTTTAATAAAATTTCCCGTAACTTATTCATATATTTTGTAGTATATTTAATTTTTTATAAAATAAAATTATAGATTTTCTGTCAATTAAACAAACAGTTTTTTTTTTTTTTTTTTTTGTTTTTATTAACAATCATCTCGTATTTCATGAAATACAAGCGTTGTAACGTTGTTTGAAAAACGAAAAAAAAAATGTCAATAATGAACACAAAACTTCCTTGTGATGTACGGATATAAGAATTATATATCCGGTACATCTTCAACAAATGAATTACAATTTGAAAGTAAGAGGAAAAAATAAATTTTCTATATTTCAGTCACAAAGTTTATTTTAATTTTCCATGTAAATAATAAATACTTTGGAATTTTTTTTCGCTTAAAATAAAAAATTTCACTCTTTCTAAGTAGATTTATTTTAATTTATAGCCAATATTAAAAAAAAAAATAAAACCCAAAGATCTAATGATATAAGTCTCAAGAATGTGTTTATTCTAAAATGAAGCCACTATTTTCCAGCAAAATATATAGAGAATTTTTGTTTTAAAAAAACGAAGAGGCAATAAAAAATAATTGCTATTTTGTCAATCAAAATGTGGAACTATGTACAATACCAAACAAAATTCGAATTTAATAAATCTTGTTTCTATAAGGAATTAATTATAAGCTCTTAAAGATTATTTTTCATCTCTTTCTTACAAAAATACTTTTATAGGTGATTCTACGATAAGCGGTCATTTTCTATACAAAAATCGTATTACTCAGTTTTTGAATATTATTTGTAATTTAAATGACTTTTTTATTCGTAATCATCTCATTTGTGCATACTAACATTATTTTTCTTAAATTCTGAAGGAAAGTGTATATAAATATCATAGACATCGATAGGACCTCTTAATGTAGAATGACCCATATGTATAACCACTATGGAGATGATAAGTATGCAGTCCTATGAAAAACTCCTTCTTTGATCAATTAACAATTTTGAACGTCCATATTTTGGCTAGTTTTAAGATTTAAAAAATATTAAAATTTAAAATAACTTCAAATTCATGTCCGTGAAGTTACGAAGTGGCGGTTTAATTAAAGTGATAAACAAATTTTTTGCATATTCTCTATTTAGGCAATAACTAGCATATTATGAAATACATATATTCATTTTTATTAATTACAAGCACTCATGTATTTTTGTTTCTATAGTAACAATAAGTTGAAATACACATGTATGTAGTTTTAAGTTTTTATGATTTTTCCTCAGATAAAGAATTTCTACATAATTCGAATCTTTGATTTGAAAATATATAATACTACTCACAAAATTTTATCAAAATCGAATGAATGGTTCATGATAATTCGGCATTTATGTGAAAGTTCCGATTATCTAATATATTTACTTAAATGACTATATCTCTGTAACGGCTAGACCTATAAAGTTGGAATTTGAATTTGTGATCTTAAAAAAACACACTTGTATATATAAAATTTCATCACAGTCGGTTAAACGACTCACAAGAGATAAGCATTTCAGCGATAAAAAAAGAAGTAACTTTCGAGAACTATATCCCCGAAACGGAATTTGATAGGTGTCATGTTTCTACAATGGGACCATTCCTTATACATTTACTGTTTTTCAACAAAAATTTATAAATCAATTAGTCTTGGAACTACGCGTATTTGTCTAAATGAGGTTCATACAACGACAGTTCAACAGACTGACAGACCGCGAGATACAAAACGAATTTTGCTCAGATAGCTCCAAAACGTCGCTACATAAAAAATTTTATAATCGGTAAAATGAAATTTAAATACAGTACTGCCAATATCGTAAACATAACTCGGAAGTAAAATAAATACATTTTTATAATGTAGAAAAAGGTAGTCATGTACTTTGATTGACAATCAATAATGATAAGTAATTTATTAAGTTCAACACCTAAATTTAAATTTGAAATATTCACGATAGCAAATAGTAAACTGATATTTTTGTAAATTATTAAGGTTATTCGTACCTTACACATCATTTTCATGTCCTTGATAAAGTGAGTGTCAAATTTAGTCCTTAATCATCCTTAAGGTTTGTTAGTGATTATTATTTGTATGGTTGCGTATATAATAATATAGTCGAATTAACATTATCTAATGTTATAAAATTCAACGCCCAATCTGAATATAATATTGTAAAATTTTGACTTCTCATGTGATAAAATTTCATACATAGGGCAATTGTAATGTCAAATTATATCTTTTGCCCTGGGCAACATAAAGTGTATATCTTTCCCTGATATTTATATAAACAGATTCTGTGGGAAACCTTAAACTGTTTTGCATTATATATTATTTAACGGGGTCATCCCATGGTCATCCCATGTGACGGCCTGTTTTTTAGAGATTTTTTAGGATTTTTTTTCTACTACCAGTAAATAGAAAGAGCTTTAAGTTTATGGTCATTTACTAACATATATTTCGACAGTATAAATATAAATTTTAAGCCAAAAATATTGTGTAGAACAGTTACAGCGTTCCGAACACGCCTCGAAATTTTTTTTTTTTTGTTATTTGCTATAAAAATGATTTTTTTTGTTATTTGCTATAAAAAAATCTAAATTTTTTATAGCAAAAAGTGTAAAGCCTACCCTATTAATTTCATTCAGTCAAGCCGTTTTGGAAATACGATGGAGAAAAGTTTGAAAAACTCAGTTATGAGCGCTTAAAGTTTCAAGTCCGCTTAAAATTAAGAAAGTCTCAACTTACCCTCAATCGGTTATGCCTTGTCAATAGATTATTCCTCCCTCTTCCTCTTGAAACTCTTTTAAAGCAGATTGTTCTCAGCACGTGAGATTCGCTTTTCCCTGGCTTTGTAGGTAAGTTTAAACCTAAACAATTTTAGCAATCCAACAATTAAACAGTACACAGCAATCCTAGATGATTACCCATCCATGTTCTGACTGTGTCTGTTGTTGCTTAACATTGGCGATCGGTGGAGATCGGTAATTACGTTACGTCAGTGGGAGATTTTAAATCATCTTTTTAATAAGCCAAATTTCAATCCTTAATTATAGTTAAATGTTAAGTTAGTTTAATTTATATAGTTATACACTTTTCATTCGTTCCGATTGAGGTCTCTTATTGTCCTTGAATCAAGCGGTCTTTTAGTTGATTGTATCAAAGCATTGATTATAAATAGTACTGCCTGAACCGATTGTAATAAATGCAATTCACGTAATAATTATATATGCATATATTAGTTTGTTTGTTTATATTACATTGAGTATAACATTAATAGCTGAAGCTTGCAAAGATATTTGTATTCAAGTATTAGACCATGGACCGATATATTAGAAAGGACAACTCACAGCATAGGTAACTTACTTAAACAATCTATAATCCCTGATAATGATTTAAATTTCATTAGACCTTTTCATTTTAAAATTTGTTTCGTACTGTTGACCATAAGTTTAACAAAGATAGAAAATATTTGCTTTTCATTTTATTACATTAGTTTTTATAAAAACGAATTGAAAATTAAAATGAAAAGCCCTATTAAGTGGTAACATCTCCATGGTGATAGAACTATTGTAAAAACAGTTAATATATCTCTCGCAATTAAGTTTTTAAAGGTAGTTACAACGTTTCTTTAATTACAACTTTATTGTCGGATCCCAGAAAATGAAATAGGTGAAACAGATAATGCATAGTTCTTTCTCTCTTCCAAGCGATTCAATCAGTTTTGCGCATATTTTGTGCACATGAAGAATTCTTAAGCACGCGCAGTATAGTTAAAGTGTCTCGAACGAGAAAAACAATAAATATTGTCGGTACCGTAATGAATTCACGTTATTTCCCATACTATCCATATATGAGCGTTATATGTATGAAATTCGTTACGTGTACCGATTTGATTACGCCATCTTGTAATACAAACCACAGTCAGTTTTGCGCATCTTTTGTGCACATGAAGAACTCTTAAGCACGTGCAGTATAGATAAAGTGCCTCGAACGAGACAGACAATAAATATTATCGGCACCGTAATCTAGACACGCTCTTTTCCATACCAACAATCCATATAGGAGTCTTACAAACATAAAATCCGCTACATGGGCTGTTTTGACTACAACACCATCTAGTAATATAAATCAGTTTTAATAGCATTGTTTTAATATTAGATGAGCCCTCCTGATAAGTATCTACTACATACATGGGACTCCATATATAGGACTTTGACGTGATTATATCCATTTGTTTACAATATTCAGGTTAGTAACATTTCTATTCCTATTCAATGCAGCAAGTTGTTCTTCAATGATAGTGTTAATAATAATATTATTATTGTTCAATACAAACATGAATGTAAACAAAACAATTCTATGAGTATCATAGATGCATGGTTTTTGGTTTTTACAGGATGATATAGAAGTTAAGTAAGTAAGAGCACCAAGAAGTTACACATTCAAAGGTTATGGTGTCAAATCCAGCAAAGGTCTGCTATTCAAATTGTATAAGAAGCTTATCAACGAAGCGGTTTAAGGAAGTTGTTCTTTCAACAGACTGAATGATAATCCAATAATCTGTTGAAGTTTAATGAAATTTATTTAACCAAATCTCAAAAATTGCTCCCAAAATAATCTATCAGGATCTGTAATTGCACCAGAATTAATGCTTTTTTTTTTTAAATTAAATAAATTGCTCCCAATTTGCTCTTTTGATATTAATGTGATTCAGGAATTATTTTTATTTATGCATAATTAATTAAAATTTTAATTACGATTTAAATAGCCACCGTAAGACTATGATGACGTCACACCTTAAAAGTCGCCCCAAAAGGTCATCATAGTCTTGTGGTCACTAGAACAATCACTGGAGCAATAACGGATCCTGATAGAGCATTTTGGGAGCAATTTTATGAGATTTGGTTAAATAAATTTTATTAAACTTCTACGAATTATTAAACTTAATTGCAGTGATCTGACAACTTGAAAGATGTACGAAAATTTTGAAATTTTCAAGTTCTAGAGGAATGGAAACTTCGTTTTGTCTCATTGTTCTTACCGGATGTCTCACAACATCCCTCTCACTTTAAAAAAATAGTTTAGTATAAATATATTGAAACATCTGGTATAAAAACCTAATATTCAATATTGTATATTTAGAAAACACAGTACGTAGATATGCAATTCACAATTTAATTTGTAGAATGCATCCCATCAGTTCGATCAGCTACAACAAAATACAGTACTCCAACTCCAGGATACCAGGATACTAATTCAGTCGATAAATATTGTAATAAAATATTGTTGTTTTTTTTTTTAATCATACTAAAAAGATCATTCGTTTTTCCAACCACACATCATATAGTCTATTTAAAATGTTAGTTATTTCGGAATTCAAACAAAATTCAAAATTTTTACGTAGAAAATTAAATGTCCTTTCGGAATGTATATAAAAAAAATTATTTTTACCATTAGAAAAAAAAAATCTAAATAAAAGTAATAATTTGAGAAAAAAAACGTTTTTTTTTTTATACTCGACATTTACTATGTCAGAGTATATAATAATGACCGCACCAACAAAATTTTTGTGTAAGTGTTCATAGATACACCCAATAAGTCCATTTCTGACTGTCCATCCGTCATCACGATAACTCAAAAACCAAAGATATAACGAGCTGAAATTTTAGAGAATGATAAAAATCGACCCCTTGGGTCCAATAGATCTTTTTGACCTAACTTTGAACTATAAAAGATAGAAGAAAAGAAAAAATTTTCCTTTTAAACAATTTTTCGTAAAATCTCCACAATTTTAGTTCAAATTTAGCAAATTATCATCATAGATTAAGGAAATATTATTTGAATGTATAAATATATAACTGTACTAATTAAAAATAGCCCAACAATGAAATTGAATGATATGTTAAGTGTCTAAACAATTAACTCCGTTAGTTGTTATCTTGTTTTAAATTTATTTTTAATACTTCAGTCATAAATTTGACGTCATTCTAGGTATGACAACAAGTGATACAGAATAATATGAATGCAATATAACTCCTGTAAAATTTGAATGACAATAAATCAGTGACCATTAGCGTTCAATGTAGTCAATTTGCTCCTTTATTCAACACCTTCGCCACTTGTACTTGTAGCTAGAATATCACTATGACCGAATGTTACAAAATATAAATATAAAACGGTTCCAAACGGTTTCTGTTTTGTTTTTGGATTTTCTTGACTATTAATACTGGTAAAATAAACTTTTTTTTTAAAACATAATCGTAAATAAAAATTAATTTTCATATAAAAGGATAATTATGAAAATTTCGAATTTTCGAATTGATTTCAAATGAAAGAGATGCAATATAGACCTCCCCTCTTAAAAACGTATTCCTATAACACTTTTTATCATATTTAGATTTCAAACTAAGATACTTAAACATTAAAATGCTTGAACACAATTGTTCCTTATAATTATCTGTTAAATTTTGTACATTTTAACTAGACTATGCAACTAAAAACATACATATTGTGTTTGTTATCTTTATATTAATACTTTGTTGCCATGTTGCATTTTTATTATTCGATAGTTGTGTTACTTGGTTTTTGTTTTTTATTGCAAAAATTTTTATATATCTATTAAAAAAAATTTATTATATTTACTGACTGACGGACGACTGCAAATAATTTACTAAATACTTATTTAGTGTTTCAGAGTTGAGCTAAAGGTATTGAATTGGTACTGTGTTATTCATAGAATTTTTGCAAATCATCCATAACCCATTACCCTCAAAACTTTGTAAACAAATACTTTATTCATACTTATTACAATTCATCTCCAAGCGTTCCTTTCATATTTTAGAATTGCCGTGAGTTTAAATTTTGAAGTAAAACCAATTCAGGCACGCATATTATTTTCATCTTCACCCATCCATTCTTTTTTAAATGTTCCAGCACCTACTTTTCAACTTTTTTTCAACCAACTCCAAAAAAGAAAAAAAATTTTCCGAATGTGAGATTTTTCAAATCTTAAAAAGTTCTCCAAAAATATTAACGTTATCATAAAAAGTCATGCAACTTTAACATACGTATTTCATGAAATAATAAATATAAAAATGTTTCTCAGTTAAAAATAACAATACCTTTCTTTTAAACCATTTTGGCTTTTAATATTGCTCCAGGTTGCCCCTTTTGGTTGGTAACATACATTTATACAAATCTCAAGACGAAAAAAGATAGAATTTCTTGCGCCGATTCTTTCTAAACTAATAATACAATGCTAATTTAAAACAAAGCTTTAATAAAATTTTAAATAATCGGAGAACTAAAGCAAACAAGTTTCTCTAATTAATTATACATCATTGGATAACTTGTTGCAAATATTTTATCCATTTATGTATCTATATAATGTCCATTCAACTGTGTAACTACATTACAAATATACGCAAACCCTTAAAACACACATACGTAGATAAATACCAGTCTAATTATTAACAATAGCATTAACATAATATTTGAAGATATAAAGCTTGTACAAAAATGAAAATTTTTGTACTCGACATACATAATTTGACAGAGTATATTATTTATAGTGTAAAGTTTGTAACGCTACCTAATATTGATCAAACATACAAAATTTGTATATATGTGTTCATAGAAACACCTAATTAGTCCATTTCCAGCTATCCATCTGACATCACTATAACTCAAAAGCGAAATAACAAGCTTAAATTTTGATGACGTATTTTAAACATAAAAAGTAAGAAGTTTGTGAATGAGCAAAATCGGTCCATTGAATCCAAGGGATTCTGGATCCAACTTTTAAAGAATGTACAGATAGATAAACAGTTCAAATACAAAAAAAGTTTATTTTTTTGAAACAAACAAAAGTTGCTAATTAAAAATAGTCCAAACAATGAAATTGTCGAGTATCTAAGCAATTAACTCTATTAGTTGTTATATTTACTTGTAGCATTTCTTTAGGAAAATTAATTCCAAAATGTGGCCTTTATAATAAAAACAATCCTCAAAAAATTAACTATCCAAATGATATGAAATGTTGATAACGAAGGGAATGTTCGAAAAGTTTTGCCCGTAAAAATCAAACCAACAAAAATAAAAACTTTGGTGGGATAGCCGCGCCAGGAATTTTTTTATTTTCTCGAACGCGTAAGGTTACGATGTGGAAGTTATCTTATCCCTTGTTGAGTACCTCCACAAATCTTAAATCTGTATGTCGTTTTAGTATTCTGGTCGGCTACCCTATACCCTATAAGCTCAGATTGGGTGAAGGTACTCAACAAACTGCAAGGAATTCCAAATCTTAATCAGATTCGCTTGAGTAAATCCAAAGATTCCCTTTTACCTCTTGGTATCTTTATGCAAAATACTTTGTTCTCGTGTTATAAGCGATTTAGGCTCGTCAAAAAAAAAAAAAACAAACAAACAAACTGTAAAAAAAAAAAAATATCTAAATTCAAGTGTCCATATTTTCGCCAAATTTTGACCAATTATTTCACTAGCATTTTAGAGGAAAGTTGTCTTACTTCTTTCCGATGAAGGCAATTTCTGACCTAAAATATATATTTTTTTTCATGCAGAAACGCCAAAATAATTCGAAATATTGGCGTTTTTTTTTTCTTTTTGCTCCAAAATTTTTGGCGAAAAAAACTTTTACACTTTTTGAGTAAGTTATTTTTATTCGAAATTCAATTATCGATAAAAAAACATGACATCGTGAAAAAGAATGACAAAATTTTACTTCGTTTCCGAGATATATTGAAAAAAATTGCGTTTCCACTTCTCTCTCATTTCCAAATGCAAATTAAATATGACTCATTGATGCCTTTTATAAAAACCCACGACCTTATTGTTCCATATTGTCTTGTTTTTAGGACATAATCAATAACCTATTAATAATATTTTAATTTATACAGCTTTAATAGAATATTTATAGAATTATTAAACTACACACAATTTACTAGATATATCGATTTCACAGTGACCATGTGAAAATGTATTTTAATTTTTATAAATTATTAAATGGAAAATTTTACTAAATGAAAAATTGTACTAAATGAAAATTTTTTTTACTAAATGAAAAATTTTTTTTAATAGAATGTTAAACTCTAATTTATACAATTGTGAGACCATGCGAAGAACGATTTTTCTCAGAATCAAAGCCTTATGATAAAAAATGGTCAAAATGGTGTTTGTGTATGAATTTTTATGACACAGAATCACTTTTGGAAAGAATACAAAATCAATAGCATTAATTCATTTTCCTTCAATCTTCGAAATGGTTAAGTCGATTATAGACAAATTTTTAAACACATTTTATCAGCCATGTCATAGGATCGTCTTAGATTCCCAAATTATGAAGTTGATAGTTCAACGGCCCTGCCAAAAGACCCACAACTTCACTGTACAAGGTACAGTTGGGAAGTTAGATTCATCCGGGAACAGTTAAATGTCTTAGTTGTAGTAATACACAACTTAGCCTGCCATATGCCATCCGTGAAGTCCCAGAAATAAAGGTGTGCTTATATCTAGTTCTTGATACAGGATATCACAATTGCTCGAAGATAGTATCGATCTAGCCCGTTTTACTACCTGGAATAAATAGTTGCATCTCTTTAGGTTTTATCCATTTCCTTTAAGCGTTTATTTGTATTTCCGTTGATGTTTTCAAGTATTTCTATTTTAAAACAATATATAAATTTTTAATAGTATTTTATACCTTATAAATGCTTAATAATAGCGATGTTGTTTATTATACAGAGTGTGTTATAACTTATTAGGTAATATTATCATAAATTAATATATGAAATGGTATCAAAAATAACATACATTACAACTAAGACTGTTTATCCAATGAACATGCCGTAAAAGTTCTAAATAACTAGTTGGAATACATTTTATAGAGAAAATATAAAATTGTACGCATGTAAACCGTAAATATTTTTCAATTAAATAACCAAAGCGTGGTCTTACTTTGTTTCTGGTATGACTACAAAATATTTTTTAATAAATCCCTCGTACTCGAACATAAAATAATATATCGAATTTAGTTGCGAACTTAAGCTATGTGCCGCCCTAAGGCCGATTCAATATGGTACCTTAACTGTTTTACAAAAGTGATTTTCAGGAAAAAAAAATTGAATTATAGTTTTTCAAAATCTAATAAGTAATCAAATTTTGTAATTTATTATATTTTTCACTTTACTGTAAGCTCATTCATAACAATAGTTTCGTTTTACTTGCTTTAACTCGTACGAATATATTAATAATTATGATTATTATACTCAATTTCTTACACCAACTAACCTTCCATAGAACTTAGGAACGTTCCCAATAAAATCAGTTTTCTTACCATCTTTTAGAAAATTAATAATTTTTGAAAGCTTTTCAGTTAAAACTTGCATATTCTGTCCATTCTGATCAGTTTTGAAAAGAATGTTTTATTAGATATATATAATTGAAGGTATAACAATTCTATGTTATATCAATAACAAAATTAAGACGTACGGTATTCGGTAAAAATTTTCATTAAACTTTTCATGTTAAAATTCGATAACTTATTTTTAATTAATAATGAAATATTCTTATATTGACAACAAAACTTTAAATATTAATGACTTGTTGACTATTAACTTGTTAACATTTTTTTGTTATTTATTTATACTTCTTTAGGGGCACTATGAAAAAATTATGAGGTGAAATTTTAAGATGTGCGCGTATCACTATCACACAAAATTCACAGGCTAAGAAAATAATGAATATTTAAAAAATGAATAATGTAAGAACATATATATTTATTGAATTTTTCAAATTTATACTGAGCTATTTTGACTGTGTTGACTATCCTTCTTCAGTCCTTTTATTATTTTATTGAAATTAATTATTTGCATGCAATTAAAAATTGTTTTTTATGTAATGCCAAAGCCGTACAACTTCTGGCACGTGTACATAAGTACACACACCCATTTTTTTTATATTCAGAATTTGGAATATTTTTGAATGTAGAAGCTTTCATATGCATCTAGTTCGGTTGGGTTTGATACCGATTTTCAAAGTTTTAGATTTGATTTGCCAATTTTCTGATTATTTTCAATGACATGAGCGGCTACATATGGTTTATCGGTTCTCTAAATTTTATGTGTGCCATATGCTCTTTGAATCTAATAACAATTTGTCTTCTACTTTGTCCTATATATTTCATCGAGCAATTTTGACATCCAATGCTATAAATTCCTGACTGTTGTTCGTTGTTAATTTTGTCTTTTGGATTTCCTAGTTGCTGCTTCAATTTTGATCTGCTGATGGGAGCTATTTTTAAATTATGTTATACAAGTTCTTTTCATATTTTGTTGATGCCTGGTCGATAATATGTTAATTTGCTCCATTTCTTTTTATCGGTGTTTTTTCCTGTTGTTGCGTTACATTGCTGAATTACTTCTTAAGATTTTAAAATTATTTTTTCGAATCATATTGGTGATTGTACTTGATTTTGATTGTATTGGGAATTGTCTTGACCCATACATTATATCTACTATAGGTATAGATACTCTTATGTTACTATCTAGTGTTGTAAATAGGAAGAATATACTTTAATAACTATCTATAAAATATTTGTAGGCACGCTTAATATTCATAGGTAAATAAATTGAGAATACCACAAAACAATACAAATACCGGCATGAAGTTTATGTAACGTTTGAGAGTATATTACGAGGGGATAACCGCAACATTGTCCTTTCTACTTAGACCTTTTGACCGCCTGTACTCTCTTTTAGAACAGTGTATCACCTGAAGGCACAGATACATTCTAGCCCAAGGTGACAACTATATTGTTATTGTGTTTATGCTGAAACCGATTATTTTGTTCTTATCCAAGCGACGACAGTGTGATCAGTCAACAGCCCCTTCTTTTAGTATAATTGATCAAACTACCGCTGCCAAAAAGAATTCTGGGAGAATTTCTGGTTTGAATGTCAGAATTTTCTTCAAAAAGAATTATTTAAGAAGTCATTACAACTTTAAATGTGCATTTATTTGTACTCTTTAAAATTTCATAAATAAGAATGCTTTAAGAATTATTTTTTCTGACTACTAAAATAAATTCGTTTCTTAGACTATGAAAATATGTAAAATAATTTTTTTTTAATAAGTTAAAAATTATCTAGAATACACCTTGGCTTCAATAAAAATACTCTGACTTGCGAATCCGTTATTATACAAATTACACCACAATAGCCATACAATGATGCTCAAGTATTTGATATTTTATTTACAAGAACTAATAAAAATTGATCTATTTTTTGATATACTTACACTTTTTTTTCCTGGCTTCAGCTACTTTCAGCTATATAGCCATTAACCAAAGGGATTATTATTTTTATACAACAACAGTACTGCTAGATGGTCACCCATCCAAATACAGATTGTGACTGCTGTTGCTTAACTTTATTGCTTGCTCTAAGTCTATAATTACGTTACGCCAGTCCGGGGACTCTCTGTAGGTAAATTTGAGAACGTAAACTAGACTACAAAAATAAAATTCAACCAAATCGTTAGAAGAATTATTTGTATAGTAATCCGTAACTATATTTTCTTAATCTTCGATTTTTTTGCGTACAATAAGTAATCCCCCTAATTAAATTTAGTAAGAAAAAGAAAAAACCAAAGACCTTGAAAAAAAAATATTATTCGAAAACAGTAGATGTAGTTTAAGTAAACTGCATATCAGAAAAATTGAAATAATCGAGCTTTAAATGATATCTCATATTTTCGATATCTCACTGAACTCCGAAAAAAAGACTTTTTAACGTATTTATGTGACTTCTTACGGACGTCAGAGAAATAAAGACTTCTTAAAGGGTTCACAATTCTAAATTCTTGCGCAGTCAGAACAAAGGCTTCTTAAACAGTTCTTAAATATTTAATTCAATTCAATTCTTTATTCATTCTGTTTTTTTAAATACATAATTTTTCAAAATATGTCAAAAAATAAGATGGGAATATGAAGGGAATGTAAAGATATTCTGCTATGGCTGACTTTATAAGGAATCGGTTTGGATTGCCGGCATCCGATAGTAATGATCAAATGCCTCCCAAATATCAATGAGACAGTGATTCGGTCCAGTATGTGAAATACACTTAATACTTATGACTTCGATAACGATATTATAATTGAGACATCTTAAATAAATCTTAAAAAGACTTCTTGTTGAAGTGTCTCTGATTTCGATGTTTGCTGGGGAGATTTTAATATGTGGCCTTGATTTACTTGCCTATGAAAGTAAGATAGTAGTATAATCTATAGTTGTTGTTGTTTTTATATTGCTTGTTATTTGATACAACAACAAGAAAACTAATGGATGTTGGAAATAACAAGAAGAATATGAATGGAGTATGAATTTATTTCCTGAATAGTGTTTTTATATTTTGTTTATTGTAATAGGGTAGGTAGGTACTCATATCATCTATTCTTACTAGACGTATTGTATATAAGTATAATAATTATATGATATCTAAGCACTCGAATGGTTCTATATTTTACATAACTTCTTTCAATACAAAACTCATGTATGTATGTTATGCTTGCTTCGTCCTCGTGGTTTGTCTCATTAGTCTATCCGAAAAGAGAAATCTCTGCGAAAAATATACCAGATTTAAAGATCTACAAATAAAATTGCAATTGTTATGAATGAAAAATAGGTGAAAAAACTGTGTGTGCGTACAATTTACACACGGCAGAAATGAAACTTCTGAAAAGAAGCCATGAGAGATTGAGATGGATGTCGAGTATCAGGAGTATTGGGATAAATTATTTGCATATATTCACATAAAAGTCTTAATAAGTGTCCTAAAAATCTAACATTTTTTTCCTATTTTTAATTCCAATTTTTTATGATAGTATTTTAATTATTAGACTTAAGAAAATATTTCTGTCGGAAAAATTTACAAATTTTGATTTTTCATTATTTTACAAACATTCTTAGAATAAAAATTTTCACAGATATTTCACTTCTCGACTAGACTACATATTACGACCCTACAGAGTTGCTTTTATTATTTCGTTTTTTTCGCAATAATTAAACATATGGCTTTTTACTAGAATGGTTGTCACAAGAGAAATATGAAACTAAAATCTTATTAAGAGCTTCCGTCCATTATATATGGATGAACTATTGAACAAAATTCTAGTGTACCTTTAGGAGGTTGAATAAGGATCAATCAAGTGTTTTTAAATGGAACTATAGTAGCTTCTAAGGACAATGATGTGAAGATGCAAAAAAACTTTTTATGATTAATTTATGTTTTATAGAAATGAAAATAAAACGTTGCTATAAAGGAAACGAAAAGCATTTATAAATCGGTCATACTAAGGAGGCTTCGGTAGAGCATAAACTTCCTATGAACTACAATGTATTTTTGATAAATGAGTTTGTAAGACAAACAATAATTTCTATTTCTTTTTAAAACAATTTGATTCTCGTATTTAAAATTTTGAAATATAGTTAACGCGATTCTTTTGAATTCATGTTTTTATTTTCTACACAAGAATTAAAAATGTAAATACAGAATTATAATGTAAAATATAATAAAATGTATTCTATTATTTTAATTATCCTGCATTTAAATAAATATTCATTCTTTACAAAAATAAGTCGAAACTGAATTTGTGAATGTTTTACTCCTTTCTTCCATTAACGGATCATGTGTTTATATGATTATGAACATTAATCGTCATTAAAGCGTTAAGTTTTGGAAATTTCGAAGAATATACAAACTATTTCATTCCTAAAATCGTTCACCTAATCAGCTATGCCGATGGTTCCTGAGTTGATGCATAATTAATATTTGCAGGCACCACGTTAATCTCTTCATTTATGAATAAAACTTTTCTTAGCTTTAACTCTACGGTTCGTGAATCGATAATGCACATATATTTCTTCAAATTGATTTTTCAAAATTCAAAAATATAAATTCGCCTTTAATTTGAATTTTCTTTCATTTGCGACTGTAAGCTTTAGACCAATTTAATACAAAAATTATTATTTCAAATTTATACACTTTAATGCTTAAATTTCGATTGTTTGACTCAATTTCCTAAATCAAAAATATTTTGTACTTTTCCGAATTTCATAAATACGTATTTCGACTACAAAGAATTTATCATAAGTATGAATTTGCTAGTCATAATGATTTTTTGCGGAGATGTTACGCGTTTGTAATTCGGTATCGGCATAAACCGAAATCGAAATACGTATTTATAAAATACAGAATATTTTTGATCTAGAAAATAGGGGCATAAAATCAAAATTTATTCGAAAAATCCTAGAGTTCTCTTAAATAATAATCACTTTCATGCTTAACAAAATAAATATAAAATAAAATGATGAACTACAAAAAATGACTACTTTATACACGAAATACATTTGCCTTTAATTGCCTTAGCAAGTTGAATGCAAATTTAGAACTTATGGAAAAATAAAGAAAGTACAAAATTTAAGTGGGTCCAATTATACAACGGACTTATTATGACAATCTTCCCCTATTACTATAAATCATCTTATCTTTATTAACTATTATCAAAGTTTATTTCTAGGGCTACTCAAATGATTACTTTATACACGAAGTTTTCGTTTAATTGGTGGATGGATGTCTACTCAAAGGGACGACAGGAATCTATCTATTTAAGTAATCTCTTTGACGAAAAGTTTTCTATAAAGCAATAAAAATTAAATTTAATAAGATTTAATTCCAGAATATATTTTGCTTTTTCCGTCTTGTATAGTGAATTATAATTAGTTTATTCTTCAAAATGTAATTCATCGTAGTATCTGCCATAAACTGTCTTCTTTATACTGTACGATAAACCACTAATAGTTCTTATTTTAAAATGAACGAGTATATGAGTGGTGATGTTAAGGGTAGACGCACATGATAAGATTTTCTGATTAGAAATTCTGATCGAAGAACTGATGTAAGACTAAGCATATACTTTATATTAGACTCAGACCTCGGTACGAATTCTACATATGACATCTGATCAGACTCTCTTTACGTGTGCGCATATAAATGATGTCTGAAGTAGCATCAGAATTTCTTACGATGTTACCTGAGATTGGCCACCTGTTAATCAAAAAAATAATTCATTGGTTCGTTGTACGTATCCTATGATATGCACTTGCTTAAGATTTTTGCCGGATGTATCATCAGAATTTTCTATAAGAATTTCTTATAAGACTGTCTAATGGTGTGCTTTGACCATCTGTCAAAATTTCGGTATTTTAAAAAAGTTCATTGGTTTGTACGCTTGATACTAGTATCAAGTTGGTATCATAGTAGCCTGCTATGCAAATCTTGTCTTTTAGACGGGTTTGTAACGAAGCAACGGTTGGCATTGATAAAAAAATTTGCATGAAAATAGCTCACATCTAAACGATAGGTGGAGACCAGTGCTGGTATTGAGATAGTTTCAGAATAATCTGCCAAAGGTATGGAAGTATTTCAATGAAGTAAAACTCCAAGTGCATTCCTTTATTTTCGTCTCGATTATCTCGAGAACAAAAAAAGATGGAACAACTCACATTCTACTCTTAATTATGCAACTGCTAACTAAAAGTCGTTCCTTTAAAATTGGTCTGGGCATTGATTGTTGAGTATAAATAATTGGAAAAAAGTAATATTCGTTGGAAATTTTTAATTCTTTTCATTAAGTTTGTTGTGCATACCTAATGTGACACGCCTAGATCACTTGAATTTTATTTTAATTAACACCAAAACACCAAGCAAAATCAGATTCTCTTTGCATAAAATAATAAGAATTGGAAAACCAATAACAAATAAACTATATTGTATATCTGAAAAAAAAGAAGTTTTTCCACTCAATCATTATTGAAACTAATTGACATAGCCCTCCAATGAAATACCCATAGTTACATTTTGTAAGGCAACACGTACACAAATCAATTTGCTAATATAATCAGTCATGGAATAATGTAAGAAGCCATTGTACAAAAAAAAAAAAAAAACTCATACATAGAGTACGTGCATACATACAGTCTAAGATCCCGCTGCAGGATTAGTGCGCTCATCGGTTTTTTGCTTCAAACCAAATTTTTATGTTTATTTAAAATTAGAAGAATATATTACCAGGTTGCCTATCAAAATTTGGTCGCCAGTATTTTTAATTAAATTATTTTTAATAACGATTGCTGTTAAAAATAATAAATATTTAAGTAGACTGGAAGAGAGTTAGTGCGTAGCATTGCTTTAGCCACTGCGCGTGCGCCGAATGTAAGTGTTCTCAACCACCGGGGAGTAAAAGAGACGACTTATAATAAATACTCCAAAAAATATCCGACAATCGCTATTCTAGTCTGACAAATGATGTTACGTGCCAACTCTCTTTCACTCTAGCTTAAATATTTATTATTATTTTTAACAACCATTAACCAGCAACCATTATTTGCGGCTGAATTTAATAAGGCAACCATATACGATAATAAATATAAAAAAAATTACTTTAATTTGATATATGATTAATACATAAACATTATGAACCTATAAATGTAACAAAACCATACCTGTTTACACCTGGCTACGAAGAGGTGCGGCCAGGTGCGCAACGACAACCGTGATTTTTTAGAATCTGCATATAAATTGCCATGATATAGACGTTATTTTATTTAAAAAACAAGTTAACGATATTTTTTACCAAATATTAAAAAATAATTTCATTAAAAATACTGGCGGCCAAATTTTGATAGACAACATGGTAATATATTCTTCTAATTTTAAATAAACATAAAAATTTGGTTTGAAGCAAAAAACCGATGAGCGCACTAATCCTGCAGCGGTATCTCGTACTAATACATACGTACGAATATTAACATCAAAAAATAAATGTATAGAAAGTTAGAAATGAGAGACTAAGTAGTTGGTTTCTTGTGTTCAATTCTAAAATTTTAACATTAAAACCATTCAAATGGAAATCTCCGTCTAATGAAGTGAGACTAACTCCACTCCTCATTTATGTTCTCAACACTGCTACTACGCTCAAACTGGTAGCATCACATCACATTACAACCACGAGAACGCATCAGTAATACCAATACCAACCCAACCACCATACATCACCGTATATTATTAATGCTAACCTACTTATGGTTTTATTCATATGTGGTTGGTACACATGCTTATATAAACATTCCAATAAAATTCTAGCACGGCAGATATTCATAGCAAATGTCAAGTGAACCCCAATGAAGTGCCCACCTAGCAGACTGGCGATTCGAATGCGACGCAAGCTCGTGGTAGCTATTAAAAAATGCAAATAAAATCCTTATTTCGCACCCATTTTGTAACCCTTCCACTACCTTGTGTCAGTCTTAAGTTATCAGATAATAGTTTTTCTAGTTTTCTTTGAATTCCTTTAAAATAAAAGAAATTCGACCAAGTTGGAGCTTTTCTAGGTGGCTTTTTTGTTTGAAACGTTTTTAACCGCTTTCGTCACACTCAAATCATGAGATAATTTTGTATTCATTATCTTTGAATTATTTCCTTAAAAAGAATAGAAAATTCGACGATTTTGAATGTCCAAGTGGTGTTTTTTGGTCCTCCTTCTTGCGTCATGCTCAAATTATCATATTACTGAAATGTATACTTTATATGTAATTAATCTATCATATCTTGTAGTTAATGTGACTAGAGTAAATCCAACTATAGATTGTTTTACAATTCTAAACGGCTGCCTTACACCTGCCCGTTTACATAGGGTTAAGGTATGGTGGAAGAGCTCAACACACAAGGTATCTACCATATCTCATTCTTACGCGCCCAAGTAAATAAAAAAATGGATAGCGTACTGAGAGCATATCAATATCTTCGAGTGTATATTGTATGAAAGCATGTGCGTTCGAAATTTCGTCTCGATATTAAATCATAATCTACCCATCAGACGCCATTGGCATCTGTTTTGAGTTAACCTAGTACACTAAATACCTGCCTACATTACTATTTCGTTTTGCCAACTTTTTCTGGTCGCCATCTCTCCTCGTACAATTGCCCAGTTAACAGGTACCCAGTTCGTAAATTTTTGTGTTCAAGAATTGTCTCACAGTCTGGCGTGACGTGACCAGTCCACTGCCATTTCAAACTGTTAACACATAAGGATACATTTTGGCTGTCTCGTATATTCGTGCTTCGTATTTTTTGGCTACGTTTTATGTTCATCATATTGCATTCCATTGCGTAATTACGTTACTTGCAACTGAATAATTTTTAAGCAAAGTTGGCCCAGTTGTTTTTTTTTTTTTTTGCAGAACATATTCGTAATAATAACAAATTATTGTTTTTGTATTCTCATCATTTGTAAATTCGTCGTGTGGACTTCGTGTGGAGGTCGCACTTAAACCATTTATTAATTAACCATTTAACAGGTCTACCGTAGAAACCACTTTCATAGACTAGTGATAGTTTGATTTTTTATTGTAGATCAGGCAGAAGTTTAAAGAATAACATAAAATATGTTCTATTCACGTAATACATCTTTCAACATTAAACCAGTCAAGGCAGTCAGTCAGTCAGTACGCTCATTACGCCCAAGTCAATATTATATATATTATTGTACGTAGATGAGGAAATAAAGCACAACGCTTTAGAATAATACTGGGTGTACAAAATGAATGGAACACTAGAATAACCAAAAACATAACTTATAATTTTATAATTATTAATGAGAACTCTAGAATTTTTCGAATAAATTTCGATTTTTTCCCCAATTTCATAGACCAAATTATTTTGTATTTTATAAATACGTATTTTGACTACAAAGTAGTCATCATCAGTATGAATTAGCTAGTTGTTATAATTCTCTGAGGAGATGTTACTCGTTGCTAATTTGTCGACAGTGTGTAGTCGAAATACGTATTTATAAAATACAAAATAATTTGATCTAGGAAATTGGGGAAAAAATGGAAATTTATTACCATATAAGAAAAAGAAAAGTATTTAATGTAAAAGTTGATAAAATTATGAGTGATGACTATGATACTGAAGTTGAAATCGGTTTTAAAGGTTATTTTGCACTAACCTTAAGAATTTCAAAAAGACAGCAAGTCTTTATGACTTAAGATATGATTCGAGTACGAAATTACCCTGGAGTAAAATTGAACTTTAAAGATCATTTAAAGGTTAAATATTATTTTTTTTAACGTTGATGGATGAATTTTATTCTAATTTACTTATGAAAACTTAAAAATATGCTCCTGGCCTAAAGTTGATACTAATAAAATTTAAAATTAATTAATTAATGGTTATATAGCTAAGATCAACAAAATTTTTATTTATTTATTATGATTACAAGTAATAGTTCAATGTATATGTATTTTTATTCTCGTGTATCAAATTAAATTAAAATAGAAATTTTAAGTTCTTAGAGAGTTCTACAGAAATCTCGAACGATTACTAATTTGATAAATAATTATATAATAGATTTTCAGAAGAAAAAAAATATGCAGTATATTAATGGGCCAGAGAAATGAAATTAGATTAATATAGGCCATGAAATTAGATTAATATACCAAACCGGTAAGTTGATTGAATTCAAATGAAATAAAAACTTTTGAACTTCTACTTATTCATTATGTTTTCTCTTTTGGGGATATTGCATGTGTATTACAGGAATTGTCAGAGCTTAGCCATTTGAGCCAATAAAATTTATACCAACATATATTGGATCTTTATTACACTCAAAATAAGTTTAAAAGAAAGCCGAAGAGCAAAAAGGATTCTATTTAATGATGGCGTTGAAATTGATTCTCATGTCTATATTGAACTAATCTTGAAAATTTAAGCTACTTTCTGGACATGATATAATTTTGTACTCAATTCATTTTCCAAGTAAAATTAACAAATAGTGGTTCTTTATATAACTTTCAAACTTGGTGCAAAATTATCTTTTATTCAAGGATACCACCTTTCAAACTTTTCTAATTTTTTTCTTCTAAAAACAATATTTTTCGAATTATTCTGGTGGACCAATTTATTTTACACCCATTATATACATTTAACAAATAATACGAAGATATAACAATTTAAAAAAAAAAAAAAAAACTGAATAAAAGAACAACTTAAACTAAGATATTAGATATATTTTTTATTATTTATATTCTTTTATTTTAGTAGAAAAAGCTTAATATTTTTCAATAATGTGGGAGGATTCTACAAATTTTGTTATAGATTCAATTTGACAATAGTATTAATATTTTTTGTTTTTTTTTGTTTTGAGACTGGATAGTGTGGTATTACTGGGAATAAGAAATTTATGGTCTGCAATAATTCTTATATATCATTATTTTATTACTTAGGTTACGGTTTATAGATGGTCTAGGTATAACAAACACGGCTGCGATTCCCCTCTGAATCAACATTGAGTTTAGCATAGCATTTTATTTAAATGATACAATATGTCAGACTATATTAATAATAAAATAATGGAAACGTTTAACTCTATCTAATTTTCACTTTAAAATTTTTTTGCAATTGCCAGTGCACTTTTAACTTACAAAGTCATTATGAAGTAATGGATAATTTCTTTTTTTATTTTGGAAATATATAGGAAAAGTAGGTAAGATTATTATGAATGAAGAAACTGTGAGTGGATAAATATTTTTTAAGATATTTTGATTGGGTTTTTATTCAATTTATTGATCTCAAGTTCTTCTAGAAAATTTGACTTTTATCCCAAATATGTAACATCCCCGGCTTGGGTTTAATAGCAATTTTATGACTTGTATTGTTAAGATTTTAACCGAAAGTTTTAATGCTTTCGATAATCTTAAACTCATCAGTCTGATTTTTATTTTAGAGTACTTATACCTACAACTCTTGAAAACTTACTATTTTAACATTAACTAAATAGTAAATTAGCTGAATTTTTTAAAAATCATCTGAGGAAAAAGGATTTACGATACCCGATATCATTTAAGAATATGATATTATCCCTAAAGGTATATTTATTTACCTTTATCAAAAGCATAGCTAGAACAGTATAAATGTCATAGATTCCGTATATAGTTTAACATATTGGAACAGTCTCCGTAACCGGCAACGAATATTTTCATCAAAAATGTCGGCACCGGCAAAAATATTATTCGAATATAATAGCCAGTGTCCGTCATTTTATTAATTGCCACCAATATTCCTAGTTAATTTTTCAATAATATGATGGCGCTAATTAATGAATATTCATAATATCAAATTTTTTCTATGCTTATGGTTCCAAGAAAAAATAATTCAGAGCTATGGAAAGTAAATTGGAAGATAACAAATTTAAAAGAACAAGCGCATATTACTGTTCTAAATGCTGTGAAATTGATATGCAAATTTATCCAACACTTTTTTATGTTATTCCAAAATAATATTAGATATATTAAATATACAGTGCATTGTATTTACAGCACAGTATACTAAAATAATTTTTATTATTAAGACCTTATTACTCAAGATATAGAATTTTAGAGTGATAAATATTGAAAACAATAAAAATTATTCAAGTGTATGTTAAATTTTATTAAAACTGCCATCACTTAAACGTTTATTATAAATGTTATAGTAGATGATTCCAAGGAAATTAATATGAATATAGATTATAAAATTACAACTGTTGTAGATATGTCAAGATTAACGCTATTAATTATTATTACAGATTACATATAACGATCAACTATCTGATATGAATAAAATTACTCGTGTTTGTCACGGCAATTATATTCGAATATTTATTTTGCCCTCAACGGCAGTTTTACTTGAAAATATTTGTTTCTGGCGCTGGTCACGAAAACAGATCCATGACATATTTTCCAATGTGTAATATATATCTAATAAGGTATGACACGTTTCATTGAACACAACGGTATTTGCTTGAACCTAACTATGTATAATAATATTATAAATTTACATTTATTGTATTTCCACACATCGGTATTAAAATATTATTTTAGCAGAATATTGATAACACATCAATTTTATTTTGAATATATAAAATATGTAAAGATATCAACTAACAGAGTTAATTATTCAAGTACTCGATACATCGTTGAGTAATAATATGTACTAATACTAATTACATAGGTATAGATGAGTTTATTGTCTTAATTTGAGCTTAAATTGCGATGAATCCAAATATTTAAAGAAAAAAGAGAGCTTATAAGAGAAGTAACATTGACTCTTAAGTTACCCGAGTAATCAGAGTATATGGCCGAAGTAAGTACTTTCTAAATTTAGAAAGTCACATGGCTTAATATACGACGCCATTTTGCTTATTGTTGATGTAAGCAAAACGGACAGGAACAGATCTATCATTGTTCAGATACACAAGCACTTAATTCACTAAATTATCGATATAATCCACTGGGTCATTTAATAATTATTCCAATAAAATATTTCTCTTAAAATTATCCATTTGCAAATATTTACAGGAATTAAATTATATTCCTAAATTAATTACTGTCAATTACATTCAGTCTATGAGGTTATGTACGATATATAACGTAAACCGGTGTCCTGGCCGAAAAGCGGTATAGTCAGCTTGTAAGATTTTAATTTTTTTATGCTGTCTGGCTGGCTTACTAAGTTTAGTAAGTACTTACTTCGGCCAAACACGCCCAATAATTCACTCAAAAATTCTTTTTACACTCGGCACATAATATTTAGAGTAATTAGGAAGATATTGATTAGCATATTTTTTTTAATTATTTGAGAAAATTAAAAGATATTGCATTCGGAGTGTGCTTACTACAGAGGTTACAATTCCGCTTACATGTAGAGAAACTCAAGACGAAAGCTTTATTGAATATTTTATTTCGTTTATATCCATTTTAATGCAGAACAATGGTACAAAAGATACAGTTCCCATCAGATTTTACATGCCGAAAGCATTATTTCCATATTATAAAATACCATTTACATTTACACAGAAGTTAATAAATATGTTACATAATGTTAATATAATTATGAAAACTTGTTATTATTTAATAACTAACCTCTTCTTATCTACAGAACAAGACGTGCATCATGAGTGCATGAGTACTAAAATAAAAATTATGTAGGACTTTATAGAAACTAGTTTATAAAGGTGTACAGGGACTCTTAAATTATTTCTACCGATTATTCATTTAATATTCATGGGAATTACATCATCCAATTACCTATTTTTTTCCATTTTATGTTACAAATACAGTGCGTAATTTTTTCGATTAGACTTTAATATTCGTAATTAATATATGTATTATTTATTTTGTGTAAATCCATTTTTCATAAATTTTTAACTGTGTCTTAATTTGAATTTTTTTTAAATTCCGAGTAGACTTTCGACTTATAAAGGCATTAACAAGTAATGAATACTTATTCTTTTATTTTGAAAATATATAGGAAATGTAGGTTAGATTATTGTGAATGAAGAAACTGTGGGTGGACTGGATAAATATTTTTACGATATTCATAATTTCAAATTTAATAAAAGGGAGTTATTAAGATCTGTTTGATTATTTCAAATTGTAAAACTTGATTTTTATTTAATTTATTTATCTTCAGGGCTTCTAACAAAAATAATTTATTTTTTGGTTTTGACGTTAATATTTAACACGACTTGTTGTGTTCACTATCAATTTTATGACCAATTTTATGATTTCTTCTAACAATGAAAAAGTTAGAAGTTTTATGGCTGTTTATGTGCTCTTTATACCTGGTTAAAATGTAATATCTTACTGACCAACATAAGCGGTATTGCATTGTGGCCAAGATAATCTATAAAAACCAAAAACTTTTATTCAGGATGGGGATTTTTGCCTTAGCATTAAAAATTGATTTACCTAAATTACCATTATTTTTATTAGCTGGTTATATATTATATTCCCGAAAGAGGTTTCTAATTTGTTGTAGAAAACAGTTGTCCAATAAACGACTATACTAAGCTGGATAAATTTTTATTATCAAATTAAAATGAATTATGTTGTAAAATTTACCAAAAATAATTTTTTGCAATAAAACAATTCAAATTACTTACGGTATATGACATAAAAAGCAAAATGTAATGTTTTAAACTTGAAATAATTATATGTCCTTTGAATGGTCATTTGAGATTTAGTTCAATTGTACTTCGCAAATACTTGAGCTAGTTTGGTACGAATGACACTCTAGCGATTAAAATAAAAAGTAGTAGTAATTCTTTGATGTTTCCTCGATTTGAGCTAGTTTGGTACGAATGACACTTTATTGATCAGACGCACACTCTTAGAAAAATACAACTTTGCACAGTTCATTTAGAAATCAATACATTTTAATAAAAGAACAGTTTTTTATAGGCAGAATACTATAAATATATATTTTAGAGGCAGAATACTATAAATCTTACATGACAGTAATAATTGGTATTTGATAATAATATTGATTATTTTAACAAAAGAAGACGAACTGACTCTGATAATTCAGATTCAGAATACTTCAGTTTTGAAAGGTCTGGATTTATTTTAGTGGCTATGGCTGAAGTTGGCCAAGATGTGCTCCACACATCGAACTTCCGAATGAGCAAAATAAAATAATTAATATTTTGTTTATTATAACGAACATGGGCAAAAAATATAGATAAAGATATGAAATTTCGGCGAAATTAATATAATTAGTAGATAAATTAATGGTCTTTTTCGATGAAAGCGGAATTATATTTTTATCTTATTCTCTCGCATGTTAATTCCTATAGACAATTCTATTTCTTAATGTCACACGTTCTATCCTATAGATTTATCTGGTTGTCTATTTTTTATTTTATTATTTTGGCCTCTTCATTCATCAGTTTTAAGATCACTAAACAGAAAAGGAATAACTTCAAAATATAATTTTACAATCTTAATTAGTGCTGACAAAAACGTGTAGCAATTAAACTATCAATTATATTCAAATATCTTGTACACCAGTCAAATATAATTTTTCTCTTCATTTTTTTTTTTTTTAAGTTATATGAATATAATACATAAATTCTAGGGTTATTTTCATCCATATTCAGTGTAATCAGTTTAAAAATATATATGAGTGAAGATAAATTAAATAGTACCGTTAATGAGGAAACTTTATAATTAAAACTGATTGCAAATGAATTTGCATTTTCTTCAGATAGGTAAATAGGTAAGCTTTTTTATATGTTACGGCAAGTTACGGAAAATACATTGTGTATATTGTGTAGGTCTATCTTATTAATGTAAATATTAACAATACACCAAGCAAATTAAAGTTTTTCATAACTTAATTACTAATTACAAATAAACCCAAAAATTTGGTACAGTACAATCAAAGCATAAAATTATAAAATAACCTCGGAAATACATTTTTGGAAATAATAAAATGACAGCCTATTAAAATAATGAGAACGAGTTTTTTTTTTCCCGAAATTGTTTAAGAATTGATTTCCTAAAATTTCAAAGAAGGTACTGTTTAATAAACTCAAGTGGCCGAAATTGGAATTCTGATAAATAGAATTTTCTGAGAAATTGTCAAGGTTATTTAACAAGACACTCACGAAATACATTAATTCTCCAGTTCGAGGTAATAATTTTTATTTTGAAACAAACATCTTCAAAAGTTATATTTTTACCATAACTTAAAAGTATAGTCAAGTTAATTCATTTAATGGCTTAAAAATAGTATTAAAGCTATGAGTAATTTAATGTTGTGATTAAAAATGAGTTATATAGTTGAGAACTTCATTAATTATTATCTTTTTTAATCTGTCAAATGAAAAATAATCACATTTAAAGGATATTGAAACGTAATCATGAAGCACTCTCCAAAATTTCTAAACATTTGGATAAGTACTTTGTGAGTTATTTGGGCGCAAAATGCAATACATATTGCATGCAATTTAAGTTCACAGCTTGTTAGAAGACCACTACTTCATATCAATAACAGCTGTGAATAATTGCTCTTAAGCTTTATTTATTGTTCCATCGTAAATTTATACTTTACCTAAATATTGTATTAGCTGGAGAGGAGAGTGACAAGAAAAGCAAGCATTTTCTAAAGGCTTTTTTTTATGGTACAAAGAATATTATATAACACATTTATGGTATAAAGAAATACTCTGCCACTCAGTCCGATTCGATAGCAACCGGAAAGACGGGCATTGAAGATGATAGAAAACCATGTAGTCCAAATAGTGATTATAGATTCATCCTCTTCTTATTAGAATACAAAAAAAAACTACCATCGCTATGAGTCCACGAAATTGTTTTCAATTTTTAAGCATAGTTTATATTTATGAAGTGTCGGTTAATTATGGTTTTAATTTATGAAGATAGATAAATTCGTACTGTGGTTTATAATCAATTTATCTGGAATTCTAGTAACGTTAAAAAGTGCCAGCAAATAGAAACAATACCGGCTGACGTGATTATAGCTAAAAGCCACAAATGAAATTGAAATAATTGGAGAATCTGTCTTATTAAGATTTAATAGAAGAAGATATTTTCTTAGAATATTTGTTATTATCGATGTAAGTGTTTTATTTTCTTTGCAAAAACACAAATTCATGCTGTTTTACTGGAATTTCATTGCAACCACAACCGCATACATCATTATATAAAGCATCTCATTATCGGAGGTACCCTTCAAATGCTATTCGTACTACCTACAACTGCCAATAATATACGATAGAAATATATACATAGAAATAATTTAACCTTATAAAAGTATTCTTATCATATACACGAGTCAACCAGGCATATTTACCTTTACGCCAGGTGCATATTGCGGCGCGTATTTCACGCGGGGCATAGAGCCCGAGACACTGTGTCTGGTGCCATGCGTTGCACGTTTCAAGAGTCTAGTAAAAACCAAATAAACAGAAATAAAACACAAAATAAATAAAAACACGTGTCTTCTCCGCGAGAGAACTGCGTGGCAATATACGTTTCCCGATGCGTGTGGCACGATCGCGTCAAGTGACGTCGCGTTGTACCACATGCACTGCAATATGCGCCAAGCCTTAAAAATAATGATTAGAGAATTGTTGTAAATTCAAGTAAGATTATAGGCCATTGATTAGGGCATTAAGAAAGGAACAAAGATGTTCTCGGGATTTTAGTTAAACCGCGAAGTGCTGTTGATTGAGATAGTGGAAATGGTAGTTAGGGGTGGAAACACATTATTTTCTGTTTTATCAGTATATCTTGTGAATGAAAGAAATATTTCAACATTCTACACATAAATCTTTTTTAAAGATACTTGAAATTTCGATTAAATTGGCAATTTTAAATACATTTTTTATGATAAAAACGTATAAACAAATAAGTATAAGCAAAGAAAAATGTAGCACTCTGGGAGTGAGGACTTTATTCTATTGCTTACGTTCGATGTTTAATTATGTTAGATGTTTGTTTCATTAAAACTTTGTAAATGATAAAACATATTAAATAATTAAAATACAATTGAAATAAATGCAGTAGGACTTGAACCGAGGTCCGTTGAATACAAAGTCAACTATGCTTGTCATAGACCTGACGCTTCTATAAATATATTATTTGTTATATATTATATGTACATAATTATACAAAGTGATGTCGTAACAGTGTGGCCAGTTCAATGGTTTTATTCCCATATAAAAAATTGCCTAAAATTTTATGATTTTTTACTTTTCTGTTTATAATTTCTTCTTTGATTTAGATATAAGTATAGGCATTGCTCAATAGAAAAAGGATAACGCATAATTTACTCTATATATATATATATATATATATAATGTTTGTCCACAAAATGTTTTCAATAAACTCTATTTTTTAATAAGAGCCAAATTTTCCCACCTGAAATACCCATTTTATTGACTTGCCGTTCGTTAAATCTACGACAAGTATTTCTAGATTGCCCGTTTTGCGATTTTCTTATGGATTCTCCTCTAGATTATGCTCTTTCATAGTTTCTATGCACTCTTTCCCTTTCTCTAGCGGGTACCCCTTCACCTATTAATATCCTCACTTATTGGGCTTTGGTGAGATTTTTCCCATAATTTTTGATTGGAAACAATTACAGTCCATCAGACAGTATTTTCCTCAAATATTGATTATTAAGAACATTTTTTTCAAATTTCTGTTCCACCATTTTTGTCTACCACAGCTTCGAAGTTACAAATACTGTTCACATGTTTCTATTGGCGCTTTTGACTCGTCTACTATATTTATAACAATTTAACTATGTATACAGTGCTGGTGGTTCGTTACTATCCTTTGTAATATAAAATCGATTTTGTATTTCTTTGATGTAATAACGTCTTCATTGATATCATTGACGAGCAGCAAATCAGAGTAAATCATATTTTCAATTTCTATAGTAGAAATGGCCGTTAAAACTTTAAACATAAAAAACGCATTAAACATAACGAAGACATCAAAAAATTATTAATTTGTGTATTTCATCTTCATAAAGAATATATTTTACCAATCCCAATAATAATTAATGTTAATCATATATTTAACTTCTCGCTAGGAAAATCGAAAATTTTCAAGGAAGTTATTGGTTTCACCCCGTTTTGAAAAAATCGATTTTTCATTAGATGTCGACGTTTTGAGGTTACAGGAAGCTTCCCAAACTACCCCTGCGAGGTTGTTACTATGTCTGTATGTATATGTGTTTGTGTGTGTGTTTTGAACGGCCCGACCGATTATATCGCGTTTGGTGCCATTCGAAAGGACTAGACCAAACTTAGATTTTTAATATCACTTGGATCGATTCGAACTGGTACATTTTGAGAAATCTCAAAAAACCAAAAAAAAAATTTTTTTTAATGTGGTTTTTTTGGAATAACTTTTAAACGGCTATTTCGATTTAATCAGATCTTTACCTTGATAAACCACGTCGACATTTCTTTTCGAACCGTTTTTGATGAAAGCAAATAATTATTCAAGCTCAAAAAAACACTTGGATCGCCGCCAAGAACGTAAAAATCAGTTGATTGGTTCGAGAGATATCGTTAACGAAATATTCGGTAACAAGTGATTTTTTAACATCAATGCTCAAAAACCAAATTTTTAGCTCAAAAACATATGTTAAATTGTATGTGCTTAGGTATGAAATTAGCAGGAAGTTGGAGAGATGGCCTATAGGGTCAACCGTTTTCAAAATTTTTTTAATTTACGGTTTGCTGTGACAATTTTTTTGAATTTTTCACAAAACTTTGTAAAACAATTTGCCTATTGAAACAAATTCACATCGATTACAAAAGATCGTTTTGTGGTTTGCATAGAATGAAGTTGATCTCTTCGGCTATCATCTGTAATAGACGCGGTTTTTTAGAAAATAATATCTGAATTTTAAAATAAAAATCGTATTTTTTGCTCAGAAATGCATTAGAAAAAAATTGATTATGATTCTATAATTTATAACTGCAATGTGTTTTCCAACTGCAGATTGCTTATTTATACCCCTGCGATGCCGAGACAAGCATTGCTGGTTTCTCATGTGTGAAATATAAAACTGACTATTGAGAATTAAAAATTAACCATTTTGACAATTTTCTATTTCAGATTTTATTGTCGACAAAAAATAAATATATTTTTTTAATTGAATTTTCTTTATGGTGCCCATGTGTACAATAAGTCCTATATTCCTTATTGTTTGTGTATACATTACTCATATTCTGTATGAAATTAAAGGACCAGCTATAAAATTTTTTGATATATTTCAGATAAGACAATTAAATCCTGTAAATAATTTCATTAAAATTGAGTTTCATAGTCACGAATAAAACAAAAAAAAAAGTGTTATGTAAAATTTGTTATATATACAGCTTGTTCAGAAAGTAATTAGGCAAACTGTGAAAGTCAATTATGCCCTTCTGCTCCTCCGTTTTAGAGAAAATTCAAATTTGATTTTTTTTTTTTTTGGATTATTACTTTTGACTTACTCTGCCCGACAATGACCAGAATACAGTTGAAGAACTACTATTCTTCTAACTGCACTCTGATTAGTTTTATCGGGCAATAGTTAAATTAGGATTAGCTATAATTATACATAACTTAGCATGTCGAATTTCATCCGTGATATCCCAATAATCAAGGTGTACTTATCGAACCCATTTCTTAACATAGGATATCATTGAGCTATAGATAAAAAGGTGTTCATAAGATAGAAGTATATGAAACGACCCCTCTAACGCTACCTCGTTCTCTTGTATGCTAGAGTGGCTCGGAATCTAAATCACCATGATTCAGACTAGACAATTCAGTGCCTTGAATCATTTAAGGACAATCTTCGATTGGAATTTGGAGACCTCAAGGGCCCGGAGAACAGCAAAAAGATGTAAGAAGATTTAACATCTTACGAGTAATCTGGCTATAAATGAAAATGAATTTCCAAGTGTTATATAAATTGTTTATTAGCTTTATATACATGATGTTTATTTAATATGAAATAATTTATTAGAAAATTAATTAGGACTCGAGCTGTTGCCTACAAGTCTATAATAAATATAAATACACTTACTAGTTACAGCGACACAAAAACCAGCAGTTTAATGTATGGCGGCGGGCGCATTGTCATCAAAACTAATATATATTATATTATTTATGATTACAGCCACAATAATAAACTAAGTCAAACTCTAATTTCATTTGACTTGACTTTATGTATTCACAAGTTCGTATAGTAACTAGTTTAAGTTTAGGAGTTACTTATACACAAATAAAATAAACCTCATTTCGTACATACATCATAGTAGAGGAGCTGTTGATCAACAATTTCGAGTAGGTAAGTTGAGTCAGCCATATTTAAGATTGTTCAAGCTCGCAATTTTAAGGGTCGCTTACCATTGCAAACAAAAACTTATGGTCCTTCCAACTATTTTCGAATAAAAAAGTCTCGATAGAATTGGAAAAAAATGGAATGCACGAAGAAATGTTTTAATAATAAGTAAACAACAAAGTAGTACCTCACAGGTTTGTTCTCAAGATTAAAAATACTAACTTTATCATTTATAGCCAATATATATATTGATAGTCCAAGCGTGGATTTATTCTAGCCCATCAGATAAAGATATGGGAGATACCTTTCCTTTTTTTGAGTACCTTCACCAAATCTTAGCTCTCTATATGGCGCCACAATATAGGGTAGCCGATCAGAATAGTAAATGAAAAAATCGATAGTTGCTACCATATCTCAATCGGTCATGCTCGATTAAATCCACACATTGATTATCGAAATTGGCCCCATTACCGGTGGGCGTTTGTCTGAGTGTGAGAGAATAAATACCAGCTTTGACTGCAATCTAAGAACCAATCTTAAACTCAATGTCTAAACAATACACGTTTAGACATTTTTTAAGATGATTTGCATATATATTCAAGGCACCCTCAAATTATTAACTAACTCTTTTTAACTAATATAAAAATTTTCAAAAAAAAAAATACTGCCTCATTGCCCAAGTAAACTGTACACTATTATCTTCACTCATTTGACTATTATACAGCAGGTTACGGATTCGAACAGAGAATTAATAGGTCTAGCTACATAAGAATCACGGTTACGATTCCCATCTGTCACAATGACATATTATTGACAAGCTCTTTGACTAATATAACAATTTTCATTTCAACCAATCAATGTAATAACCTATAAAATAGTTTATGTATTTTCAGTTTTATGAGTCTTTAGGTATTAAATAAAAGCCATAACACAGTTTATTTATTTTAGTATGCGCCCTCCCTCCCTTATTTCTGTTATGTGACTTTATTTAACATGAATAGTTTTTCTTTTCTATTATATATAGAATGATTCAAATAATTTGTAATAAATACAACCCAAAATTTTCAAATAAATCTGAAAATTTAAATAAAAGAATAAAATATTAAGTATATTATAAAAAAAAATACTACATACAAATTTTTCATAAAAAATACAACCGACTTCAAAAAAAAAAGGATATTTTTTAATAATAAAATTTCAATAAGCAATCTTTTTGAAATCAAATTTCCTTTGAGTGTTGTGCCAATGTATTCATTTTAAACTAAAATTATGATTGTCGCCTGCTATAGAAATAAACGTTCCCTCATTTTTTGTTACAATCGGCTTTCTTGTTATTCCATGCTTAAATCATGTCTGTGTGAAAATGGAACTACCACTAGAGAAAATCTGTAAAAAAAAAAAAACATTTTTTTAAGTCATCCACAAGTGACGAGAATATGTGTGGGGGCAAATTTTCCGTATATTTTAATTTTGAGTGTTGAGTATATTCAGAGGAAAAGCGTAACTGTATTCCTTGTACCTAGACTTTTTGGTGCATCATCCTAGCACTAGATCTAGATGCATCATTCTAGCACTATATGTTATTATGTTATTGGTCGAGCCGGTTATTTTATCCTTATCCAAGTCACGACAGTGTTGCCAATTAATCGCCCTTTCTTTTTTTTTAATAATTGATCAAACTACCGCTAACTAGATTCAAACCCGCAACCTCCAGTCTAAGTAGTGAAATGGGTAAAGGTGTTAGTATCTTTACTCCCTTTGCTCTTAAGCTGGTGTTACGAAAAATCAGGAAAAAGTTGGATGATACAAAAAAACAAAAAGATTTTTAAATTGGATCACAGTTGCAAAAATATTTGTGAGCATAAAAAAAACACATTGGTACAGGCGAATATATAACCTCGTTGTTTTTTGAACTCGGTTTAAAACAAATCTAATTTTTCGTGTCGACTTAAACTTAATACGACCAATTTAATTGTACAATTCAAAATTCAATAACGAAGCAACTAAATTTATGAAGTCGTAACGGATGAATGTAAAATACAAAAAAAACTTTTTCATTATAAAAATTGATCTGCAAAAGTAAAAAAATAACAAAAAAAAAATGACGATTAATTGTAAAAAAGATGGTATTTTCAGATATTCATTGTTGGACCCATTTTCAAGAAAAACGTAAAAAAACCTAAGAATTACATGAAGTGAGAGCCCGGTAGTCCAATGAACCAAAAAGCTTTCCAGTTAATTTGTAGGCAGAATACAAAATTTATCAAATTCAGTACAAATCATTCGTTACGATATCGCTGCCACGCACTTACAAACAAAGTCCAATTTCTGAAAAGCAATTTTTTTTTATTCAGACGACCTCAAAACATGTATTTTCAGTGAAAAATCGAAATTGACAGGATTACCATACTTTCTTTTATAAGTAGTAAACATCGTTTATTCGTCAATTTGAAGCTTGGGGGAACACAAATGCGACTCTCTTCAATATTTCCAAAGAGGAAATAGCTGCTACACATCAAAGTTAAATCATCCCAAAAAAACGCGCTGAACTCACGGTTCAAATATGTCATAGCTTGAATAAAATAATAAACTTTTGTAGAATTATCTACAACAATTTTTTTTTTATAATAAAACCCGTTCGTTCAATTAATGACCTAAATTTATTTATAGCATTATAGATTGTAGATGTTACATTCTGGATTATTTTTAGATTGATCTCTCCTGTTTGGTTGTTTTTTTTATTCCAATAATGAAAAATACATGATTGTTTGCACACACAAATTCCCAGTAGATTGATTACCAGTATTTTAGAGTGGAGCTAACCAGGTGGATTGGAATTAATATATAGACACAAACCTATATAAGCTAACAAACAATTCAACTACAATTTTATAAAACCAAATAACCAGAATCATTAATGCAACTTTCCTTATCGAATATATATGTTCAATATATTTCTCACATTCCTGATATATTAGACGAGTCAATATGGCATATCCACTAGCAAAAATCTGAAACTGTGGCATAGAAATGATATAAAAACAAGTGAATATAACAACCAATAGAGTAAATTGTTTGGATATCCGACATATGATTGAATTTCATTGTTTGGACTATTTTTAAATAGAATTCATAAAATACCTCAATCATAAATAATGAAATAAAAAGTAACATCAGGATGTAACATTTGATTCAGTATCCAGTCTATAAAGTCATATATGTATACATGCATAATAATATGTATTGTTTTTCTTATGTGTTTATATGCAAAATTTGAGTAAAATTGTGGAGAACTCAAACATTTTACGAAAAAAATGTTTCAAACAAAAGTGGTTTGTTTCATAAATATTTTTTGTTTTTGAATTTTGCTCTTCTATCATTTACAGTTTAAACGTTGGGTCAAAGATCTATTCGACCCAATGAATCGATTTTGCTCATTCACGAACTTAAACTCACTTTTTATATTAAGAATAAGTAACCAAAATTTCAACCCAAATATCTTTTTTGTTTTTGAGTTATCGTGATGACGGACAGGCGGACAACCGGAATTGCACTAATTAGGAAATTCTATGAGCACATATACCAAAATTTTTGTGGCTTAGTGGATTTTGTGGCTTCAATATTACCAATCTTTAAATTAAAATATTATAAACATTTATATTGTGTTCATACTATTTAAGCCAAGATTTTCATAAACTGCAAGTTAAGCTTTGTAGGTAGCGTAGTAAATATAAGAAAATTTTGTGATATACAATTATTGAATATTAATCCTATGTAAAGTACTTCTTAAACTTTAAACGCGTTTTTCCCAAAATGGTGTTTTTAAAGTCTGTGGCCAACATTACTCGAAAACGGCTAAACCGCTTAGTCTCAAATTTTAACACGAGCTTCTTAAATATATTTTTAAGTAATTCATCGAAGATTTTTTCTCACAGATAAATTTTTTCTTTTTTTTTTAATAAACAATTTAGGGTCCAAATTTTGGTCAAAAATCGATTTTTTTTTTTTTTTGAGAAACTGCCATTTTGTCAAAGAAATTTATTTTGCTTATTCCTTCGATTAATTACTAGATTTAACATTACTTTAACGAAATCTGTTTGGTTTTTTAATTTTAGAGGATTCAGCTCGGAAATATAGCGGTCAACGCAAAACGTCTTTTTTGATAGGAGCTCCCGGAGATCAGCTGTAGCTCCTTTCCAAATAAATATTTTTACTAATAGTAAATCTTAAAATACAGTTATGAGATACCATAATATGTGTACAAATTTTTATATCAATAAATTTAAAAGTTTTCTCAGAAAAAATTCTGGAAAATTCGCTTTTCCTTGGCCGTCTTACTGTATTTACCCCTTAATAAAACTAATTGAAAAATTCATATCCAAGCCGGAATAGATATTCCTAATATTATACAGATTTGAATCACCTATATGTAAACATAATGGAATCTGTGTGTAGCTTGATATCAATAACTTGATAACTCAAAATGCAGACGTACATTATTATGTTATGTATATTTGTTATAATTGATTTTATTTATTATCTATCGTATGCAACCGTTGTGGGTTGCTCTATATGTATACTGTTGCATTAATAAATGAAAATTCATTTATGTTTTCAAATTAATATTAGATATACGTACAAATTGTCCTCAGAATCATTTTCCATATTCGGAAAAAGGGCAAATTATATTAAAATACACATACATATAATATGTACAATATTAACATACACATATTGAACATTCAATCAAACTTATAAGTATTATAATATACAGACTCCCCCCCCTCCCATTCCTTAAATGTTTAAAAATTAAATAAATAATATCAATTTTTTGTTGAGTAAATTATTGTAGTAATATAAAACACTTTGTGCTAAATATTAAGCCTGAATGACCTGGAATTTGAAGGATATGTTCTTTGTATGACTTAGAAAGGATTTTCTAATTAAGAAAAGTCTGCCCTCAATGGGTGAAAAGGCGGGGCAAGTTTTTATTACTACTTTTCACTTATGGCATGTAACAAATATATTTGCATCATTTCCATCGATACCAAAAACTAAAATAAAATTTTTTTATTCTTCTCACAAGTAGTATGTCGAACTGTTGGCTGTATGAAATGTGAGGTCAATATTCTTTTCTACAGACGAAGTACTGGATGGTGTATATCACGAAGTTTGGGTTATCTCACACCAAATACTGATTATTCCACAACGAACAAAGGATGTACTAGAACAAATACAGGGTATCCGATTAAAAAAGATTGTTTTGTTTCATCTACTCGTTGACGAAAAAAAAGAAAAAAAACATTTTCTATAAAGAAATTAACACAATTATTCGAAAGATTACATTTTACTGTTGTTTTGATTGTGATGATATATATGTATATACACATACATAAATTTTTGTGTGGGTATTGTGTATTGATGTTATTACAAATAGAATGCATAGCGAATTATTTACATGACAGAGTGAGTTATACAAAATACGATATAACTATTGAATAGAATACATTCTGCGAAAGATAATTCGTTTATCATTCGTAACTCTTCTATTACGTAGTTTTATAATTTATTTTCAATATCCTTCTTGCTGACAAAACCGATTGACCCGTGTTTTGACAATTTGTGTGTCAAAGATTTCGACATTTTCGTTCATCATGGTCGAAGGATTTATTCCATCAATTTATTCTTCAACGGAGAGTCATTGATAAAAAAATTTATATTAAAAATTTACTTTGTAAGAGACATCTAAAATATATAGAGAAAATGAGTGTTATTAATAAAAACACTTGATTATTGTGTTGTTCAGACGTGTTCTTCAAAAATACAAATAGATACTTTGAAATACGTAACAACTATATTCAATTATATGAATACTTTTATTTGTTTATTCATGCATAAGTTGGTGTTATGTCTAACAAGTTATTGATTTGAAAATTATTTTTCAATTATTTAACAAGCATATTTTATTATATCAAATAGTCCAACAGAAATCGGAGCAGGAGTCCAAAAACTATTCCACGTTAATTTGGCTAAGTGGTTTCCTTAAATTTATCTATTGATGATATTGCAACAACCAAAACATCTGCACTGGAAACAAAGTAATTATCATCAGTATGAATAAGCTAGTTGTAATGATTCTCTCAGGAGATGTTACTCGTTTCTAATTTGGTGACAGTTTCCTCAGAGAATCATTGCAACTAGCTAATTCATACTGATGATGACTACATTGTAGTCGAAATACGTATTTATAAAAATATAAAATAATTTGATCTAAGAAATTGGGGCAAAAAATCGAAATTTATTCGAAAAATCCTAGAATTCACAGTAATAATTATAAAATCACGTTTTTGTTTGGCTGAGAATATATTATTTAAAATTGATTTCATGTATATTGTTTCTTAAAAACAAAAAATTACCTTTTTATCACCACACAGGCTTGAAGTCAAAAAAGTACAACTAAAGAATATAAATTAATCAACATCTCTTATACTTATAAAAACTAAATGCATTTTCTGAATCTTAATAGTAATGAAGTTTCGTGAGCACAACTTGACAGTGAGACATGTGGAATAGTTTTTCTCGAAAAGTATTCTAAAGTAAAAATCAAAATTTTCTTTTATATTCAGAAATATTTTTTGCGATAAGTTGTTTAACTTACGCAGCGTTATTTCATATTTGAAAACATTTGGATAGTTATTTTTCGTATATTTTGTGCTCGAAAATTAAAAAACTATAATACATATTACTTTAGGTATTGTCTTTATTTATAGAGGCCCTTATCAAAAACATAATCTACCTTGAACATAATTTAAGGGTCTGCACAAAATTCAATTCCATTGTTGAATCATTTGATAGGTTCAATTATGCTATTTTAATAAACCTTAAATCACCCGTTAATTCAGTTTTTAATAAACTATAAAACATTGAACAATACTTGGACAGAGGCAATAAAATAACAATATTTTATTATCAAAATTATTTCGTATTTTGTTCTATATAGTCAATTAGTCTGTGATTTATGTTATTGTCCAATAGACTTTTAAATCACTGTGGAGGTATTTGATTTATAAACACTTAGGTGCTATGTTCGACGTAGGTAGATATTGTTAAAGTACAACTTCGAATTTTATTAAAATATATGTACAATATAAGTTTTAAAACAAACATTGTACGCGCATTTATCGTTTTACATCGAATGTATAGACTGGGATTAGTCCACTGCACAAATACGCCTACATAAAAATTTCTAGTTAAGGAATTATCATAAAAAATATTTATATAATTTAGTGTTAAATATTCAAGTCTTAAAACCTTTAATGCGTGACAGTTTTCGATAGTTGTAAAAACCTACATGGCTGTATATTTCATCGACTGAAAAGTCCACAGGCTAACATATAAGAATAAATTTTTTGTTAAAAAATAATTTTTTTATTGAATATATCTTATTTCATATTATGATTTCTTTTAAGTCTCAAAAAGGGCCTCTGTTTCAGTGATTACCTCTTCATCAGTTCTAAATTATTTCCTACAACCATTCTTTTGATATGTGCAAGCAAGAAAAATTTACTGGGGGTAGATCTAGAGAAAATGGTGAACGCCTTGATGAAACAACACTTAAGTAGAACGATTTTGTAAAGATTTTTAATGAAAATCTAATGAACAATTAAACAGGTGCCCAAAAAAATAGTAGAAAAAATTTGTCCCATCTCAAATTATTTTCAGCACCCGTGTTACTTTTGAGAATGTTGTGTACAATTTTCAATGCATTCTTAATGTTTGAAAATTTTCTGAAATTAAAGCTGCGAAATCAATGTTTTTTTTTCAATGCCCACAATTAAACCGAGTGCTCAAAATAACAATTGATGTGTGGTTAATATACATTTCAGAAGTTATCATACCCTTTTTTGGTAGGAATGTAGGCAATTTATTCTAGCAAATACTCCTAATAACTGTTTTTTTTACCAAAGGGTTTTTCAAAAACATATTTAAGCTTATTTTAAAAAACTTCTATTGTTTGAATTTTTACTAGTGAAACATTTTGTATAAACTAAAAAAAATATTAAATGTTGATATTAATTTTATAATTTTTTATGATGACCGAACATGACCAATCATTTTATTTTAATTCAAAGCAAGAAATAATTAATGTTTTTTTTTTGAGTTACAACAAAAAATGTTCAAGCTATAAAGAATCTGTCGTACACTAATATATTTTCCTATGAATAATAAAACCATCAGTTATCTTTTAAGAACCTAAACCTATATATAAGGAAACAAAAAATGTTCAGTGTCATAGCACAAGCAAAGGTTAATTTTTTTATATCACATCAATCTATAATGAAACGTCTCATATCACTTCAATATAACACATTGTGGTTGTCACATCGTAAAAGTTTTTAGCCTAATGAAATTCACGAAACGATTCATTTTACAGTTGGGTCCAGAAGTACATAGCTTAGAATAAATTATATCTCAGCTTAAAATGATATCACCAAATTAATATAATCGTTCTGCAACTGTCAAAATAAATTAGGTGTCCGTCAGAATAGTATTATAGAATGCCAGTCAAAACAGATTTAATATTTTTATTAGAATAAAAAACCCAATAACCGTTGACTATAAGCTGGTACAGGAATAAAGTCTACGATTTGAGACACAGAAAGTAACATTTTCTTCACATAGTAAAAAATAATAACCCGAGCGAAAGATTTGAAAACAACATCATTTTTTGCCTTTGAATTTACAATTTTCAATATTTTATGGTTCAAAATTTGGATCTATTATATCCAACTTTTGCTCATAAACCAGCTTAAAGACAATTCGACCGTGTACCGTGTACCGAATTTCTGCTTTTAGAAAATAACATAATTCCCGGATATTGTGTAATTTTAATGCACGTATGGCACGCTTTAATGCAAGATGCTGATGATTGAACATGATAAAACTAATTTTGAGTTAATATATTGCTCACTATGCAGCTTTAAGAAACTCGTTGCAACGTGCATGGCTGTCTTACAGCTTTAACACTCGTCCCCCAGCAAACACTAACTAATCAGACTGACTGCCTGCATTCTATTACTCAATAGTTTTAATGTATCATAATATCAACAAATTATAAACTATAAACAAAGTAAGCCCGACTTCCATGACGCTACCAAATATACGAAGGTAAACATGATTTCTTTATAAAATTATCCGACCCGTATTCAACCTTTAATATAAAACATAAAAGTTGAACAACAACAAAAAAAACAAACAAATATCCACACAAATAAAAAAAATAACCATAAAACAAAAAATTTAAATCGTCTCTGGTCTACTACTTAAATTCAACAAAGCATTTGAAAGCTTTCACAATGAATAATGTTTGTAAAAAAAGTTACCAATTTATTAATAAAATAATCATAAATATAATTTGTTGTCAAATATGTTGTGCTCTAAGTAGAACACTAATAATTGTAATTAAATCATCATTTTTATATTCGACAATATGCCTCATAGACCACAGTAGAACCTTTAAAAAAATGATAAAAAGTAGAAGAAAATTACAGTAGGATGAAACCCATTGGAAACGCACAATAATATGATACAAATGAAAGGAAAAATAAATAACGGGCGATCTGAGTTCGGGAAGTAGGAGCTTGGGTGAGTGTTTAAGGGTAAAACACGGTTTATTTGAATTTTCCGGCAAAACTACAAATCGTATGTAAAAAAGTTAGATGGCAAAGTTGTAGGTAATAAAAAGATCTACATTTTTTGTATTTACACTTTTTTCACATCAGAAACATTAAAATATTATACGTAAATTCTTATTTAACTGATATTAAAGTATTTCGAAAACAGAACTTCATAATTTATTATCTAACTGAATACTATGTTATTTTATATGAAAAGCATATATATTGATCATTTTATACTTAATGTCACGCACTAAACTTAAACGTATGCAGTTTTATCAACTGTATGGATAATTTCAGAATATTAAGCCGCATTCACGCGTGCAATTTGCGTTAACGTAGCACCGTAACGCAACTTCTAACATCAACCTTTTTGTAAAACGCGTAACAGCATCGTGTAACAAAAGTTGATACAAATTGTGAGTAAATTTGAATCGCATCAAAAGATATTACCAGGTGGGCTACGGATAGTGTGAACTGAATAACTCAATACTTGCAAAAATAAGACGTTAACATTATTCATTTTTATTTTACTTTAATGAAATGTATCAACAAATGAAGGGACTCCACTTGGTAAGCAGCTGTAAGCAGCGGTAAGCAACATCGCAACACCTACAAACCATTGGTTTCATAGTACGTAACATGTATCACGTATCAGTATAAATTCTGCTTTACACACAAATGTAAACAAATTTTCTTTATTTAATTAAATATAATTTTCTTTAGTGTACACAAAAAACAGATAATTACCTATAAAAAAAATAGCCTTGTTACAATATACATAAAAAATTATTGTATTCTAGCACCAAATACGACCTTAGAATAATCATTTATTCAAAGCATTACCATAATTTCACAATGAAGGATATCAAAAATTCATACTTACTAAATTCATTAATAAAACCATTAATAATTTGTTGTCAAATATGTGGTTTAAGCACCACACAAATAATTCTAATTAAATCAAAATTTTTCAATATATTTCTTAAATTATACTCAATAATTATTATCCTTATAACATCTATAATATTTATTTTATTGGATAATAAACCAATATTTAATAAAAAAATTAATACAATGGTAACGATTGCAAAACTATGTACACGAAATATTGATTTTTTTCTATTAATATACGAGTTATTAATATATTTATATCGTAATAACAATTTCAGCAAGTTTACAACAAATTAGTAGACATTGAACAATTATTAATATGCGATTTAAAACAAAAATTAAATTATAAAAAATTTTCTCTAATTTTTAATATTTTTTTAATAATTTTTTTACTAATTGATGGCATTATATTTATTTCATATTTAACGTTACATAATTTTATTTTTTATTTTTCATTATTTGTCAATAATTTATGTGTCATTTTATTTTGTACATTTTTATTAATTATCACAAAATATTTTGAAATTTTAAATACAATTTTATTGAAATTTAATGGTAAAAATATTAAAAAAATACAAAAAATACGTACAGTACAGATAAAATTAAGTGAAACAATTGTACAATTGAATTCATTAAATACATTACAAATATTAATACGATTTTCAAATTCATTTGTACGAATTTTTCGTACAATTTATGAATTACTATTTGGATTTAATGTTAATGGCGAGATCATGTATAATTGGAATATGGTATTTTTTGCCACGTATGCTTTGGTACTTGATTTATGTAAATTATTTTTTACAGCATTGTTAAGTGAACGTGTTGTAAATGCTTCGAAAGAAATGCCGATAATTGTGCATAAATTATCGTTTTCACTTACAAATATTGATTTTAAAATGAAACATCTTGTAAGTTTAATTTATTATTTTCATTAATTACTTTTATTTAAAGGGAATTGGCACAAAAAATTAGACCTCCATGCACCCCCTCCTACTTCCCGACCTCAGATCTCCCGCAATTTATTTTTTCTTTCATTTACATCATATTATCTTGCGTTCCCAATTGCGTTATCATTTTTTAAGGCTTCTACTCTGGTCTATTTTCGACTTTCCATTGGAAAAATCCTGTAACGGTGTCGGCTTATATTCGACGCGTAATTATGACATAAAATCGATCCAGCCGTTTTAAGTTGAGGATAAAAAAATACCCATACTTGTAATATTAAATAAATTATTGTGTGTACTTCCTTTCTTTTTGCTAGTAGTGTCTGTGTGTCTGTTGTCTGTCGAAAAAACTTAATATCGTCCTTTTTCCGTACTCAATCGAGCTGAATTTTTTTTTTTTTTTTTGTTATTTCAAATTTTTGTTTAAAAAAATTGCCAAGAAAAACATAAAGACCCCACATATGTGTGAATATTTTACAAGCTCTCACTTGTAGTATCTGAAAAATCCGATTATCATTTTGTGTCATTTCCATCGAAACTAAAATCATTAAATTTGAAATTCAAATAATTTCAAAACATGTAGTCTTTGCACTTAAACTATGTTTCTTATATTTTTTTATCATTAATTAACATTTGAAGTATAGAAAACTTGGTTTTTATGGGTTAGTTTAATTGATTCTTTTAACGGGAAAGTTTGTCGTGTGGATCTTACGGAATACATAGACCATTTGTTGAAATTTTTGCGCACAAATAACTCAAAAAATTATGATTTAAATGTTATGAAATTTGGTTTTTCGCGATCTAGACATTTAAAAGAAACCCTAGTTGAAATTTGTTTACGAAAATGAAATTTCTAATGTAAAAATTATAGTTTTATTTTATATTTAGAAATGCTAACTTAATTATATTGTAATGTTCGAAAAAATTTCAGTTTCAAGATTTTTCATTACAACTATTACATCAATCAATTTCAATAACTGCGTTTGGATTCTTTGATGTAAATCGAAGTACAATACTTATGGTAAGTTTAAGATCTAGTTTTGTCAGGTCTAAAAAAACATTTTTGTAATATTTAATATTTCTAGATTTTAGGTACTTCATTAACATATTTAGTGTTATTGATAAATTTCGATATTATGTTAGGTGTGAGTACACTTAAATCTGTCGAAGATGATTTTAATGTTATCAAAACAAATGTTACGAATTAATTTAAATTATCTTTATATAATTTTAAAACTTTTGCGATAATTTATTTAAAAAAATGTAAGTATTATTTTTGAAAAATGATCAAAAATTAGCTGGGTACCTAATAAGATTTTTACATACACAAAAATTTTTGCACATATTTATAATGAATATATTTTAAATTATATTAAGGACATCAGTTTAATGTAACATTTGTTAGATAAAGTAATTAATTGGAAATAAAAAAAATTCCTGAAGTAATATAGAATGATTCTGATATAAGTTAAGCACAGGTTATCGAACAATTAAGGATGATATTCGATTTTAAACATCGTAAAAACTACACGGCGCTATATGCTACATGGTCACAATTATAACTGTAGTCCTCTATTTATTACATTTGCAATTTATATACTGAATGGAAAAATTATTATATTTATAAATTAATGTTTATACTTTCATTTTATAGATATAAAAAACTTAGTTAAACGCTTATTTTAATTATGGAGCGCAGTAAATTAAACTCAACTACTCGTAGGGGTTGAAAAAAAGATTTAGTCCAGAACAATAAACTTATTTATCCGAAAAATTTACACTGATGTACAAATGGGGATTTGCTCTTTCGTAGGAAGAAATTTTGTCGTCCAAACGCGCCACAATTGTGTGTAGTAACTGCCAAGATTTCTCAGAAACTGGTGTTCGCTATTAATGTTAATAAATGTACACTAAATTTATTACAGATGTTTTTTTTTAAGATGGGTTCCTATGTTCTATTAATTTTTCAGCAGGAGTCTTATGATGACACATGGATTTTTGAAAATTTTAAGCAAATAAATAATTGAATGGTGTCTTATAATTTATCAAGCAGTCTTAGAGGTACTCAAGCTTAAAAAAGTGTCATTATGGGCCTGAAAATACGAGTATTATTTTCAACCGCCCTTTTCTTTTTTTTATCCCAAAGGCAGGATAAAAATGAGAGAGAATAAATACGTTTTCCTATAAAAAAAAATATGTAATACAACACTAAACATTTTTTAACAATAAAATCGAAAATTACCATTCATAAAAGTTTTAAAAAATGACTCATTTTTATACCACTTGACCCTAGTTTAAAAATTAAGTACTATGGTGTATCTTTGTAAACAAAAAACTAACCATAATAAATTTTTTTAAATAAATTTCAACAATTCACAATCATTGCAAACCTCACTTCCTGTATAAAAGTAAAGAAAAACATATCAATTTTCTTTATTTTATATACAAGTCATCTCGAAGCCCATTATATCATTGGGATATTGATGGGAGTTTAATTCACTTTTCTAAAATCTGTATCACTCCAAAGCTGTTTAAATAAATTTTATTAAAAAATGATAATTATTGTTTTGCTATTAAATATTGGTAATCAACAAACAATTTTTTTATTATAACAAACATTTAATTACAAAATATATATTATTTAAATAATTATGTAGAATAATTATTTAATTTCAAGTATCAGTTAGCAAATTAAATTTAATTGCGGTAAAGTAATTGAAGAATAAATAATTATATTAATGGTCTGGAATATCAATTGCAATAATTTTGTATTGGAACAAATAAAATTTTTAATATTTGTGTTCTTTTATGTTGGCAATTACCAACAATTTGTTCATTCAGAAGGGGCAGTTATAAATATTGGTGAAAGAACTTTAAGATGAGTTTCTGAGACCACTTGTGGTATTCATACGTTTTTGTAAGATTCTATAAGCGTTTCCAAACTTTTTGATCCCACTGTAATAATCTAATTAAAATACTTCTTTGGAATATTCCAAATAAGAATTAAAATCAAAATTAAAATAATCTGTAAAATGGTTAATAATAAATGTACAAATGGTCGGTTGAAAAACTTAACAAATTATAATAATAATATTACATAACAATATCAATTTAATTTAATTGAAATTTATACAACCCTAAATATTAATGAATATGAGATGCTTTTAACAACATAAATTTTAAAAGAGGGCCCAAGTTACTTACCGAAAATTTCGATGTATAACTTAACTACGACCTATTTGAAGGAATTTTGTTTGAAACCCACTAATTTTGAGTCCACTAATTTACAAACTTTAACCCTTGTATGAAACGTCATGACCAAAATCTAACAAACTGTAATTTTAATATAAATACGTTTAATTTTACTAAAAATTTGAAAACTTTGATCCGAAATTTAGTATGATTTAATCATTGTTAACTTAAATTGTTTAAAAGTGGATTTTGATAGAAAAAAAGAAATTTTTAATTTTTATTTTTTCATTATCTTGACCAAATTTTGGGAGACATTTGTTTGAAACCCACAATTAGTGATATTTTTCATTGTATTAGAGTCATATTTTCATTTTTAATGTTAATAATTTGTTGATTTCAAACATTACATTCAATATTTTAACCGGACTCTTACTAGACATGATTTATTTAACCAAAAAGTTGAAAACTATGACTCAAATTTAGTAATTACATTATTTTGACTATTATATAGATTTAACGAGACGGGACAGTAACACTTTGAATGGTTTTTTTACCTTTCCATTTAATTAAAATTAAATACCTGTATTCGTTCCGGAAAGTGGAGCGGTGAGCACGAGTTATACTTCTTTTGGCGCGTTATGAAAAAAAGATGAAAGGAAAATTATAGGATGCGAGCGCATCACTGTCACACAAAATTCACAGGTTCAAGGTTCAAAGTGAATATTAAATTAAGAAAATAATAACTATTTATAAATGAATAATATAAGAAAATATATTGAGATTGGAATAATTGAAATTGAGATTTATTGATTAAGTTAACTATCCTTTTCCAGTCATCATTTTATTGTCATTATTTGCAATCCATTAAAAAATGTATTTCAATGATGCCAAAGAAGTATTACTTCAGACCCATTTAATTTAAAAATATTATGTGGCTTACGTGCAAGGTTCAATAGCATCAAAACATTAACATTTAAAATTTTCATATCGAAGTTATAAAAAATTGTTTTTAATGGCATTAATATTATAACAAAAGTCAATTTTGCAGGTTTTGATTTTCTAATTATTATTAAAGCGTAGAATTTGCAAACATTATTCTGATGCAAATCCGTGCTCGATGATAAAAATAACCATACTAAAAGACTTGTTAACACAAAATTTTTAATAATAATAATCTGAGGCTTACCATAGACATTTTGTTTTCAATCTTTAACATTTATAAAAAGGTAGAAGATTAACCACGTATTGAGGCATTATGTAAGACAACGATAACGGAAATTCTGACAAATAGAAAAGTGTCAGTATGAATTCTGACACCGTTACTTCGCTAGTCTTTATCATGTAAAAAGCACAGTGACTTATGATAAACTGGAACTTGATCCCTGTATGTCTAGATATATTATAATATTATACCAGATATACAATATTATTTCCTATATGTTATATAATATGTATACAACAAAACCCTAATTAAAATCTTATCTTAATTTAGGAGCTGTCTGTCTGGGTATCATCTTGTACATACTTAATTTCTGTTTGTTTATGTTTAAATCATATACACTGTATTTGTACTACGAAAACTTAATAGTGGACTCTACATATTGATATAAACGAGTCAATTTGAGACTTCGCCGCATAAATTATATGGAAATGGCTCATGAAATCTTTGGTAAATATACAAGCTTTTTTCCGTGACATTTCTCGCGTGAACATTAGCAATAATTATAGTAAGCCAAATTTTCAGAATGTTGAGGTTTTTTCAATTTTTTTTTTTTTTTATTTAAATAGAAATTTTTAATTTCACCTTCCACTTTAATAGAAATATACAGTCAGAAATGGATATAATAACTATGGGAAATCTATTTTCGAACCGGATTCAGTCTATTTTTTCAAAAAATGGCGTACCTAATCGTAGATATTATTTTTGATTTTCATGTTTTTGGGTTAAAATTACATACCAAATCCACTTCTAGCACATTCTGAAACAAATTCACAAATAACATCCACCTAACGATAAACTGAGTAGTTTTGGAACTAACGTGGCAAATCCTATTCGATGGTCGATTTCTCGTAACCATTTCGGATTATATCTTGAAAACAACCTTTCAATTATTAAATGGAATAAAATTTTTGTAATTTTTTATATTAAAAGAAAACAATAAATGGAGAAAAACCATTTTGTAGAATTTACTCATTTTTATGATTATTAAAAAACTATATTTTGGTTAAATAGAAAATATCTTCGTTAATAAAGTAATTACGTATAATACGAATAATTTAAAACAAACTACTATTTTAGTCGCTAGTCATAATAAACTCAACGTGTTTTTTACGCCTACGGAAATAGCCATGTACATTCCATTCCAATTAGAGTGCGTTTCTATGTTGGTTCGTCTATCTATACACTGTGTATTTGGTCTACTGAAACTGAATAGTAGGCTCTATATACAAACAATTCCTGTAAGGATTTGATATCCTAAATTTAATTGTAATATTAGATGTTCTAATGTGATAGAAATAATTAGTAAATAAAACAAACATTATGTTCAATTTATAAATGGTTCAGTCTAAATAATAAAAATAGAAACATTGTCGTTTGCTCAAAACTCCTCATGGAATAGAATCTTAGAAAACAAAAGAAAAAACATTTTTTTGTTTTTAAATAAAATTGTCTCGAAAATGTACAATGTGATTTATGACACTCTTTTTTTTATGTGTTTGATAATTATTGATTGTTATGGGAAACAAAATAGTTCTGTTATAGCGAAATGACTATGACTGATTTTGGATGTTTGAGTTAAGAAAGATATGTGTTAAAAATTTATGTGTATTTATTTGACACCCTTCTGATTTTTACCATGAAAAACAGTGTTATAATTATATAAAATGTAACCTCATTTTCTCACATTAAAAAATAGCTGCTTTTATTGAAGTTCAAAACTGACTTGACTGAAATTTAAATAATAAAGTATACTAATTTTCCTAATAAGCATTTAGTATTATTTTATTTTAAATTAAATATCAAACCTCTGTATTGACACCGAAATACTAATCAAGTTTGTGTTTTCATTTAAAATTTCTTCCCCGTGTGGTACAATAACGATCTTCCACTTCAAAACTTACCTCATATGTGCCCAGACCTCATCTCGTAATGATGTACTGCTACAATACATTGAATTATATTATTATTAACATTAGTCAAATAACAGTAAATATGTAGTCGATACAGTTATAAGTCATTGTTTTGGTACACTTATTATTAAGTGTTAAAATTGTTCCAACTCTAAGCAGCTAGAAAAACACGACACACTGTAATGTGTTGGAATCTCTTTAATTCGATTTTGAATTTTTCCGGGTTATCGATGGAGTGCTATGATTTCAACAAGTAGAGTCACGCTACGACAGATGAAAATGATTTACCAAAGAAAGAAGTGAGAAAAGATAATCTGACTAAAAAGACTATAATTAATATTATTTGAATAAAAAAATATAATTTAGACTAAAGTGTTACTAAGGTGATAAATAAATATAACGGGAATAAAGTCTTTAATTGTTTTCTCGTTATTTCAGGTATGAATGAAACTTGTAAAGATTGTAAATAATCTATACATAATTATAATAAATCTCGTTATTTCAGAGCAAACCAAATTCATTTTCGTATTTTCCTACATCACGAGAAAATATTAAAAAACATGTATATGTCGGGTAATCAAAATATTTCACAAACATTTGAAAAATATGTCAATAGATATTATTTTACGTTTGTAGTACAGAAGCTTCGATTACTTGTCTCAACACACACACACACACACACACACACTTCTTTTCTTTGCTTTCCTTTCAATTGTTTGTTTTCTCCGACAATACGAAACAGCCTGCCATGTCAATATTTATATAGAATTTTCTGTTTATATTAATTTTCTAATGTTCGCATTCTAACATTATAATATGTACGTGTTATATAAAATACACATACAAGTCCCTTATTATTACCATTGTTTGCTTTACCTAGATATAATAAAAATTTAAGGGTAACCATTGGAATACAGTAGGCTTTTATTTCAGGAAAGTTCATATTCAAATGTTGTAGAATGCTTGAACATTCTCATATATTGTTTTATATGCAAGTTAGAAATATGAAAACTTTTTCGCTGGAGTATAAATAAATAATTTAACGGTTTAGGTTTTTAGGTTAAGAGGAGGGTAGATTTTTAAAATTTTCTGAAAAATATTGGAGTAAAATTGGCTACGTTAAGAGTGTTTTAACGTGCGTCTACCGATTAGCTCTCGTATAACCCGAGTAGAGGTGTAAAACTGACTAAAAATTGGTAGTAACATGAATGTTAGCAAGATTCTTTATTTACCTGACATGGATGATTCAGTGTGAGGCAACTCGCTTATGAACGTTTTCGTTTATTTCAAATTTTTATTTCAAGATTTTCCAAGTGTTTTTCCCACAAATCACATTTTTAAAGTCGGTGCTCCTCATAACTGCAAAACTATTACAGCGATCCTTTCGATCGAAATTTTGAGCACTATTTCTGTATATAATTTACCAGGTAATGCCGAAGAGTTGTTGACAAATTTATTAATACTTTTTATTTTATAACAGCGAAGAAACTGATTTGTTTTTCGCAAAAATCGCATTTTTCTGTTAAAAGTGTTCCCAAGGAAAAAATTGTAATTTCGAAAAACTCCTGACTAACGTTATCTGAGAAATTTGATTATCTAACGAAAGAACTTTGATTTCAGATGATCCAACACCGAGCTATGAGAAGAACTGCAATCCTACTTTTGTCCGGGACAATTCCGAATAATTGCTGCCATTGCTATATTTCTTAATATTTCTTCATAAAAATTGTTCACAATATTCTTCGAATGTTATACTTTAATGTACTTTAATGTATGCATAAATAGATTTGAATTGTGGCTTCAAAAAACCTCACAAAGAAGTGACCTTTGTTGCACGAATTAACATTATCCTGCTATTAAGGATGATATGTAAAAATTTGAAAACCCAATGCCCAAAAAACACTGTAATGAGCATTTTCAATTCCAGATTTCACGGACCTGAAAATATTACCAATTTCATTTTTTGAGATCTCGGATAACCTGTGTTAAACATCCATAAAATTTTCATTGAATTTAAAAAAAAATTTATCATATTTTGCATCTAGAGTATGTCTAAATCACCCTTAAATACTACGGGAAATAAATCTCATCTATCTATTCTGAAAACATTATATAGATATTTCCAGGAATTGGTAGTGTAACAATTTCCGGGAATATCCTTTAACAGGCTTCATATCGTCCTCATATTTTCAACATTAAAATAAGTAAGAGAAATGGAAATTATATTAACTGTAAGAATTGTAAACAGACAGTAAATAATAACATTCATTGAAAATATCATAAGTATTAGTTGACATCTTTTATTTTCTATTCAGAACAACATTTACTTTCTGCCTCTCAATATTTGATTCCTTTATTCTTTATATTTTATCTCTAACGGAAATCAAATATAATTGAAGTAGTTGTGGAGGATTTCAAGATTTTAGAAATTTTTAAATTGTTATACGATTTATTATAAACAATATTTATAGGTTCTTTATTTGACATAAATCAATTTAACAATGCGCAACAAAGTTATTCAATTATTAATGAAAATTATTATTAATTAGAAATTTTGACATGTTCCTGAATTCATGTGCGAAACTCAAACGGCTTCAATGGATATAGGATTTTCGATTTTTAAGAGTAAGATGGAGATTAAGAATGTTAAAGGTGATAAAACTGGCTGATTATCAAGTTCTTGTTTTTCTGAATCTGCCATTCTGTAGGATTAGTTGCGCTCATCGGTTTGTTGCTTAAAACTAAATTTTTATGTTTATTTATAATTAGACGAACATATTTTTACTACGTTGCCTATCAAAATTTGACCGACAGTATTTTTAATATAATACAATTATTTTTAATTGATTTTTGGTAAAAAACTATCGTTTAAATTATGTCACACTGTTATTCACCGTTCATTCTATTATTACTGTTTTTCTGTCACAGAATCCTTGTCTCACTTTTATAAATCTTATATACCCTATTCACAGAGTACAGTAACAGTTATAATACCTGTTCAGAGCCCAGTATTAGGAAGTCCATATAAAAACGAATTGCAAAAAGACATATCTATACTGTTCGTATCGTGCATAGTATGTGCAAGGGACTTCTTAACTGGCTGATGCACCACGAGTAGCTTAAATACGTACATTTTGGTAACTTCTATAGCAAATGTCAAACAATAATCCTATAAATATTAGAAACGAGGAAGTTTTGTGTTTTGTTTCTTAACCGATTTTAATCAAATTTCTTTTTGAAATGTGTGATTTATTCCAATTAAAAATATATAGCTTAGATTTTAGGTTCAATTGCTATCCATAAGAAATTGAAAAACAGGGGTAATATTTGTATTAAGTTCTCACTTGAAGTATGTTTCAAATTTACATCATTTCCATAGAAACCAATATCTAAATTCAAAATAAAATATATTTATCTCTTCTCATTAGCAGTATGTCGAACTGTCAATTATATGCATATCAAATGGTTCAAGCAAGTGTGCATATCAAATGGTTCAAACAGCACCAGAAGCATCCGTGGAACTGAAGATCCATATACAATTCATCAAGAACATTAGTACCACAACTTGAAGTACTGGACATCACAACCATATATGATATATGTACATTTCTGTGACATGGAGAGACGGTCGCATCGGGGTTCAATAAATACAGGGTCCCAGTTCCTCGGGACTGGGACCCTTGGATCTTTAAATTTGGTGTCCTACTCCAAATATCGGGTTGCTACACCAAAGACCGGTTGGTATCACACACAAACTGGGTCTACTTGTTATTGAATATTTATCAAAATGATATTTAATTGTAGTTATGTAGTTATATTTAATAGGAAATATAATTATTCATTTAAATTTGTTTATAAATTTTGAGAAATTTCCAATGTTATTAAATCATATACCATTCACAGACATATCATTAGACTGATACAGTACAGTATTTCGTAACCATAGCAACGAAAGAAAACAAATTCGCTACACAATCCCAATAATTTTCTATTCGGTATAATCATAAATGTAAAGAGTTAGACAAACAAAAAAATAAAAAGTTATGGTTGACTTTATAATCCATTAATATATAATGAAAGAACGAACGGATGCCACCAAATAAGCTTACAAATATTTTGTATATAATCATAATAATAATAATAATAATGCCACCACCACACAAACACATAGCAAGCGAGCACCCACCACCAATGAATATGAATGTAAATAAATGTTGTATATGAACGAACGAACTATTTAATATTCTTAACAAAAAGTACCAAACACCACACAGTACGCTAGAACATAGTGTATAGTGGTCGTATAGTACGTAGAACATAGTGTAGCGGTCTCTAATGGTCTTTTATCTGTTTCACACAGTCCAGACGATAAGCGAAAGAACATAATTTTTCTGGAACAATTTGTTAGAAGTAATTTTGTTATGGAGGAGACGAATACAGACCATTTTTATCAATCTCTATAATGACTCCTAATTTATTTTAGTAGACTGAGCAAACCTGATGTAGGCATATCTGATCAGAATTGGATCAAAAGAAGTCCATCAAAACAATTAATATTTATGGCAATGGCAAAAATCTAATCCACAGCTACTACTAGTTTGAGTCGCATTTATTCGAAATAACACTTTCGATGCACAGGAGTGGTAGGCAATATTAAAAGTGGACCTTTTTTTCATTTCTCTATTATTATAAAATTTGACGATCAAAGAACTTGAACAATTAGATTTTCTACCTGAATTAGTAACGTTATATTCATCTAAGAGATGTGCAAGCGAAAACAAAGCGACTTAATTCTTATAATTGATGCTTTATAAAATATAGGACTCCTTGAAAATTCTGAGACTAATCTAAAATTATTTTTCAATTCTTAGTTCGGGTCTTTTTTGTTTTGAAACTTTAATATTTTCAAATCATACTAATTGACCTTAGATATAATACACTTGTGGCAACGCTATTTCCAATCTTTCAAGCACATCTGATAATTATTTTGTGACCTAACCTGGAGTTCTTTCAGCGTTGCAGTTTTCATCTTCACGATCGATGTACTTTCATAGATCTCTCAAGTTTTGGAAACGGGAAGTAGCCAAATTCAATGAATATAGAGGCTAGACATGAATGCGGTGTTGGTTTTCGCCTTAAATTCTAACACAAACAGCGAGACGAATGAATATTTGCATTATCGTGATGCAAAAGCCACGAATTATTTTTCCTCTAATTTTACGGCTTTACTTTTAGATAATACTCCTTATTAACTCGTGGTAATTATTACTGATGTACAAATGCTTCCTGATGAATTGAATTCACTATATGCAACAGTCAACATTGTATGAAGCTGCATGCAACACTCACTGTAGGTAACTGTCAACATTTCAAGAGTTTGAAAGTTTGCTCAAAATTTAATGCTCCTTACTCCCTCTTGTATATATATTTTTAATCATATTTTTAATCTCCGATATTTTTAATGATTACCGGGCAAAGAACCTTTATGTAAAATTTAATGCTCTACAATTTGAATTTAACACTTTTTCCTTCTAACTCTTATCCATTTGACCTAAGTCAACGCTAATCTCTTTCAAATGTATTAAATCAAACAACGTGCAAGGTTTTTTGTGCTAGAACTTTGTTTTCGAAATGTCGCATATTATGATTCGTCACTAAATAACTTACAGTCTTACAGGAGGACTCACCAGCCATAACAATAGCAAAATCAATCATTTAGATAATCGAGACAATTTCAACCCAAACTCCTAGTTTGTTGCAGTCCCGACTACATATAAATATTTAAAATGATAATATTATGTTTTGGTGTAGGTATAACTCACAAACCACAATGGCTAAGCCCTTCCTCATAAACAACAGCTACAAGCTCAATTTCATGTAGTTGTTGTTGTTATTGCTGTTGTAGCTCATTGAAAATACTAAACTTAATATCATTAAGTGTAAATCAGTATAAGCCAATTATTCTTGTGTGTCATTGTTTGTCTATGATATCTTATTTAATATATGGTGGTGGTTATTCTATATAGAAAATATTCGAATAAATTACGAGTGGTATCCAGGAAATATAGAAAAGATTATTTTACTCTAAAATCAAAAATAAACCACAAATAGCCAATAATGAACAAAGAACTTTCTCGTTATGTACATGAATATATTTTTATTTAAACATCTATACATTAAATGCCTTTTAAAATTTTCCTTTTTAAAAAAACCACGTGATCCAATACTTCAATATCATTAGTCGAACACTAAACACACATGATCGATGCTGATTGGTTGACGTAGTAATTTGATAGATAAGTATAAATTCCGCTTACACCAACAGACATCAATGGTTTTTATTTAAATTTTCCATTTTTCAAACGATGGTTCAAAGATTGTAATCTCGATGTAACTAAATATAAGATGATGTATTATAGATAAAGCTTAAGCTAGGTGCTATAGTTGTAACCCGTCTTGTATTTATATTATGATGCTAATAAAGAATTATCAAACAAAATCAAACAAGAAATGTGTGCAGACCGTCACCAAATTAGCAACGAGTAACATCTCATCAACTAACTATCATTAGAACTGTCTAATTCATACTGATGATGACTATTTTGTAGTCGAAATACGTATTTAAAAAAATACAAATTAATAATTATAAAATCTATACATTCAAAATAGTTTGGCATTTAATTCTAGAAATCAAATTTCTATAATTAATTAATAGTGGGATATATGTAAAAGTTGTGTGCGTATAACAATGGTAAAATTATAATTTACATCATTTCATAAAATTGCATCAAACGTTATAAAGCCATTATTGACTGATTGGGTTGAAATTTGAATATGATCTAAAAAAATACTTTTTTTCACATTTGCCCGCTTATTCATTTTTCTTTAATAACGAAGTTCATGAATACCCGATTGTTGTACAAATACACTTCTAATGTCTAACTATACCGCACACATACATATAAAATTTCATTAAAATCGGATAAACGGTATACGAGGTATCAACATTTAAGTGAAAAGAAGGAAGTAAATTTCGAGTACTTTGTCCCCGGAACAGAAAATCGTAGGTATATCTCGGAAGTAATACATAAAAAACTCACGAATTAAACTTTCGATTAAAAAACTTCTAACATCAGAACTGTGCATCCAAGTGCGATGAAAAAAGTATCGAAATAGACCATTCATTTACATTTCGTATGGTGTAAGGTAACATTTGAAATTATAAAGTTATAGTATCCCTAGGCCATCCTGTTTTTTATATTAAAAACCCGTTTTAAACAAAATTGAAAAATATTAAAAACGTTTTTCGTATCATAACGTTATCGATTAAAGAAATATTCTGGCAGACCTGAAAACCCCGATATAGAATTTTGTACGAGTATATAAGTTTTAAGCGGTTTATCAACAGCTGTTGTCCTGACAATAAGGAGCGTGCTTCTACAAGTTGTATTTTTTTTAATTTCCCAGCACAAATAACTCAAAATATAATTATCCAAATGTTATGAAATTTGGTATCTACAATATTGAATTAAAACCTACTGCTTGTCGAAGATATTTTCCCGGAAAAATATTTCTAAGGTAAAAATCCAAATTTTGATTTTATATTGAAATTTTTTTTTTTTTTTACAAAAACTCTTCGGCAAACACTTGCTGAAATTACGATGGCGTATTCATATTCTAAAAACTGGGATTTGAAGTTCGCGAATGAGCAAAACCGCTCGATTGTAGCCATTGTATCCATGACCCTGCTTTTGAAACACAAAATATCGAAGAAAAATTTTTAATAAAAAATGTTCTTTAAACAAATAACTTTTGTTTGAAACATGTTTTTGTAAAATGTTTGGCTTGGCAACATAAATTTTACAATACATTTTTATAATTGTATTAATTATTGTGTACACGAGATATCCTGAGTATTTTATGAACGCTAATCACTACAAATATTGCAAACATTCATTCTAAACCATTAACTCTTTTAGTTATTAATTTCACTGTGTTTTTAATAAACTTAAGGTAACATCATTTTATTGAAAAAAAAAAAATTATTAGATACCAAAAACACATATTATTAGATGCAAAATCTCTATTAATGTGATAACAAGATTACAATTAATTTCTATTTTCAGCTACAAAAATTACGAAAGTAAAAATTGGATAATAAAACTAACATATAATAAAAACAAAAGAATAGCTGTCTGTGTATATACGTGTACTTTGAAATGAAATATTACCTCGATGTAATAGTAGGAAAGTCAAACAGAGGATTTAAGGACTTCGAAAGAAAAACAAACTATGCAAAACCAAAATACTTCCACATATTTCATCCAAAACATAAAATTTTTATGTATATCTTCCACATGTAGGTAATATCTTACAACTAATTGGAAACCTCTTTCGGAAATATAAGATATAACTAACTTATAATATTAATGGTAATTTAGGCAAATCAATTTTTAATGCCAACAAATGCCCATCTTTAATCTTGCCCGCAATGAAATGCCGTTTGTGTTTGTCAGGTAGATCATTTTAACCAAGCACTAAGAGCACACATAAACAGTCATAAAATTTCTTCTCACTTCTCCATTCATCTTACTAATGCAGACCATAAAATCGATAGTGGACAGAAGTCGGAGATGTTAAATATTTGCGACCAAAGCCAAAAATTGAATTTGCTGGAAGCCCGGTACATAAATAAATAAAATAAAAACCCAAATTTCATAATTTTAAATAATAAAAAAGACCTTAATAACTCCCCTTTATTAAATTTGAAATCATAAATATCGAAAAAAAAATTTATGAAATCCACCCTCAGATTCTTCAGTCACAATAATCTTACCTACTTTCCTAATATATATTGCCAAAATAGAAGAATAATTATTCAATACTTAATAATCACTTTATAGGTCAAAAGTGCACTCATAATTTTCATAAAGATTTAAAGTGAAAATAAGACAAAGATTAAGGTTTCCATTATTTTACAAAAAAAGATTTTTTCCCAATTAATTTTCTAAAAATAATGAAAGTCAATATAGTGAGCATTGAAGTTAAATGGCGTAAATTCAAAATGTTTTTTTTATGAAGGTATAATAACTTTCCTTATTATTGGCAATAAAATACATATACAATATGTATTATCTTTATGTTTTATCCTTTGTTTTGTAATCATAAACAGTTCAATAAAAAGATAGCAATTAATGTTGGAAATATTATAATTTTATACCTATTAGACTGAGAGCCTGTGGCCATAGGCTGAAACCTATGGCGACAATATTTTTTATGTCTTATAGAAATTAAAAAAAGAGCGTGTGTCCACAAGAACATGGTTTAAACATTTATGTTTTTGTCTATAAAAAGTAACTCTATGTTCCAATGTCATGTGTGTATAAATTCTTACCATACTATACCAAGCTGGAACAACCTTAAGAACAATTGTGACCTGTATACATAATATAATAAAGTTTTTTTTTCTAAATTTTCACGCAGAAATTGATCAAATAATAATAATTCAAATGTGATTTGAATTCGGTATGCAGGAAAAATAAAAAGTTTTCAGTTAAAGGAGTTTTTTAATTTACACGGGATTTCATCTAGAGTATATCGTTTAAAACAAACAAAATAAAAAAATTTTTATTTAAATAAGTCCACAATTAACGAAAATATCAGTGAAGATAGAAAGAGTTTTGGCACCCCTTTCGCTAGAATAATTTTAGGAGACCACAAACATACAAAATTTTTTTTAATTCTTCCACAATTTCGGGAAACATACATAAAAAAGTTGAATTCGATTCCCAAATGTATTATTAAACAACAATTCTTACCCAAATATATAAAACCTTACGACGAGCAAGGCTAATTCCTGCCAAAATGGTATTTCAATAAAAATTATAGCTTAATAATAGAGATAATAATAATAGAGAAAAAATTGGTTTTGCTGAAACCGCTTACAAGCTCTTAGACTATAAACCATGAAGGCAACTGAAAAGACAATTTAAGAAAAGTACACTGAAATTTTTAAAATACATGATGATAAAATGAAAATTTATTTCAATAATAAAAAATAAAAAAATTCAATAAAAACACAAAAAATCGACTGTGTTTCAGGAGCGTACGTAGCACAGTTTACACAGTCTTCAATATTGAAGCCGGTCGCACTCGATAAGATTTGTCTAATCAGAAATGATAGTCAACGCACACCATCAGACAGTCCTATAAGAAATTCGTCTAAGAAATTCTGTTCACATACCTCGAAAAAATCTTAAGCCAGAGTGTATCGGATACGTAAAACGAATGAACTTTCAAATATTTTTAATTTATTAATTACTTTCTTTACTGACAGGTGGCCTACTTTAGATAACTCCATAAGAAATGCTTATGCTTATTTTTAATTATCAAATTATTAAACCTATATTGATTAAAATTTAACAGTTTTCTTTGTGAGAATTTATTATTATTTATCAAGTTATATAATTTTTTCAATTCAATTATACTTTTTAGTCCAAACATTTTAGCCAAAAAAAATGTCAACATCCGAACCTAACAGAATAAGCAAACTTTGTGTACAAACCTTTATTTCGGATTTACAAAAGTTGTTCTAAAAGTCAATTGATCACGCGTAGGGAACCTTAGATATTCAAAATCAAAGTCAAATCAGTTTCTTGAGAATATCGCGTTTTCTCGAAAACGGTTCAAGGCATAATAAAAAAATTTCAAACAAAAGTTATAGACAATTTTATATTCTACAGTTTTGATAGTTCATACAAATTCGATTGGAGTCACAGAAAATGAGATATTTTAGGAACCTTTGACTGAGTAGCAAAGGTTCCATAAACGTTGTGACATTTAGGATAACTTTAATAATATCAAAATAAAAGTTTTTAGAAAAATTCAGCTTATTCCATTAGATTACAAGATCAAATCCTAAGATAACTGATCCATTATAAATTGTTTAGCACATCAATTTTATTCAATCTCTATAATTGCACCGATTTGACTTCAACACTATCATTCATAGTGATAAATTTTAGTTTCTGTATTGAACGAATACATTATTCTAACATTATGTCAGGTTTCATGGATTACGTATTTTTATTCTTCGTTCATCTAACTTTGATGAAATTTAACGTTTTATTTTTATTTTTTTATTAGATGAAATAAATCTTAACAATAATTTTTTTAATATTTTTATTTTCAATATTATTTTTCAAATATTGTCAACGACATTGTGATATATATATATATATAATACAAAAGCATCACATCACATGGTTTAGTATCTAGCAGGTAGTTAGCTCCAGCTAGTATCTAAGTCCCTAAAGCTCTTACTACAACATCATTCATCCTCTTTATAAACGGAACATGTCTACATATGTATGTGTGTATGTTTGTGTTTGTATTACTCGTACATCAAGCTGTACAAATCGGTTATAAAATAAGGGCCATTAATATTACTCTGAATTTAAGTGCATTGTTTTCATTTTATGTTTGCCTATCTAAAGTTTGCAGGTGTAAAAATAATATTTAAAATAAAAATGAAAAACCACCGGGAATCGATCCAGGATAACCCATTGGCTAGTCAGATGTGCTGCCAACTGCACCACGGATACTTGATAGTCAACAATAACATGCAATGCTTACAACGTTTCTGTAAATCTTTATACTTCTTCCAAATTGATATAATGTTTAAATACAACAAAATTTGTTAAAAATATCTGACGGTTGCACACAAAATTAAAACAATCAATTAGAAACTGGATGGTTCGGTTTGGAATCCTGGCAGATGTGTTTTCTATTCTTATTATATTTCAAGCGCCATTAAAATACAGGAAAATGAATTAAGTTCAAAATATAATTCATCATTTCAAGTATCAAGGATATAAAATAATAAATTACTTAATTATTTCTGCAACGTTTCAACCTTTTTATTTTGTCTTCATCAGGCATCATAATATGAATTATAAAATGGCAATCCTATATTGCACAGTCATCAATGCTAAATAACTAGTTGCAAATTAACAAACTTGAGTTCAAAATACAAAATTTCATAAATAATATCAATACGATACGTAAATTAAAATAATTTTTTGATTTCCTTACAGCAATAAAAATTTGTTCCGATTTTAAAGGTTTTCTTAAATTACAAAAACTACCCACGATTAAACAATGTACCCACAATAAAACTCGTTTTATATCACAACCTAGATATTTTATAGTAATTTTAATTCTGAATTCGTAATTGAAAATGCCGACAATGGCAAACCTCTACCTTATTGGCGATACATCTCCATGTAAATTATTATTAATTATTTTATGTCGAATAAATTATTATTAATTGTAAATACCATTCTCAAAAGATTCTCAAAGTTATGCAACATCCGTCACAGACAGTAATGGTTTAACGCCTACAAAGCTGCGTGCTGTTGTTTAGTATATACTGTAGTAACAAATGACCTTAAGTAGTTAAAATTATATATAGTTGTTATATAAAATTATATATTATATATAGTCGATTTTCATGACATTTTTAATGTATATTCGGTAGGTCTGAAAACAAGTCGTAAACTATCTTTTAAACTTCTAAGTGATAATGCCCATCCCCAAAAGTTTTAATTATCAATCGATTAGTTATGCAGGGGGCTGTCGTTGTCACGTGGGTTAACCCACCAGTTTGTGAATTATATCGTCCATTCCATTGCACTTAGAGATTTATATTATTTGTTTAAATAATTGTCGTAATTAGTGATATTAAATTGTCTTATCAAATATGAGTAACATTTTATAATCTATGTAACTTTTAAGAGATATAATTTTAAATATATTATGTTAATAAATGGATTAAAAAAATTCATGGTTGGTATTTTTAGTATTTTTATTGGCCGTCATCATTCACAACGCTCCATTCCGTTTTCAGTTCCCCACGAAAGCTAGTTATGTTTAACTTAACTACCAAAATATTCAGGAGAAATGATTAATAAGGCAAAACAACGTTTACCGGATCATCAAGTATCGAAATCTAAGAAAATAACATAGAATTATCGTGAACCAATTTGTACAATATATATTTCACATCTCTTAACATCAACAAAAGTTTTTCACAATTTATTATTGTTACTCAAGCAGCATCGACTAAGGTACTTGGGAAAAAATATTGTAAAAATATTACTTTCATACAATAAAAAAAAGAGAAAAATGTAGGACAAAACATATTATAGATAGCTACCAACATCTCGAATAAAATACTTTCTATAAACTGTTCTTCGAACTTTTAATACTATAATAATATATAATTATGATTACGAAAAATTTACGATGGAACTGTTCCAAGAAAAAAAAAAGTTATATGATCATAGATAAATTTATATCTACATATTGTTATTAAATAAATCAAAATTTTTCTTTAATCAATAAGTTTACTTAAACGATTTTGTACAAATTACATTTATCCGATTACTCTTTAAATTCGAATAAAATGACACACAATAAATTTTAAAATATTTAAATAATTAACGAGTAACATCTCCTCAGAGAATCATTACAACTAGCTAATTCATACTGATGATACTACTTCTTTGTAGTCGAAATACGTATTTATAAGAATACAAAATAATTTGATTTAGGAAATTGGGGCAAAAACTCGAAATCTATTCGAAAAAAGTTATCATTAATAATTATAAAAAAAAAAAGTATAATTGCTCATTAGTACCTTATGATAAGGTAGCCAGTCAAATATAAGAATCATCTGTTAGCTTACTATAAGAAGGCTTGAAATATTAAATTTTTGCAAACATATAATTTTTAAGAAATGGGATATTTTTGGTACATTTCTATATAAATTTATATACGTAATGAAACTGCATAAACCAAAAATGCGTTTACGATTCGCTGTAAAAGAAAAGGATATGGAAATATACATTTTAATTTTGCATTTTAAGTTGAAATGTCTTTCACATCAGTTATTTTTGAAACGAATCCAGCCTATTCTTATTTTTTTAGGTGGGCCACTTACTTCTCATACTCTATCGAAAATCCGAACGTTTATGTAAATGGTTCTTTACTCTCACCAAAAAATCAAAGTTCTAGTATCTCTTTTAAAATTTCTCTACCAAATAGTTTTAAAACATGTAATAGAAACGATAAGTTATAAGAAAATACATCAAACGCTGGGGCATTTTAAACAAAAGAAAACGGCGTTTTGCCAATTTCGAGCCTTAAAATGCCTCCACCAAGGTCAAAGCCACATACTTCCAGCTAAAACTTTCCAAACAATAAGAAATGTGTTTAACTTTTTTACAACAAAACGATTTTAACCCAAAAAATATATTCACCGTTCAATGTACAAAAATCTGGTACTGACCTAAAATTGTTGGAACGTTAAAACCCCTTTTTTAACAATATTTTTAGACGATTGTCTGTTAGCTCGTGTGCTGCCTCGATGTAGCGACTAAAATACACTTCATATTTAGAATGTATCTTTGTTTGTGTTAAATGCTTGGAGCGTTTTGTCTACTGTGGCATATTTCCCAATTTTACCATATGCAATATGTTTTTATCATTTTAAATAATCTAAAAATTTTCTTTAGTACTATAACTTTAAGTTAACAAAAACAAAAAACAAAAAAAATGAATCAATAAAAATTTCCGTAGTTTGATTGATAAAGTTTTAATAGAATATTATTTTTGTTATATATTGAAAACATGCAAACTGAAAAAAAATTTACATATTCAATTTTACACAAATGTTTTTCCTGACTTCTTATATAATTTAAAACAATTTGTCTTCTGTAATTACCATTTGTTTTTTTTTTTTTGTTTTTTTGTTTTTTTGAACAAATTTTGTTCTAAGTTTGCTATATCGTAGATATGTATAATAATTGATTCGTAGTGGATTACATGTCTTAAAGTAAAAACAGAAACAAAATAGTACTCTCCAAATGAATAAAAATAATGTTTTTATACATAATATATCAGAGTATATTGATTTTAGTCTATAGTTTATAACACTGCCACTAATATTGGTCGCTAAAACAAAATTTTGGTATAGGTGTTCATAGAAACATCCGAATTAGTGCATTTCCGACTGTCCGTGCCTCTGTTCGTCATCACGATAACTCAAAAACAAAACAAAAATAGATAGTAATCTGAAGTTTTTGTGCAGTATTCTTAACATAAAAAGTAAGTTTAAGTTCGAGAATGACCAAATCTTTGAGTACTCCACCATTTTAGCTCAAATATAGGTAATAACAATACAAATTATTATTGTACATGTATTGTATAACTGTATAGTCTGGATATGCATAGTATTTTGTGAATGCTTATTAAAAATAATCCAAACACTGAAATTCATTCATATGTGGAGTATATAAACAATTAACTCCGTTAGTTGTTATTTGCACTTGTTAAAATTAAATTAATAGAAAGAAAATATGCCAAAACAAGAATAACACAAGAATGTTGGTTGTGTCGATATGAGGGAAAGAAATACTTTTCTACTTTCATTTTCAAATTTTCTGTGATAGTTAGCTAACTATGAATTGTTTTTTTCACTTCTTTTCATTCCAGTTTTTTATTTTTCTTTAAAAACGATTTTCCAGAATAATCAATTTGCCTAGTGTACGAGCAATGAAAAAGGGTGAAATTTCCATTGTTGCAAAAGTTGCGGTCAAATAAAAATAAATTCTACAACTTTCATGCTAAACATATTTCTACGTAGCCCCAAAATTTGCTAGAAAACCCGTGTTTCTTTATTGTTTTTGATTTTTACTTCTAATTTCTGTTAAACTCATTCAAATATATATTTCTTTTTTTTCGAAAATATAATGTTTTTTATCGCCTAGACCACTCATTTCTTTTCGTTTTCGCATCTACTTTTTTATAAAATGAAAACATTGTATACTGGCACCTCATTTGATGTAGAAATTTTAATTGAAAGTTGAAACAATTGTTACGATTTTGTAATTTATTTTATTAAAAATAAATTTCATAAAATATCCACTGCAAATAATTTTTTTATATTAATTCACCCGTAAATATTTTATTTACAATGCTAACTAACTAAACTCACGTTCATGAATTATGGTATATTTTTATTAGATATGAAATTACTTTCGCAAATATTAAATTAATCAGTATAAAACATTTTAATAACGAATAAACAAAAAAAAAGTTAATAGCTCAATTAAAACATACCCACTCATAAAATTGAGCTTTTAATTTATTTTTTGTAATATTGTGTCCACTTTTATAAGTTACATATTTTAATTTACTGTTTTATTAATCATTACAATTATAAACTATTGTAATCGAGCGCGGTGGAAATCTGTAAATTTTGTCCTTCAGAAGTTATACTTCTTTGGCATCATTAAAAAACAATTTTTAATTGCATGCAAATAATTAATTACAATAAAATAATAAAAAGACTGGAGATAGATAGTAAACACAATCAATATAACTTTAAATTTGAATAATTAAATAAATAAATGTACATTTTCTTACATTAAGGGTAACATAAATCATAACAGCTTCAACCTGTATATTTTGTGTGACGATCATGCGCGCGTTTCTGAAAATTCCATACTCATTCTTTATAACGCGCCTAAAGAAGTATAACTTCAAAAAATATGTTCCTTGCATCGAAATTTTAAGAAAGAGTCTTTGAAACAAAGTATAGCTATTTTCTAATAAACCAATAGTAGTATGCAATATTCATTTTTGTAATTTTTGCTCACAAATAAATCAAAAGATCAGTGTAAACAAAGACGATAGATTGTCCTAATCGAAGAGTAGAGACGGGTAGTTAAACTTTATACAAAGTAAATTTCTTCGAAACTATTTATCTGATTTAAAAAATACTTTACCAATAATAGAATGCACATCTAGGGTAGTTACAGGGTTTACATAAAACTCTACTCACATATTAGGAAGGAGAAGGGTTGAACTTTGCTTTTGATTCAGATAGAATATAGGCTATATGTTATTACATTTAAGCAGGCCCTTTTTATCTACTGGGCACACTGGGTACTTACCCGGGACCCAGTGATTCTAGGAGTTTGCCTAGATCCTGCTAGATTTGCAAATGATAACCAATATTTAATACCAAAAAACATATGTATTTTGAAAAATAATAACTGGCTACAATACCAATTCACTCATTAGCTTTTGCATTTAAATTGAATAAATTAATTTTTTATTATCTTATACAAAGTGAAATATAAATTTTTATTTTATTATTTGTAATTAAAACAATTATCATTTATTAAATTAAAAGTTGGAATATATTAGTGGACTATAGAAATACGATATCTAATTAAGGACCTATCAAAAAAGAACAAAACGAGGAAGCTCCTTCCAAAGTTTTTCTAAGGGTTCTACATAGCCAGTGCAATCGAATGAAAAAGAGAAATTCTATAAGTAGAAACCATATCATTAACAGCGTTAGCATTCATCGAAAACAGCGATTTAGTTCGTATAAGAATAAAGTAAGCATTTTGATGTATTTTATTGAAAACTCTGAATTCCGAAGAGTTGCTAGGAATTTTCTGGGATTTAGTATGAAAACGTTAACAAGAGTTGGAAAGGAATATTTACATTTAAAAGAATACTTAAAAATTGTTAATTCTGGAAATTGGGTTACTTATTGTATACTAAAAATATATCATCTTTTGTAAGAAAACAAAAATCGATTATTAATTGATAATAATCTAAAATTAATCAAGAATTCCAATGCATCAAGAAAGGTTCACCAGCTTGTCGCTAATGCCCATAGTATGTGACCTATCAGTTTGATCTCGTGAATGAACCCGTCAAAGTCTGTCGAAAAGCGGTTTTACAGTGGAACAACCTTAATTAAAAGTTTTTTTAATTTTTATATGAAATTTTATGTTACAGGTAAATAGCATATAAATCTAAAATTTGTAATACAAGCCAGAATACAATTGTGATGTCATAAAAGAAAGTATTAACAAGCTAAATATTAACTGTAAGCTCGATATCGGGAATAAAAAATTATTGTGTAGATTATTTACATCATTTTTATTATAAATCTAATAAAAGTGACAAATTAATTTTTTGATTATAATAAAAATAATAAATCTCTAACCAATTTTATCTAATTTTTCTAATATTTAACCTTTTTATGTACTTTGTTTAATATCTTAATAAAATAAAATAATTAATTATTTTTTTTTTATTTGGTAACAATCCGAGAAGCAAAATATAAAACCCATAAAGCTCTACCCCTTTTGCCCAGAACATCCTTTTTCCAGGAAACATTTCTAACAAAAATCAAATTCATCTTTAAAGTAAATTAATTTTTCTTTAGATCAAGTACCAACTGCGAAAAAGAAAATTGTTGAAGGCTCAAAACATTTATAACCAATAAGAACTCATTTGGAAATTTGACCCAAATGCATTACTTTCTTTTATTATTGTGTTGAAAGGAAGTAATTAAATTGAATTGAAGGTGAAAATATGGACACACAATGAGTCTGTCTTATTATTACAAATGTTGGTTTTGATAATGAGTTAATTGGTCATCTGTATTTAAATAAATATAGTACGTACTGGTTTAAATTGAATAAAATAATTCAGTTTTGTAATATGCCTAAAATGTCTATACGTACACATCTTATTAAACAATACACACTCACTTTTATACATCTTATATTGTAACATTTGGAGACATCTGGCAGAAGAATTTGTACATACAAAACTGAAAATCTACAATTATTATCTTAATAATTTTTGCGGACAAATAAGTCAAAAAATTCGTAGCCAAAAATAAAGAGATTTGGTTTGCACAATCTTGACACAAAAATAGTGTGGTGCTTTTAAAGTTTTTTTCATCAAAAACTCTTCGAAATATATTTTCCGCTTTCATGTCATGATTGTTCATACTTAATTTCATCACATTTGAGGATTGTGTGTTCGTAAATAGTGTGGTTTATAAAGACGACTCCTCTCTATTAAATAGACCTTCGTCTTAAATCCTTTTAAAAATTGCAATCAGTAATAATTTTTCCCATATCTAGACGAAATATTTCAAATCTATCCTTACTATTTTGATTAAATTAGTTTCGTTTATCATCCAAGAATTATACATATAGTTTATAAAACAAGGATATCATAAGGATACAATATCGTACACACTTTCAAATTAATTATTATAACAACAGAATATACTCATCACTTCAAAAGATTTTATATATATCACTTCAAAAGATTTTATATAGTTAAAGTTATCATGGTATTGTGACGAAGGACAAATGAATCCCAGTCTGTATTGTTTCCGAATTAAATCTATCAATATGAATTGTGTTTTTGTAAAATACGCACCAAATTTTCTTTGCATCCACTTCATTAATTTATAATATAGCTGTTTTCCGCAACTTGTTTTTAATTGTAAAAATATATCACTGTATCACCAACTACGATAAAATTGTGTGGCTTCTATGTTCTATCTAATAATAATAGGGTGTGATCGTTAGTGAGGTCGATTGACTAATGAATGAATTAGCTACAGCGATTGACAAATGAATTTAAGGGATAATTGTGATCTTACTGGAAGAAGTGTACTATTTCTGCTGGAGAGGCTGGGGTGCTGGAGAGGTTTCATATTCCTGGATAAAGGTTATATAAAGACTATTTTAATAGTTAACAAAATCAGATTTCTATCAGAATCCACGAATTCATTAAGTTTACCATCGCCTTGAAATGATTTGAATAAAATATCGTTAATATCAACTGATATATCACTGATTGGAGTTCAAGGGCCATCGTACACCATCAAACAGCGTTATAAGAAATTCTAATAAGAAAATCTGATCATACATCAGACAAAAATTTTATCAAGCGCATATCATCGGGTATCATCGGATACGTACAACGAACCACAATGAACCAATGAAATTTTAAATATTTTAAATTTATTAATTACTTTTTTAACTAAGGCCTACTTCAGATAACATCATAAGATTTTCTGATCAGAAATTCTGATGCTTCTTCAGACAGCATTTTCTGATGAGAAAATCTGATATCTTCTATAAAATACATGTTATTAAGTTTCATCAGATTTTCTTGTCAGACAATTGGCCAAAATGGTTCGTTCTAATAAATATTCGGACTTCATCTTAATATTAGCGATATTTATTAACAAATTCATAATAAATTATGGGTAAAGTTTTATTTGTGTGTGCTTACTTTGTCATGGCAACTAAATGGATATGATAGTTTTCTTAATTTTGATCAGTGGAAGCAACAGAAGCGGCAATCTTATAATGGTTGGGCAAATCTTAACAACTCTATCACCACATGTATTATTATTAACAACAAACATTGCATATAATATAAGTGGGTGTGCAATGATGATGGTGTGTATTCTCTATGGTAGATAGTAGGATAAAGGTATGAGATCTCACTACAACGTTGGTTAAATAAGAATTTGATGAAAGCTCATTCTTTAATAAATCTTTACTTATGCTTCACTGCTATTCATCACATCTAGTATAGGTAATTTAATATCTAAGAAGGTGGTAACATTTTGAAAATACAGGTGAAAATAGCAACTAAAAGAGTTAATTGTTCAGATACTCTATATATGATTAAGTATCACTATAGTAGGTAAATAAGGCCGATTCTGGCGCACTTTTTCATAAGATTTAACATATAGTCTAATTGTAATTTAACTTCCGGTGTAAGCTCACCCATCCAAGAATTAACTGTGTATAATGTTGCTTAACATTATTGATCGGTTGAGACCAGTAATAATATATCTATTTTAATTAATATACTCAAAATAATCTATGTTATATACCCTCCCCCCCCCCAGGGGGTAACGTAAATACTGATCTCCACCGATCAATAATGTTAAGCAACATTATACACAGTTAGTACTTGGATGGGTGACCGCATAGAATTTCTATATATATATATATATATATATATATATATATATATATATATATATATATATATATATATATATATATATATATATACATGTAGAGCATAAAATTATTTATATTCTATAAAAATATTAATTGACATATTTTTTCTTAAAATTATTTCAATTGATCTATAATGGTGCGATGCACCGCAGTGAATGCAACATCAATCAGAGGAGGCTGGCTTTCACACTGTTTGATAGACCATAAGAAAAGGCATATAGTAAAGAGCCAGCTTTCATAAAATTCTCTCTCGAAAATGTTGCTTGCGCTAAGACCAATAAGTATAGATTCTTATAAATATTAACAAAGTACAAGTACAAGGTACACTAAGTACATTTTGAAAATCATTGCAAATGAACAACAAAGATATATAGACCAGAGTAGAAGCCTTAAAAAATGATAAAAAGTGGAAGAAAATTTCAGTAGGATGAAACACATTGGAAATGCAAGATAATATGTTAAAAATGAAAAGAAAAATAAATTATGGGCGATCTGTGTTCGAGAAGTAGGAGGGTGTAAGTTTTTAAGGAATTATCTCGATTTTCGGCCAAACTAAAAGTCGTATGGAAAAAAGTTAAATGACTAAGTTGTCGGTAATAAAAAGATATACAACTTTTGTACCAACACTTTTTCGATATTTATTCAAAATAACATGAAAAAATAAATGTTTTAAATCAAAAAAATTATAGTGTATTCTGAATATAAAAGAAGAAAAATAAAAAACCAAAAACTTGGTTATTTCAATTTTTCACATAAATTTTGAGGTTATTTAAAAAAAAGTGTAAATAAAAATGTTATAGATCTTTTTCTTACCTACAACTTAATTTTACCCTTAAAAACTCACCCCCCTCCTACTTCCCAAACTCAGATCGCCCGTAATTTATTTTTCCTTTCATTTTTATCAAATTATCTTGCATTACTAATTGGTTTCATCTTACTATAATTTTTTTTTCTTATCTACCCTGGTATAATAATTAATCTTTACGTGTAGAATATTTAAAAGAAGTAATTTATGAACACTGTTTAAAATAAAAATATTTTAAAAAACTGTTGAAAATTTCAACGAATAAATTGTTTTGAGATGTCTTATTTTATTAACCAAATTTGAACTATTTTTATTGATAAGCATTAATAAAATGCTCTAAATACTTTCAAAAATTAAACTTTTGTGTCCTTTTCTGTCTAATGCCTAAGATATGTTACCAAAACTTCAACTCGTAATCTCTTTTCGTTTTTGAATCATCTTGATACGGACGGATAGACATTCGGAAATGAACTAATTGAGAAAAGTACGAAAGGTAGGAAAGTACGAAAACGCTCATTGAGCGAAAAAACAATTCACATCTGGTTGTGGTCTTTGTAACACTTCGAGACACCGAAAAAGTGGTGTTATGATAATTATGAAAACGCCTTGTTACAGAAAGGCCACAAAGAATAATTCGTGTCTTATTATACGACCACAATGTATTTTTCCTCATTGCCACAATGGGGTTATGGTCATATAACATGACAAACACGCTACGAATTTTGCTATATCGTCTTTCTGTTTGATTACCACACCACGTCGTTATTATTTTCATAAAAACCGAATCACAAATTTCAGCATGAAGATATTTTACTATATTCAAAATCTGTTGT